>JAJOZX010004223.1:12500-410476 GCA_023014485.1 Bathynomus jamesi | reverse complement strand
TCGGAAGTTGTGACAGTTCCTCTGTGGATCAGTTCAAGAAAAGGTTTAGACGAAATCTTGCACACTTTTGGTGTGTAAAGACATTTAGGACCTCAGTCTGCGGAAATTTCTTTTCCTATAAAATAGTTAATATCTGGAACCAACTTCCCTCAGAGGTTGTTTCAGTCAAAGTGTAAATCTGTTTAAAAATAGGCTAGACAAAGTACTGAACACACTCATAGTTTAAGATTAAAACCTCAGGAAACTCTGCAGGAGTTCGCTTGCTCGGTGTCTCTGTGAGCAAGCTAAATATAGAGCATTTATATATTCTTCACTTTCCTGTAAAATTTCCTTGGCTACTTTTCCAGGGTCAAGGTATTTTCTTCAACCTTTTTCCGTACCTGCCTCTGGCAGGGAGGGAGCGGAGGGTGGGGAGAGAGCCTTCTACTTTTCTATCCAGTTTTCTACTACTGCTAGCATAGTTGAAAGAAAAATAAACTTTCACAAAATTTTCCCTGGCACTCGTTGCCATTGGTACCTCCTCGGTATGGGCCGCAAGGCCTTTTGAGGTACTTCTTTTCCTTGTAACTCCTTGTAACTCCTTCAGGCGTCTCTCTCTCTCTCTCTCCTTCAGGCGTCTCTCTCTCTCCTTCAGGCGTCTCTCTCTCTCTCTCTCTCCTTCAGGCGTCTCTCTCTCTCTCTCTCTCCTTCAGGCGTCTCTCTCTCTCTCTCTCTCCTTCAGCGTCTCTCTCTCTCTCTCTCTCCTTCAGGCGTCTCTCTCTCTCTCTCTCTCCTTCAGGCGTCTCTCTCTCTCTCTCTCTCCTTCAGGCGTCTCTCTCTCTCTCTCTCCTTCAGGCGTCTCTCTCTGTTTTTGAACAGATTTGCACTTTGACTGGAAACATCCTCTGAGGGAAGTTGGTTCCAGATGTTAGCTGTTTTGTGGGAAAGGAAGTTTCCGCAGACTGAGGGTTCCTCAGGGTTCGGTTTTGGGGCCACTGTTGTTTACCATTTACATAAATGATATCGACGGTGGCATCGTCAGTCGGATCGCCAAATTCGCTGATGACACCAAGCTTGGGGCCAATGTTGGGACGCCCGAAGCGATCGAGGAACTGCGTGCGGACCTAGGTAGGATAGGAGAGTGGTCCGAAAAATGGCAAATGCCGTTTAACTTGGGTAAATGCAAAGTGATGCACATTGGCTACGCCAATCACAAGTCGGACTAGTGTGTGTGGGAATTACTTTACGTATAAGATCTGTGACACATGGAACAGGTTACCTTTGGAAGTTGTGAACAGTTCCTCTGTGGATCAGTTCAAGAAAAGGTTAGACCAAATTTTGCACACTCTTTGAGTGTGTAGAAAATTTTCCGTGGCACCCGTTGCCATTGGTACCTCCTCGGTATGGGCCGCAAGGCCTTTTGAGGTACTTCTTTTCCTTGTAACTCCTTGTAACTCTCTCTCTCCTTCAGGCGTCTCTCTCTCTCTCTCTTCAGGCGTCTCTCTCTCTCTCTCTCTTCAGGCGTCTCTCTCTCTCTCTCTCCTTCAGGCGTCTCTCTCTCTCTCTCCTTCAGGCGTCTCTCTCTCTCTCTCTCTCTCTCTCTTCAGGCGTCTCTCTCTCTCTCTCTCTCCTTCAGGGTCAAGGTATTTTCTTCAACCTTTTTCCGTACCTGCCTCTGGCAGGGAGGGAGCGGAGGGTGGGGAGAGAGCCTTCTACTTTTCTATCCAGTTTTCTACTACTGCTAGCATAGTTTGAAAGACAAAATTTTCCCTGGCACCCGTTGCCATTGGTACCTCCTCGGTATGGGCCGCAAGGCCTTTTGAGGTACTTCTTTTCCTTGTAACTCCTTTCCTTGTAACTCTCTCTCTCTCTCTCCTTCAGGCGTCTCTCTCTCTTCTCTCTCCTTCAGGCGTCTCTCTCTCTCTCTCTCTCCTTCAGGCGTCTCTCTCTCTCTCTCTCTCCTTCAGGCGTCTCTCTCTCTCTCTCTCCTTCAGGCGTCTCTCTCTCTCTCTCTCTCCTTCAGGCGTCTCTCTCTCTCTCTCTCTCCTTCAGGCGTCTCTCTCTCTCTCTCTCCTTCAGGCGTCTCTCTCTCTCTCTCTCTCCTTCAGGCGTCTCTCTCTCTCGCTCTCTCTTCAGGCGTCTCTCTCTCTTCTCTCTCCTTCAGGCGTCTCTCTCTCTCTCTCTCTCTCCTTCAGGCGTGCGGACCTAGGTAGGATAGGAGAGTGGTCCGAAAAATGGCAAATGCCGTTTAACTTGGGTAAATGCAAAGTGATGCACATTGGCTACGCCAATCCCAAGTCGGACTACTCGATGTTGGGCAGTAATATCGAGGTGACTGATTTAGAAAAGGACTTGGGTGTGCTAATTAGCAGCGACCTTAAGTTTACGAAACAGTGTGTAGAGGTGGAAAAGAAAGCCCAGAAACTATTGGGTTATATCAGGAGGCAATTTCAGTTTCGGAACAAGGAGATTGTGCTCTCACTGTACAATTCCCTTGTTCGGCCGTACCTGGAGTATGCTGTGCAGTTCTGGTCGCCCACCCTCAGGAAAGATATTGAGAGGCTGGAGCGAATGCAGGCGAGGGCCACAAAGTTAATCCCTTCCGTTAGGCATATGGGCTACAATCGACGGTTACGCGCCCTGAACTTGTTTTCGCTTGAAACTCGGAGGCTGCGCGGTCAACTGATCGAGGTTTTCAAGCTCTTACGAGGGTTCAACGATGTCGATTTTAGAAGTATGTTTAGTTTAAATGATAACCCAACTCGCAACAATGGTTGGAAGTTGGATTTGAAACGGTTTAGGACTAGGTGTGTGGGAATTACGTTACGTATAAGATCTGTGACACATGGAACAGGTTACCTTCGGAAGTTGTGAACAGTTCCTCTGTGGATCAGTTCAAGAAAAGGTTAGACGAAATCTTGCACACTATTTGAGTGTGTAAAGACATTTAGGACCTCAGTCTGCGGAAATTTCTTTTCCTGTAAAATAGTTGATATCTGGAACCTTCTCTCAGAGGAAGTTTCCAGTCAAAGTGTAAATCTGTTTAAAATAGGCTAGACAAAGTACAGAACACACTCATAGTTTAAGATTAAAACCTCAGAAAACTCTGCAGGAGTTCGCTTGCTCGGTGTCTCTGTGAGCAAGCTAAATATAGAGCTATTTATATATTCTCCACTTTCCTGTAAAATTTCCTTGGCTACTATTCCAGGGTCAAGGTATTTTCTTCAACCTTTTTCCGTACCTGCCTCTGGCAGGGAGGGAGCGGAGGGTGGGGAGAGAGCCTTCTACTTTTCTATACAGTTTTCTACTACTGCTAGCATAGTTTGAAAGACAAAATTTTCCCTGGCACCCGTTGCCATTGGTACCTCCTCGGTATGGGCCGCAAGGCCTTTTGAGGTACTTCTTTTCCTTGTAACTCCTCCTTGTAACTCTCTCTCTCTCTCTCTCTTCTCTCTCTCTCTCTCTCTCTCTCTCTCTCTCTCTCTCTAAATGATAACCCAACTCGCAACAATGGTTGGAAGTTGGATTTGAAACGGTTTAGGACTAGTGTGTGTGGGAATTACTTTACGTATAAGATCTGTGACACATGGAACAGGTTACCTTCGGAAGTTGTGAACAGTTCCTCTGTGGATCAGTTCAAGAAAAGGTTAGACCAAATTTTGCACACTCTTTGAGTGTGTAGAAAATTTTCCGTGGCACCCGTTGCCATTGGTACCTCCTCGGTATGGGCCGCAAGGCCTTTTGAGGTACTTCTTTTCCTTGTAACTCCTTGTAACTCACTCTCTCTCTCTCTCCTTCAGGCGTCTCTCTCTCTCTCCTTCAGGCGTCTCTCTCTCTCTCTCCTTCAGGCGTCTCTCTCTCTCTCTCTCCTTCAGGCGTCTCTCTCTCTCTCTCTCCTTCAGGCGTCTCTCTCTCTCTCTCTCCTTCAGGCGTCTCTCTCTCTCTCTCTCCTACAGGCGTCTCTCTCTCTCTCTCTCCTTCAGGCGTCTCTCTCTCTCTCTCTCTCCTTCAGGCGTCTCTCTCTCTCTCTCTCCTACAGGCGTCTCTCTCTCTTCCTACAGGCGTCTCTCTCTCTCTCTCTCTCCTACAGGCGTCTCTTCTCTCTCTCTCTCCTACAGGCGTCTCTCTCTCTCTCCTACAGGCGTCTCTCTCTCTCTCCTGCATGTGTACCTCCTGCATGTGTGCGTATGTGTGTGTACCTCCTGCATGTGTACCTCCTGCATGTGTACCTATCCTCTCTCCTTCAGGCGTCTCTCTCTCTCTCCTTCAGGCGTCTCTCTCACCTTGGCTCAGCCAACTGGCTGATTCTGGCTGATTAGGAGCCTATAAAACAACGCCAACTCGGCTGAAGTCTTAGTGTGCACTTGGCTCCTGCCAGGTGAACACCTCTCCTCCTTTCTCTCCTTTCTCTTGGGGGATAACGCCGCCTCCAAGTTTCATGACCCCCCTTGTTGCACCTGCAGCATCCCCCCTTTGGGGGAATTTTTTTCTTTTTTTTTTTCTTTTTTTCCCTTTTTTTATAACCCACTCCCCCCTTTGCAACAACCCCCACCCCCCTTTGCAACATTACATAATAACCTGCAACATTCTTGCACTCTCCCCTTTTGCGGCTATACTACTAAGATCTATCAAACGTATACCCTCAGAACCTCTGTTTCAGGTACTGAAATTAATGTTTGGGCAGTTAATGTTCCAGATATAATTGATTCCTTATGCGTAACTATTCTACCTAAAATGTTATGCATTTAGACGTCTAATTCTAGTCCTTGTGAAAGAGGCTTGTATACAACCCCAAAATAATGGCTAAGTTATTCGCGCTAATTTTTTAAATAATCATATCTAGCTGGGCACTGGCATCACTGTCTCTGTGAATTATTACACACAACCTCACATACGTCCAGTTGCTCTGACACACACACACACACACACACACTAGTTCAATGATTCCGCAGAATTCATTGGACGAAACATCTTAACATAAAATGTTTCAATCGGATTGTTGAAAACTGTTTTATGTAATTTACTTTGCCCCATTACCCTCTAAATTATGTATGCCAACTGCCACCACTTTTTTACCTTCGCTACTTCGAACACAACATCCAAAATATATTCCTCTTTTGTACGACTTTTGTTCATCCCTATTATAGGGCGAGTTATTGACTATAGCTTTGGGGTACATATATGTGGGAAAGTGTTTCCACAGGAAAATAAATTTGTTAAAATTTAAAAGATATCATTGTTTGTATAAATTAACATATTAATCCTTTAAAAGATATTCTGTTCAACTAAATTAAAATATGATTCCGTTACATTTTTAATGTTTGTATAGAGTGGCTCGATGCCCGCGGATTCTCTGCACCTTTTCGATAAGCCTAACGAAAACAGTGTTGCCACGTCTAATCTTAAACGGAGATTCCCAAATTGTAAATGTTCTTTTCAATTATTATAAATCACATAAAAGAGAAGTGTAAAACTACAATTGTATAAATTTTTGCTAATATCCAATTATACCAATTCTCTCGTTAATATCATTATTAGAGTAAGATTTTGCAAGTTTAATAGTCTTCTGTAACACGTGGCACCCATGGGTGTTTCTCCAGGACAAAAGGGAGCCCCTTGAGGAAGGCAACATGCTTAGTCAGTCTAACGCTCGCCTCAGCTTCCGACAGAGGGAGTAGAGTGTTCCGCCCGTGGGCCAGCCGGGTTTGGCTGGACCCCTCAACAATGTTCCCTCTAATTTTTTTTAGTCCGGTGCGCAAGAAATTTTCGTTGTGCAAACATTTAGATTCATGGTGAAAAATTGTGCAAACTTTTCTGAGCGCTATTATCTTCAAAATGAAATATATATAAATATTAAATATTTAATAAATATTATTTCCATAAGGTGATAGCTTGATCATTACGGTACTATTAAATGGATATTGAAAAACTGTTTACAATATTATATATTTTTAAAAAAGAAAACATTTTATCCATTCTAAAAATATGAATAAAATAAAAAATAGTAAAATAAAATTCAACAAAAAAATAAATAAAATAAAAATAACATTAATTGAAAATGACTATTTTAGTTATCATTTCTCAAAACAATTTTTAGCATTTAGCAATTTAAAATAGACTATCAAGATTAATACATGATTTTATCCATTCACAAAATAGGGATAAAATAAAAAATAATTTTATTTTTTATGAATTATGAGATAATTACTATTCGTTTTTATGCAAAAATAAGAAAGAGAAGGTTTATATTCAATGCGTTAATGTATAAAAGAAAAAAATGCAAATAGAGTAAAAAAAATCCGTATTGCGTAATTGCGCGGACGTCGGCGAAGTCGGGCGGAAGGGGTTAATACTTAAAAGAGCGACTATAGAGTATGTTGATGCAAATGGTCAGACCTTGTGTGAGGTAATTTTTGAAATTACTTCATTTACTGTCGTGACTTATGATACGCTTGAGCCTGTGCGCATTTTATTTTGCTGTGTGCGCGGGTTTCACAAAGCGTGTGCGCGCGCACACGCGCACACCTTAGAGGGAACATTGCCCCTCAACTTATTTAAATGTAATCAGTTGTTGTAACTCTCTAAGCAAGTGTTGTGTTAAGGGTGTTTATTAGTGATTTTAACTTTGTGGAAATAAAGGACTAACAAAGGAAAACTCGTCATTTTATATCCTGCCAACGGAGAAAAGCATTCCCTTCTCTCAACGGACTGAGAGAGAGCGGACGCCATCAACCGAAGGTATAAATTGTTGTCTTCGTAATTCGCAGTCAGAATCAATTAATTAAACGGTATAAACTTCCTCGTTGGTCTGAGAGAATTTAACACTATCATCTTATCCTACATTGTCGACCGATGCCAGGATTAGAAGAAAACAGCATCCCATTTTCCACCCCCCTCAACGGACGGAGGGAGGGGATGAGAAACGTTCCTTCAAGACGAGGAGCCAGGATTTGAAAACCTTTTGTTCGGGCAGAACCCCGCTACAAGGACGTCAACACTTGTTTAGAAGAGACGACAGCACTTGTTTAGAGAGAGGATCGTAATAGAAATTATTATATGGGCACGCGGAGAGGAATTTTACGAATTTAATTTCTCTTGGAACGTCTATGCGACGCATAGCAGTGACGTAAATTCCCACAACGGAGAGTGGAGGAATCATCGAAATTGGAAAAGATTTTAAAAGCCGTTAATCGTCAACGAGCAACGTTCTTCAAGGGAGGAATGAGAGACTGCGAGGGTCAGGCGTGTTCGATTCTGTGAGAGCACCTCATGCGGAAACGGCTTCGCCTTCGTGAATAAGCGCGGAGAGTCGAATCTGCCCATCGGAATCTGAGAGGACTCAGAAACGAAAACAAACGTTCTTCAAAACTCTGCCCAACGGAATACTCGGCATTGAAGAGGAAAGAAAAACGAAAACAAAGGCGCTTACAAGACGGAATAAAAAGAAAACTCGATAAAAGCGTTTCGGTGGGTAAGGTTAACACTTGTATCAAGAAATAAATTAAGTAATGAAAAAAAAAAAAAAGAGGGTGTACCCCCTAGTAATAACGTATAGGGTTGGAAATTTGTTTTCATTATTCATTTTTGTTGTAATAAGATTTGTTTTTTTGCATGCAGTATATATATCTATTGTTCGTAAACAATTTAATTTTCATTGGTGAGTTAAAAAAGATTTTTTGTTTGTCGGTGTTTACAATCAATTAAATTAATTTTTTTTCTTTTTTTGGGTTGTGGTAAGAGGGAAAAATTGACAGGTGTTTTTTTTTGCATGCAGAAATTGGGTATTTAAATATATAAGGATTTATATATTTTATTGTTTTTAACGAAACGATTTCTGCAAAGTATCCGATAAATTTATGGAAATTGATAAAAAAAAAAATTAAAGTGAATATTTAATTTTTTTTTAATTGGAATTGTCCCACATTTTTGGGTTAACAGAAAACGGAATTTTGGATTTGAGTTTCATTTTATTGACTGAAATTTAGTGTACCAAATTTGTGTATATGTAGTTCGTGCGTGTGTTTGGCTCGTTTCACGCGCGCGCGGATTGGCGCGTTGCGGCGCATTTAGATTTGGTAAAAAATATTTTTTTTTTTTCCTTTTTTCTCTCGCTCTGTCGCGTCGATGCGTGAACTTTTCAGTTTTGTTTTTTAAGTGGAATTTTGCGTTGGAGCGCAAATAGTTGGTTTTTTTTTGTGCTTTTTTGGTTTAAATTAGAAGGAATTCGTACATGTCGAGGAATGTGTCGAAATCGACAGGCAAGTTTTTATCTTCTTTGGAATGATTTTAGTGTTTGTTTAAACCAAAAATAGCTAATCTCAAGCTTAAATTTTTTCTGCTTAAATTCTGTTGTATATACGGTATTAGGGATAAGTTTTTTTTTTTTTGTTTCGCTTCGCCTTCCATTTTTTTTCTTTCGTTGTCGAAGAAAAGTGGATAGATGTGATTATCGGACGAATAATGTCCCTACGGTTCCCAATTTTTACGTGGACGAATGCGGTAACGTGGTACCCCCATACGTGGACGAATGAATGGTTGGACGCATTAGAGGGATATTACGTTCATTATCACGTTCGCGGTGATATCGCAAAGATTCACTTCTTAGACGATGTAGACGGAAGTGCTCTATGAAGCGACTGTCCCAGACATCACGAGGGAAGTTCTCGATGAGGGAAATTTTCCGGGGAAAGTGGTCTGTGACGAGATCGTCCCAGATGAAGTCCGGTCTCTAACGAGATCGTCCCAGATGAAGTCCCTAATCACGACGCAATAGGGAGCATTGCGCGGATTTTTCGAGGGATTCCTTTTTTTTCTGCAAATTTACGTGAGGTCACGGAGAACTCGCCTATTTCCCTCGGACAAATGCAAGCTCGGTTTATGACCTTGACGAATTCGGAAGAAAATTGTCACTCTTTTTCTCTTCCCACCAAATTGAGTGTTGCATCTCTGCATCGCTCTACGGGACAACGTTCATTCGATTCTGTTCTTTCTAACCAGAAGGTTTGGAAATCGAAACTGGAGCCATCTGCCACTTTGATTTCACTCCAAAAAAGACTGAATACACGAAAGAACAGTAGTAATCATAACGTCGGTTTATCCCATTTACAAATTATTTTTAACCATACCATATTTTCCAGTTCAAGAGTTACCACCACGCGTACCCCATATATCCGTTTAGGCTATACCCGTGCATTCATGCACTACGTACTAAATTATTGAAAGACGCTCGAGACGTGGAATGATTGATGTCGGAGGCAATTAGCCACCAACGCGTACATCCAGAAACTTGAGCAATGTCCACACACAACCTTTAAAATTTTATACCTTCCAAGCTATAGGGTTTAGTCAATTCCAAAGTTCTAAAAAAAAAAAAAAGGTTCTCAAAACGACAATATAACCTTGCAGAATTCGTATCAATTTCACCTAAGTACTTTGTCCAATAATTCATTGAAGTTCATTTCTCTAAATTTTTGTTCTCTTAACGTTTGATAAGACAATCGCGTATGATTTAAGTGTATGCACACGGTGAACTTAGACCAGTGTAAAAAAGTGGACCTAAAGAAATCAGACTCCAAGTGCTCAAAGGACACACAAGTGACAGTTAATTATAAGTGGTCATTAGTGCATAAGTCTCAAGGACACGCAAGTGACCGTTAATTATAAGTGTTCATTAGTGCATAAGTATAAATTTTAAGGTAAAATTTAACTGATAAATATAGTGGATTAAGTACGAAGTAGAGGTATTTTGTTTAACTATTCCTTTGTTTATATGTACATATAAGTGTTCATTAGTGCATAAATATCGATTTTAATGTAAAATTTAACTGATGAGTAGAGTGGATTAACTACTAAGTAGCTGTGTTTTGTTTAACTATTTCTTTTGTCTTTATGTAACATTATATCTAGGCTGACCATATTTCCTTGAGACAAAAACGGGACATTGGGATGGCAAAAAAGGGACGGGGGTTATGTAATATTCTGTATTCATGAAAAAGTAAGTACATAAACATATTGAGCTTACAATTATTCTTCAGTGACAGAACCCATAAAAAACGGTACTGTCCCGTTCAAAACGGTACGTATGGTCAGCCTAATTATATCCAACTACTTCAATAATATCTTTGTCTTTATAAAACCCTACATCCAACTACTTTTGTTTGAGAGGGCCGCCCGAGTACCAGGAGCCATGTGGGAAAGTGTTTCCACAGGAAAATAAATTTGTTAAAATTTAAGATATCATTCTGTTTGTATAAATTAACATATTTAAAAAAAAAAACAATGTCGGCTATGACGTTGTCATCCTTTAGTGTATTCTCAGTATGTCACTTCCTCGCACCCACAAGGAAGTTTATACCTTTTAATTAATTTATTTTGACTGCGAATTACGAAGACAACAATTTATACCTTCGGTTGATTGCGTCCGCTCTCTCTCAGTCCGTTGCGAGAAGGGAATGCTTTTCTCCGTTGGCAGGATATAAAATGACGAGTTTTCCTTTGTTAGTCCTTTATTTCCACAAAGTTGAAATCACTAATAAACATCCTTAACACAACACTTGCTTAGAGAGTTACAACAACTGATTGCATTTAAATAAGTTGAGGGGTCCAGCCAAACCCGGCTGGCCCACGGGCGGAACACACTACTCCCTCTGTCGGAAGCTGAGGCGAGCGTTAGACTGACTAAGCATGTTGCCTTCCTCAAGGCGCTCCCTTTTGTCCTGGAGAAACACCCATGGGTGCCACGTGTTACAGAAGACTATTAAACTTGCAAAATCTTACTCTAATAATGATATTAACGAGAGAATTGGTATAATTGGATATTAGCAAAAGAATTTATACAATTGTAGTTTTACACTTCTCTTTTATGTGATTTATAATAATTGAAGAGAACATTTACAATTTGGGAATCTCCGTTTAAGATTAGACGTGGCAACACTGTTTTCGTTAGGCTTATCGAAAAGGTGCAGAGAATCCGCGGGCATCGAGGCACTCTATACAAACATTAAAAATGTAACGGAATCATGTTTTAATTTAGTTGAACAGAATAATATCTTTTAAAGGATTAATATGTTCATTTATACAAACAGAATATCTTTTAAATTTTAACATAAATTTATTTTCCTGTGGAAACACTTTCCCACATATATTTTGTGAGTACATATATTCACTTGTGAAGTATTTACTGAACGAGGTAAAGAAAATGAAATAATTTACTCAAAATAAATATTTTTATATTATATAACCTTAATTCGTATTTTGGTTTTGGTTTACTTACTTTCTGAAGTAATACTGATATCAGTAAAATAATGAGGAGTCCCGCGATGATGCTGATAAGTAAGATCCACCACTGCTTCAAAATCATGTCCGATTTACTCTGAAAAATACCTAATAATAATATTACAGCTTATTATAATAGTACAGTATTTATACATTTCGAGACATGACACACACACACACACGTGTATATAATACATGATGTGCCAGTGATGTACAACTTTTAAAATGGCTACCATTTTTAAACGAATGAATATTTTCTTTTTTATTTTGAGGTAATGTACAGAAGACGTAAAAATGTTTTGTTCATCAAAATTATGACTATATCTGCCAACTCTTCTGTGCTACAGCGAATAGTGATCGTAGAGGCATATTTTTCCACTAAGTAATATGTCACAGCATAGAGGCAATTTCATAGCGACTTCCCAAACATAAGAATTTCCAGTTACAAAGCCATCAAACGTAGTGTGGAAAAATTGAGACCCACGGGGAGTGTTAATGACCTTAAGACCAACACTGGACGGAAATCTACTGCAGAAGTGCCTGACAGAATCTAGAATTGTAAGTCTCATCAAGAAAGTCAACACGCAGGTTTTGTCAGTTTGTGGGAACATCACATACTACTGCGAGAAGAATTATACACGAAGATCTGCAAATGTATCTGAACAAGATACAAATGTTGCAAAGTCAAACTGACAAAAATAAAATAGGGGGCGTGAATTTTGTGGCAGCAGTGCCCACTGCATTGAAAATGAACCAGAAATTTCCGGACAATGTTTTCTTCAGTGACGAGGCTTACTTTCATCTTAGTGAGCAGGTCAACAAGCAGAAAATGTTATTTTGGGCAGTCCAGTAACCATATGAACGTGTCTCACCACCATTTTCTGTTTAGAAAATGAGTTTGGTGTGCCATCAGACATAATTGGGCAATTCTTCTTCGAAAATGAAGCAGGGAAAAATGTCACTGCCAACACAAAAATACGTGCACACTGCACATGTTCAGAAAGAACTGAGGAGGAAGCGGTGTGTAAACATGAAATACAGTCTCTTATAGCAAGATGGTGACCCTCCCCCTCAGGCATCAAACGTTTTCTTGGAATCCTGAGACACTTCGCAGGAGCTCGAATGATTTCACGACGTACTGACAATCCATAACGAGCCGGGTTGCTTGGATCGAGTAAGTCATGAACCATTAACAATTTCCGACCTCTTCTTCACGGGAATGAATTGGTTTTTGTTGGAAACAAAACGGTGACACTTTCTCTTTTATTTAAGCCAAGAATGACCAAAATCTACCCAAAAATAAAAAAATTATTTTATTGTACATCATTTTTGGCACACTCTGTATATAATATGTACACTATATACTGGATGATGATAAATCGAAGGATTAATGCTCTCCTATACATACAGTATCAAAGAACTGACGTTTGCAAACAAATTTTATGCTTTATTGACAGAATGAGGTTATTTGACAGATGTTGCTGGATAATGTCGGAAATTGAGTTTATTTACAGTAATTTTAAAGACGTACGGACAAACATAAAGACATAGAAACTATTTGCGGTAAGTTTAAGGCGTATGTTTATATATATAGATAGATATTCAGCTATGGTTACATATTATTTCTTTGTTGGAATAAAGAATGTAAATATTATGAATACCTTGACAAGAGTCTCGCCTATCTTGACGTTATGTATTTTTGTTTTATCCTTTCTTTTATTATTATTATTTTTGCTAAAGAGAAATATAAATTCTTATTGATGTTATTGGTGTGTTTGTTTTGTTGTTCAGGAATATAAATTATTATTATTAATAGGGGAAAGTGTGTGCAGGATGCGTAGGAGGAAGGGAATAAAGGAAGAGAATGCTATTTCTATGGAAGAAATAGGAAAGGGGATATTATGGTTCGTATGATTTGATGAATTTGTCTTTAAATTCCCTCTGAAAGGAAGATTTTAGCTGTTAGATTCTCTTATCTCTTGATCGAGGGTGTTACAGTGGTCGTGTCCTGTGAAGCATAAAGATCTTGTTGCGCAATCTAGTGTGTAATTTGGTTTTCGGATGTACTGAGGGTGTTTGATCGTATACCTTGGTGAAGTATATACTGTAACTCTGGAGACTTGTTTTGGAAGTGTTGCGCCTACTTTTGTAATTATGTATGAGACCTTGGCCAATTTGTTGCATAGATTTTTAGTGTCTTTCAGGGAGAGGTTTGCATGGAGGGTAATTCCCAGGAATTTGCCTGATTGCATTCGTTTTACAAGGAGCGAATTTATGTTTAGGTTTAAAGGTAACAGCGTTCTCTTTTTTGTGACAAGTTGTTGTGTGTGTGTGTGTGTGTATGTATGTATGTATGTATGTGTGTGTGTATGTATGTATGTATGTGTGTGTGAAAATAATTTATTGACATTGTTTGGCATGGCAGTAAATCTTGGTTTGAAGTTATGACTGTCATGTCATTTGCATACTGGTAACAAGACAAATTATTTAGTGATGGGTGGGAGTCATTTATTAGACTCCTATAGATTTACAAGTGCCGGAATGTTCCTTTTGAAACACTTCGTGCGATTTGGATCTTATCCGTGACATAAGAAAATCCTGTGCTCTTAATTGTGTCCTGTTAGTTTAGTATGAGTGGAACCATAATAATAAAAAACAATACTCTCAAATTTGTTATTTCTCTTCTAAGAAAATTAAATACGAACCAGTTCCTCGTTTACAACCGTGACAAAAATTGATGTTTGGGACGCATTCCACAAATCCAGTTTCTTGGCCACAAATTTCAGTTCTGACGTCATCATGAAATGGCGATGTTTGAGCTGATAAACAAATGCGCACAGACTTTAATATACGTAACATTATGATTCAGGTTTCATACTTCCCAAGGTAGTGAGGGATAGGGGCCCAAGCCTGGGCCACAAAAAAGACAACCGCCCAGCTCTTGACAGCACTGGAGTTCGAATCGACGACTCGCCGAGTCTCAGCACTGCCGGGCGGAGCCACGAGAAGCTCTTACAGACTTTAATAATTTACAATTAGAGGTTTTGCAAAGAGCTGTTTCCAACTTCTGAAAATGCATTTCACCCACAAGGAAATATCTAACACTATTTTATTTTAGACCTTAAAGAAAGGATGAAGGTCTACTAAAGCGTCTAGACTTTTTCGGGTCACATAAATTGAAAAGAATTTCCTGAGAGTCCTTTTGACTATGTGCAATCCACTTTATCAAAGTGTTCTTTGTTCAGCTTTTCTGAAGTAAAAAAAATATGATTTCCTCTTTATCTGTTTAAACAAAATGAAAGATTTTAATCTAACGCGAACTCAACCTAACCCAAGCCTAGCCTTAACCTAGCCTATCCTAATCTTAGATTTAAAATTGAGTCGACTTTATGCTAATAGAAATTATGCAAATCGACTCTGTAAAAATATATTTTGTTTTGTTGTTCTAGGTCTATATCATCATCATATTCTCTCAGTACACAACCAACCCACCGCTCCCCATCGATCAGCGAAATTGAGCCTGGACTGCAAAATTCACGCGCGCCGCTTTCGGTTTTCGAAAATTTCTCGCGTTTCAAATTGCGAAAGTCTCGCGCGATATGAAAAATTTTGTTCATAGTAATTCGAAGATAATTCGCTTTAAAAAAAAAAATCGTTAATTTCTGTCAAAACTTTCGCCCCACGCGTCGAGCGAGAGTAATTTCAGTGAAAACTCTCGTCCTACGAATCGGGCGCCAGAGTGTTATGAAAAACAAATTCCGCTCGATGCGTCACAGAAAGTTCGAGCAGGTTGGGTTTGGCGAGTAGGTGGATAGGAGGCTATCCTCTACGTCCAGATCATTTAGCGACCCGTGGTTCTGATCCCACGTAAAGCTGTAGGTCCCCCGTATCATATGACCTTGTTGCGAAGGAGATTGAACAACCACCATCCATCAATATGGTACAAAATGTGCAAAAGAACTTGGAATATGCCATAATCGAAATCACTGAAGTCGGAGATCAACTATCAAAGACACGAAAATCATTTTTATTTCAGATTGTTAGGTAAAAGCTTACCGAACTGAAAACTGTTGCTATGACGACGGTATCCACTTCTATGACAACCTTTCCTTTCATTAGTAATGGAGTGCCCATGCCGATTGTGCATCTGGACGAGAGAGAGAGAGAGATTTAAATCTAATAAGTAGTTTTGGAGCTACAAGATTTTTTTACCCATATATAATTCTATTAAATGTAACAAAAAAAATACTTAATTAATTTCTATTGTTATTATTATTGTAATTAAAATTGTTTATAAATTGAATTTTTTTATTTTTGCTTATTTATTCAGCTAATACTTCATAATTTAGAGTTGGCAGTGCTCCGGCTCCGGAGCCAGAAGCCAGCTCCAAGATGCGGAGACGGAGCGAAGCAGGCCCATTGTTTAAAATCTGCTCCGGAGCTGGAGCCAAACTTATCGGAGTGCTCCAGAATTTAGAGCTGGAGCTGGAGCTGAAGCCTGGAGCTGCTCCACTTAGAGTAGAGTGAATGCCAGAGGCCGCAAGGTGACAGGTTGATGGCCGCAGATTGCTGGCTTAAAACAATTGGCATTAACATAGTCTATAAGTATAATAATACGGCTAAATCTCGCCTAATAAAGAATAGCCTTGATAATGCTGTTGGCTGTGTTTATTTGATTGGATGTACACAATGTATCTCAGTTTATATTGATCAAACGGGAAAAACCATATATGCGTGTAGGACAGCAAATAATTCTAATACATTGTTTAACCATATGTATAGATGTAATCATAGTGTTGGTTGGAAGAGTTCTAAAGTTCTCAAACCTTTTTTAAAGAGTTCTGAAGTGTCCTAAAGTTTTTAAAGAATTTAAAAACAGACATAACTGAAAGGAATATTGTAAAGTGCGCATTCGTCTATTTTAAAAATAATTTCAATAAGTTCAGAACGTACAAATTTGACCATATCTTGTTAAAATACTCGTAACTTTTGCACTTTATCAGTACTAAATTAATTTTTTGCTAATCTCTTCTTACTATTTTGTTTATGCTGTACAAACATTTTTTTACTTCTTGCTTTTTCCCTTCATTCCCTGAAGAGGTGTACTGTTTGAACACGAAAAGCCTTGGAATCGCTTTTCCTTTTCCTTGTGGATGTGAATCATTTAAAATTCATGCGAGATATATATATATATATATATAATATATATATATATATATATATATTATATTATATATATTGTATTTAAGGGTATATTTACCTAATTTGGGAGCATCTGACTGTACTGCAATTCAGATTCAAGGTTGTCGCTGTTGGCTGGTTCGTGTAAAAATCCCTGAAACTATATATAAATTTAAGTGCCAAAGCTATACATCCACTTTGATTTTTTGTAACAATTTAAAAATAAGGGAAAAATTGTAATAGAACTTTATTAGTTTGTAATTTAATAACAAAAGGAAATAAATATAATTCAAAACTCAAATTTGGAGAATAAATGAAGGCTAATATCTCATTGTGTATGTGGCCCTTTTGCAGCCAATACAGTAACAACCATTTCTCGTAGCACTGATTCAATAGTATCCTGGGTGTTGTTCCAGCATTGCTGTATCATTTCCCACTGATCAGTAGGGTCGTTAGAATTGTTTTTCCTTTCAGATGTAAACAATGTTCATAAATGCTTTATTGGATTCAAATCGGGTGATTGTGGATGCAGTTCCATAATGGAACTGCATCTTTTGTTGTTTATAACCGAGCTAATTCATACAAAGGTTGAACTTGTGTTTTGGATCATTATCTTGTAGTAAAGTTTTGACTCGCTAGACGTTGCGGCATACTGAATTAAATGGAATTTTATGAAAATAAAAACCCACTCTAGTAGACAGTTTATTTCCACAACAGTTTCGATGGCCCACTGGCACCCGAGGAGGATGCCAGTGGGCATCGAAACTGTTGTGGAAATAAAATCTGTCTAATAGAGTGGGTTTTTATTTTCATATTTTGACCTTCACGTAGAAAAAAAGTGAAGTTTTTGCATTTAAAATGGAGTTTTGTTGTTTTTCCTCGTACCCCTGACTTTTACAGTCTCGAGTGCCATACCCACTGAAATAATCATATATACCATTAAGGATACACCAGATTGCTTCACAGAAGATTTTATATACTGCGAGACAGTATCAGATTTAGACATGTGGAGGCCCTGAGGCAACTCAGACTGTGGGGGCCTCACTATAATCTGAATTCTCAGAAGCAAAATAGAGAATTAAAAGTAACATTTATGTAAAATGATAAACAAAAAATTACCACAAATGTATTCGAAACATGAACTGCTTTAGATAATAAAGTCATACTAGTGAATGTAACCAGGCTGAACAAGGCAAATTATTTTTGTCTAATTGTTTGCATTTAATAATATTAATAAGCATTTTATAATAAAAAAAATATAATTTGTGGGGTACCCTAAAGTGTGGAGGCCCTGAAGCATCTGCCTCCTTTGCTTCATAGTAAATCCAGCTAATCTGTGGGACCAACTTCCCCATGGAGTCTACGCGTAATGTAATGCCTTTTGCGTGTACCAAACAAATCCATTTTGGACTGATCCGTGCAACTGACGAGGAAGCTTCTAACATTGGCTGTATCCTCCAGCGCGGGACACGTCAACGCGAAGAAGAGGCGACGTCAAACCGAAACATCAACCCGCTGGTGGCCAAACTTCCTCAAATCTCCGTGCAGCGGGCTGTCTATGGTTGGCCAGACTGGCAGTCGACAGCCTGTTGCGTGGCACGGTCAGAGTGCCGATCGGCTCCCGGGGCCGGATCTATACCAGCGTGCTATTTTTTCATTTACGGGGAGCAATTGCGTGCTCCCAGGACTACTCTTACTCTCCGGCGACATTAAGACTAATCCAGGCCCCACTACAACTTACACATGTCACCATACACAAAGACATAGACACAATAGGACCATGAGACACATACAGAAGCATAATATTAACATATTACAGTCCAACAAAATCATGCAGCTTAGGGAATTCGTACACAAACAAAACATTCACGTAGCACTTATACAAGAAACAAAACTAAAACGGGCACACAAAAATCCCACCATCCCTGACTTCACGGCGATCCGTCAAGATCGTACTGGGGGTCACGAGGGTGGACTCATCACTTACATACGTAAAAGCATTAGCTACACTGATGCTACCCAAAACATTACAGTCACAATCCAAGCAGATAACACGATAGAAATATAGGCAGTTAGCATTACACTCAAAACACATCACACCCATCAACACTTGCATCCCGCCAGATAGTTCACCTCAGGTGCTAGCCAATTACAATCCAGTTACACAATCTGGCCTCCCACTAATGTCATCTTAGGAGGAGACTTCAACGCTAAAGACACTAGTTGGTACCTGCACAACCAAAACAAACCAGAGGCGCCAACATAGCCACACAACTAAACAGCCTCTTCATTCTTAACAACACAGAAGAACATACACACATACCACATCAAGCAGGATACTCAAACTCCTCCCCAGACATAACGTTCTGTTCCCCTCACTAGCAACACACACACACACACACACACACACACACACACACACACACACACACACACACACACTGGAGAAGAGAAAAACAACTGTCATCAGACCACCTACCCATCATCATTACAACACGTTCTACACTGCCCCAACAGCCTTAGGCACACTACAGCACACTACAGCACACCCATCATAAACATCAATACAACACTCAAGACATTTAATTAGATCATAAATAATGCAAACAAATACATACCCAAGGGCAACATTAGGGAATACAACCCAAATTACACTAGAGAAATAGCCCACCTCATAAGGCAATGTAACAACCTCAAACATAACACACAAACACCACACACAGAAGCCATAAAACAGCAGATACAACAACTCAACACAGAAATAAACAACAAACTCAAAGAAAAACACAGAAATATTTAGGGAATTCATAACAACACTAAACCACTCCACAGATACATCCAGGCTATACAAGACTATAAACAGCATTACCCACTTTAACAGCGGCATTCACACCTCACACGCGGCTATCTGTCGCAGCCAAAATAATATCCCAACATATACAAAACAAGCTAACATTCTAGTTAATCACTATGCAAAGATAAGTCACTTAAACAGAGACAACAACCAGAAACACGCACAGACAAACAGCCAGACACAAGAAAACCTACAGACTTGACACGACCATTACACCCTTCAATACAGACCAGACCACCAAGCTCATCAAAAACATTAAGAATTCGAAGGCTACTGCACCAAACAACATATCTAACATACACCTTAAACACTTGGGCCCACAGGGAATACTAGCTCTCACAAACATCAGCATATATTCATACCAACACTGTATTATTCCTGACATATGGAAACAAAGTAAAATTATTACACTACTCAAACCAAACAAAAATCCAACAGAACCAGCTTCCTATAGACCCATTACTTTACTACGCACACCTTCCAAAGTAACAAAGACTAATCTTACAAATCACCAACCCACACATACCACTATCGCCTACTCAACATGGATTCAGACCTCACCACTCAACCACGACATTACTCACTAACCTCACGTAGCACATCATGGATGGCATCAACTCCAGACGACCAGCTCAACGTACACTATTAGCAACAATAGACATTAGTAAAGCATTTGATGCTATCCCACGCTTCCCTCTCATAAACAAAATACTCAACACAAACATGCACAATAACACCAAAAGGTGGCTGAGCAACTATCTTTCAGGAAGATACTCACATGTCACATTTAATGGCAAGTCATCCAAAAACAAGCTTTTTCCGAACGGGGTCCCTCAAGGCTCTGTCCTCTCACCAACACTGTTCAACTTATACATGCATGACATTCCAACACCCATAGATAACAAGCTTACCTTATCATATGCAGATGACATCACTCTAACATCCACCCACAACAACATTGACACCGCTACAAATAACCTCCAAACATGCATAAACAGTACACAAGACTGGCTCTCACACAATAGACTCAAAGTAGCGCCCACAAAATCAACCATTACCTTGCTAACAAGCAAACAAAAGAACACCAGATAACTCCACAGCTTACACTAAGCAACACCAACATTCCACACACTCACAGGATCAAAATACTTGGTCACATACAACACATCATTATCTTTTGCAAACCACATTCAGGACATTAAAAACAAATGTACGTCAAGACTTAACACGCTTAGGGTACTAACGGGCACAGACTTTGGACACTAGCAGGAAACAACATCACTCATATACAAACAATATATTCGCTCAGTTATGGACTATGCTAGCCCATGCTGGGCACCCATTATCTCAAACACACACACACACAAACACCTTACAGACAATACAAAACAACGCACTTCGTATCATTACAGAATGTACTCAAACAACATCAATAGAACACCTGCACAAAGAAACAAAAATACTGGAAGTTAGGGAACATTTAGATATGATGAGAACACAATTCATGGCAGCAGCGACAACTAACCCACAACACCCTTGCCACTACATGTACAATCATGCACCAACACCTCGCACCATTAAGGTAACACCAGAGAGACATTATAACCAAATACTCCATTCCATACCACGCCCCCACAGACATCACACAGTACAGAAAACACACACACACACACACACACCTAATCCACAAAGCACTGACACGACTCTGTCCGAATGCGGTCCTAGGTGCGAAGCCGCCACCCATTGACAGGTCAGAGACGAGCCTGAGCAGATCGGATCGAGTTAACTTAATATGATTCCGATGTGGACATCACCCCCAACTTAGACATATAAACACAGACTAGACAACTTCACAGACGACACCTGCCACCTGTGCCAGGACACACCACAAACAATTGAACACATTGACAGACTGTACCGCTCTAGCACAACATAGAACACAGCACAACATCACTAGTGCGCTGAACCTCTGGTCCACTCCGGAGAGGGCGATCGGTTACCTGCGTGCGCCGGCTTGCTCGATCAGGGTCGGCTGATCGGCTCACCACCACCACCACCACCAACAACAACAACAACAACAACAACTGATCCGTATGAAAAGGACTCTTTCCCAACCTACAGTAGTAAAATCCTTATATTTTTCAGCTGACTGGCGTGGCTTTTTTATGTTTCACTTTTGTAGCAATGTTACTTTAATGCAACAGACCAAAACTACAGTTTATGAAAGTATAAAGTAAGGGACGAATCGAAACACGAATGTGCCTAAAACTAATTGCAATCACATCTAATCGACTTGGCGTAAAATCGACAAGTTATTGCGGGTTAAGTTAGTTTCTTTTAGTGTAGATGTTATGTTTTGTCGACCAAATTTGTACAGGTCCAGTCTAATTTACAACGTTTAGTTTAAAAAATTTAAATTTTTATTTAGAGCATCATCAGAACACGTAATTATTTCATCATTCATTTCACCAATGCTTAGTTTGTTCGTTTTACACAATTTTCTAATTTGTATAGATGATGCAAATAGCCTCTCGTGTGAGAAATGGGTGAAGTTAAAATGTGTGTAAGAGTGAAATTACTTACACCCAAACCCTTCTAAGACGAAGGACCCCCTTGTATCAAACCGGGGCAAGGTATCCCACCCAAACGCATACATTGTAGTGAATCATACGTATTGTGTGCCTGCATGTTAAGCTAAGTTTACGTTTATCCCGCATGTAAAGAAACTTAAAGAAAATCCTTAACTTGTATTCCGATTCATTGGATACGATCACGTGTCGTACGGTATATACTCACAATTTATCATCTTTATTTGTAGTCTCGTATTTACTACTTCTTTTCTCTGTAAGAGAAAAAGGAAAAAGTATGGACAGAGTATACCATCGATTCAGAAAGTGTTGTCGTTAAACTCCAAATTTCTTACCAATATTTATTGGTAAGAAAGGTGGGTACTTACGTATTAACGGGGGGCCACCACATATTGATGATTGGTTAGGTTAAGTTGTAATATTTTCGTTAGTTGAAATCATCATCATTTTTTTAAATAGCAATATTTTTTAAAATATTTACAATGATCACGATCCAATCAATTCCATTCTTAATGCTATTAAAAAATTTTGGCCTCCAGAAACAAATGTTTTCTAATGTGTAACATGTATTAATCATTGTAAATATTTGAAATATAAATCATTGTAAATATTTTTAAAAATATTGCTATTTAAAAAATATGATGTATTAGAAATTTTCAACTAACGAAAATATTACAACTTAACCTAACCAATCATCAATATGTGGTGGCCACTGGCCCCCTGTTAATACGTAGTACCGAAAGGTGAAGTTTTGAACGACAGAGGACTTTTTGAATCGATCTGCATGAATGTATTTTCTGTACTCATTTCAGATGTCACCTCGGTATCAAAATATAAACACTACATTTGTATAACATACCTCGTTCAACAGATGTCGAGTCATTGGGGTTCAGCGAAGGTTCTGTTCGTGGTTCTAAAAACTTGAAAAAGAAGTTAATTCCGAGTGTCATGACCGACAAAACTGTTATAAAACTAGTATGGCTAACAGGCTATTTCATTGATACCTCTAGTATTAACCTAATTTGTAATCAGTATTCCATATCACAATCTAACATTTTCCTGAATAACTTTAAATATAATTAATTTGTCCACAGATTCTTGTGGTTTTTGAATAATCTTATTTCTATGTGTTATTTCCTATCAAAAAGGTATCTATCTTATCTTTGCTGATGTGGGTTTTTCCTACAGACCTCAAGATACTTTAAAAAACATTAGAACTCGTCTGACGACAAAGCTTCACAGATACAGAAAAAGTTAAAAGTTGACACATTACTTGGCACTAGAATGCCTTATCGAGAGGTGCCACGCCATCCATTAACACACTCGGTAGCCAATCGGATAATGTACAGTAGATAACTGAGTTTTTTACGACAGAACTACAGACTAATATCCCTAAGATCCTCTCGAGGTTAGCCCGCAGAAACGAATTTCGTGAGAGAAAAAGATTTTAAATCGAAGTGTGTATTAAAGTGTGTAAGTAAGTGATACTGAAATAAAAGTGTGAGTATAGAATAGACGAGGCTTTTCTCCCGCCAGACATTTCTGACAGAAAAAGTTTTGAAAGGAAAGGTATAGGACAGTTGGAAAAAGTATAATTAAAGGAAAAATTGTATATAAGATCCAACCATCCGTACATTTATCCTGTATACCCAATCATTCAAAAAGAATAGTTGAAGTATAGCATGAAATTTCATTCTACTAAAAACCAGTCTCAGTCAATGTGCTTGTTTGAAGGTCTTTATTTTTATTAAAAGAAAGAGGAAGTCATCATTGTACTAATATATTTCATCGTTGTCATCATTATTTTTATTTCGTTGCGATCATCATCATCGTTTCCATCTAATATCATTGTCACCGAGTTCTTTAGTTTAATTTGGTTCGTATATACTGTAATCATAGTAAGTTTTTGATATATTTTAATTTTTTTTCAAAACTGGCAAACAAAAGGCTTTTTCATGACGTCACAGATACTCGATATCCCTCATACACATGTAGAACTTAAGGGTATTATCAAGGTCATGAACGCATCTGAAACGGTATTCTATTTTTTGGGGGGGTCCGAAGTTGTATACTGCGTATAAAGGCCATCTGAGAAGTGCTTTTGTTTTGTTTCATCTCCAAAGAGTGTGTGCGTAATTCCCCAAAATGATTACTTTACGAATTACTCTTAAAATTGTCTAAATTTTTTTTTATTACAAAAGAGTGTTCTACAACGAAAGAAAAGTTAAAAAAAACTGTAGATTAAAACTCACGTAATCCAGTGTCAGTTTATCGTCTATCGGCTCGCACTCGACGGGACCGTATGTGCGAATCTCCTTCCGGAATAAAGTCAATGGAAACGTTTTGATATACATTGGCCACGAAATTTTTACCTGTACAGTAAAAAAAATATATATAGTGTGTGTGTGTGTGTGTGTTACAATTTTCACTTAATTACTACAATACACGCATGAAAAGGGTTACCATCATTAAATTACTATGAAGGATTTAACGAAAGATAGAATCTATAAACGAGCACAACCATTATTCACCTGAGCGTGCAAAATCGGAGAGGGTCCAACATTCTCGATCGTATATCTGGAAAAAAAATCGAAAAATAAGAACGCGAACTTCAAAATTTTGAGCTTCAAGTTAGAAGTCATTCGTTTAAAATGTGTGAAATTTAGTTTAAGCGATGTGTGAACCGAGTCTTTTCAGTAGTTGGATTGGATGGGGACCGACTTCTGCGTTGAGATTGTTTAGTGATTCTCATAAGATGATTTGCAAAGCTGTGGGTTCCCTTCGTCGCGTGAACTTCTCGTTTCATGACCGTTGACGTTCACAAATTTCGACCCACTTGCATCCAATATGAAGCTAAAAACATTTATGATTGTATTTCTTTATAAAAATTTATTGACGCTCTTGCCTTACAACAACAGTTTTATTCGTGCATGTATACAGGGTGTTATCAAATTGTTTCATAAATTAGTATACATATTCAGGACGTCAAAGTGAACAAGAAAGTTCCTATGAACATAAATCCGCAATCGCTTCGTTTACGAGATACATTGCTTTTTTTGCCGAGGACGATCCAATTAAAACGAAAGTCATTAAAGTTTATTAAAGTCGTAGTTGTCTGGTTTGTTAGATAACTTTTTCTTTTGTTTTGATAGTGTTTTGTTGTCACTTTAGAAGCCAAAATTATTTCCTTAATTTCATGTCACACTCACGTAATGTTACAGAGCGTTGGGCAGCAGCTGCGTTACCTAGCATTTCTCCTAACACGAGATACAATGCATATCAGCAAGTTCTTCAAATAAATACTGCTCCATAACGTTCTGTAACATTACACGAATGACGCATGAAATGAAAGAAATAATTTTGGTTTCAAACTACGAGAGTAAACGTATGGAAGAAGTGACAAGCATAAGCAATACCTCAGAAACACTCGCACTGAAATCATATTCATAACATCCATTATTCAATTTTAGGCATCTATAATTCCGTCGATAGAATTCTAACTTCAAAACATATCGTTAACAATTGTGTCGTTGCTGGAGACTTAAATATTAATCTCACAAAAGAATATTCAAATAATAACGCAAGTTTCCTTCGCAACATCATGACTGCATCGTTCTCTCTCTATCAATAAAAAATCTAAAAAAATAAAGATTCTAACATAAATACGATCTCGGTAAAAATATACAAATTATTATCGCATGAAATTACAGTCCCTCTTAGTAAACTAATGAATGAATCGCTAACACTAGGAAGCTAGAGTATGTTTTGTATTTTCTTATGCAGGGAAGCAGGGGCCAAGGGGAACGCCCACCACTGGAGTTGACCGGTTTAGTAGATGAAAGATTGAGAATACTGATTAACTCTTGCTTTAGAGAGTTGGACAGAAAAGGAATGAGTGTGTATCGAAAGTCTGGTACTGCGTGCTCTCCTTAGAGGAGGCATGCAGTGAGGGAGTTCAACAGAGCAGTGTCAGTTATAATAGCGACAGTAAAGAGATAGTGAGGCAACATTGCGGCGAAGAGAAAGGAATTGAAGACAGTAAGAGGCGGGGAATTGATGAGACGAAAAGCCTTTGATTCCATCCGGTCAAGTAGAGCTGTGTGGGTTGAGTCCACCCCCACACACGAGAAGTGTACTGAATACGAGGGCGGACAAGACCCCTGTACAGAGACAGCAACTGAGTTGGGGTGAAGAAAGTGGGGAGCCGGAATAGCACACCTAACCTCTTAGAAGCTGTTTTAGAAAGAAAGTATGTGATCTTTCCAGGAAAGATCACGAGAAAAGAAAACGACAAAAATCTTAAGAAAAGAAGGATTAAATTGTGTATTGTTGAAGGTAAGGGAATAATTGTGTGGAAGATTGTGACGAGTAGACAGTAGGGGTCGGGATCCCGGGATCCCGGAGGTAAAGTAGACAGCTCATTTCCCGGGAAAACCGTCATCGATCCCAGGATTTCCCGGTATTCTATTTTCAGGGTAGACTTTTAAACACAGTTTTATTATGAGGTACTATATTTATTTCATGCAAAGGCTTTTCACAATTGAAGTTTTCGTTCACTTGTTTTTTAAACTTTGAAAACCGTTTTCACTTGAGTATCGGGAGTGAAATAAGAACATTTTCTTCCTACTGAAAAGTGAAACTGAAAATTGATTGGGTAATGACTAATGGGTAACTATCTAATAGCTTTGAGTTGTTCGTTCTTTCTAGAAACTCCTAGAATGGATTTGACTTCTATTTAAAAAATTTTGATATATTTTATATTAAATTTCATTGGAATTTATAATTTTTATTCTTATTTATTGTATTAAACCTTTGAAACATACTAAAATTTATAACTAAATTTTTGTCAATCATGTATAACATTCTATAACATTCTAGAATAATTTCAAACAATTTAAAGATTTGTACAACTAAAACCCAATTTCGAAAGCATTGATTGGCCTTGGGATTGGAAAGGGCATGGATATTTCAGATGAAGAATTTGAATATATAAATGTTATTATCTCATCTTTAGAACTGGTTAAAATTGGAATGGAGAAGCTTGGTAGCAGAGATGCGACATTGCTCACTGGAGAAGGTGTGTTTGCTTTTGTTGTAAAGAATTGAGAGAACAGAAAACTTGTTTTTCTACCACCTTAAAACAATCAGTAGAAAAAAGACTTCAAGAGAGACGTTATAAGAAGCTCGTAGGATTATGTAAATATTTAAACAATCCTCTAATAGCACTTAATTAAACTTGCCCTAATTTTTCCCGCCTTCTAAATCAACATTGCAACAACTGCCAAAGAGTTGTTTGCCAGGCTTTTCAGAAAAAGTGAGACGGATATAGTAGCAGAAGGTACTAGTGTAAATGAACCCCAACAGTTTTTTGATACACCACTAGAACTCGAAGTCTTTTCCTCTAACTCATCTTCAAAGCAAAGGTCCTTGGAAAAAAAACTGGATGCAGTTGTGTAGAAAGAAATGGGAACCACAGAGCAACAAGATTTGCGCCTGAGATATGACGTAAAGAACATCATAAAAGAAATGAATGTTTATGAAGCCACTGGTAATAGAACAGAAAATTTAAACCTCTTATTTAATGCTTTGGCGACAATTCCTCCAACTTCAGTAGAGTCGGAAAGCATTTTCTGCTGTAGGATTATTCATCACAGAACTCCGAACATCTTTAAGTGATAATAGTCAGGGCCGGATTTACTTGCTTGTGGGCCCTAGGCCAAACCTTATCAGTGCCCCCCCCAAAAAAAATATTATATATATATATATATCGTAATATTGTAATGTAAAAAAAAAAAGAATTACAACATAATGTAACACATCAATAATTTTATTCAAATTAGTTTTATATCATGTACAACTTATTCTTACACAAAGGAATAATGGAAAAAAATAGTCAAATTGAAGCATAATAAATTTTGCAATAAGAATTACAACAATGTAATACATTACACATTAATAATTTTTAATCAAATTAGTTCCATATCAAGTACATCAAAGTAAATCAAGTTCCATATCATGTACATCTTACACATAGGAATAATGGAAAAATACAATGAAACTGAAGCATAATAAATTTTGCAAGCACAACTATGTGAAGTTCAAAATGACTTTTTCCTGCTTTTTTCTATGGCAAATTTGTCAATGATACTGTTTGTGTCAAGGGATTGTAGGAGGTCCCCAGTGGGCCCCCAGTTACTGGTGGGCCCTAGGCCAATGGCCTATGTTGCCTATTGGAAAATCCGGCCCTGATAATAGTATTGATCATCTGGTTTTTTTAAAGTATTATTTTGTCATAATCCAAATAAATCAATAATTTCAGTTTTATCAGTCTCTAGAAAGTTTTTATCAAAGCATGTTTTTGTTCAATAAAATTAAATTTTCTGTTTAGTTATTTAATTTTTTAATCCCGGGAATTTCCCGGAATCCCGGGATTGCAAGTTTTTTAATCCCATTTCCCGGGATTAAGAAAAGAGCGGGAAATGCTTAGCCCTAGTAGACAGATGAAGGAACTGAGATTCTGAGGCATTGAAAGCCACAAGGTTTTAATGAGAATGAACTGAATATGCATCCTAAATGCAAGAATAGAGGAACATCTCTTTATACGAGCTATTCCGCTCCATATCGCACACCTTGTACACCATTTTTGGACCTGGTAATGAAACACTGCCACTTACATGTGCGTTACATTTGGCCCAATGTAATCTGACTCCCTGAGCTTAGCTCTCAAATCCATGAAGACTTTTGAGTCGGAGGTACTGTCGAAGAGGACCATCCTCGCTTTCTCTGTTGCTGCTGTTGAGTCGTTGGTCCAAACCGTCACCGCGTCAGGAACGGCAGTACTTTTAAAAGTAAAAAAACACCAATTTAATGTAAAAATACAAAGGAAAATGAAGCACACACACACACACACACACACACACACACACACACACACACACAGAGTAATGAGAGGAGAGGCAAATTCTGTACTGTCCCAGCTGTGATTGGACAGAGACCCATGAAACCGAGTATAGAAAATACTCTCGGAATATGAGGCCCGAAACTTTTCAACTGCCAAAAGAACTGAGGAACCACCTCCACACCAATCTGAATAATTTAAAGAACCAGATGAGCAGATTCTTGTGCAAAGTCTCTGACCAGCTATGCGTTCTTGACTATGAGAGCATTAGAAGAGCGGAAACCCATTCTCTCCTGCACCAAATCCCGCAATTGAGGCGGGACGTCGCGGAGCATTCTACCACGTGTCGACCCTGAACCATCGTTCGAACTTCGAAGCCATCATAAGGTTATATATATATATATATCTATATATATAATATATATATATATACACGTGTGTGTGTGTGTATATATATGTATATATATATATGGGATGAATTTCACAATTAAACACGTGAAATGAATGAATGATGCAAACCCACAAGGAACAAATCCTTGTGGATTTGCAATATATATATATATATATATATATGTATATGCATGAACACGCACGCTTTTGCATAATTCGAAATTTACTTCCACCACGGTTCGAATCCGTGCGTATTCATGTATGATATTCCATTAATGGAACACCAGCCATACACCAGATAATGTGAGTGAAACACTAATCATTACTTCGAGTGCAGGAGGGTTAACACGTAAAATGCCTGTGGACGTGGGTAGAACCCTCACCTTTTATTCAAGAGGTGGGTACAAATCCGTGGGATCAGCTTTTGCATATATATATATATATATATATATATATATATATTATATATATATATATATATATATGACACCATGAACATTACTAAACTTTTCATCATTACTAATATCGTCATCATGCTCATTAATGATAAAGGGTCTGTAATCGAATTGTAATGTTTTAGAAATTGTCTACAAAAAGTCGAAAGATCCAATGTACCAAAATGTATTTTATTTACAGTTGCGGTAAAAAGTTCGCCTACAAACTTTCTATAAAGCATAAAAATTTACTAATTGGTAATATTATGTTTTTGTTCGGATATTTTATTCTGTTTGGTCACAATAATAAGATTTAAAGAACAAAACCGCATCTTTACTAATTAGTAATTTTTTATGGTTTTTGGAAATTTTGTTTGAAGACGAACTTTTTGCCAAAGTCAATCTTCTTCTTTTTAAAATAAAATGAAAGAACTTTTACGTTTTAGAATTACGTTTAAAGTTTCATTATTTCCTTAAGTAATTAAGTTTTGTCTTATTCAGATAACGTAAATAGACGTAGTTTGAAGGTTATCGATGATGCTTTGCTCGAACATAATAGGAAATTTTTACTTAGGATTATTGTATAAACGTGGATGCCACAGATATAATATGATACAATGTACGTACGTATAATACTTTAAAACTAACTTTACTTAAACCTACCACCCTATGTTTCAACCTCTTCACGTCTGAAGTGAGTTTATCCGTAAAAATTGGTAAGAATTTTTATAAAAATTATCCAAAAAAGTGATGTATTTCACATAATAAAGATTCTAAAAAAAAATTATTTTAAACTTTATTTGCTTTACTTTTAAAAGAAAGCAAATTTACGGCATAAAATAGTTAGACTAAATTTTTACTTCTGAACTTGTTAAATACTAAAATCAAGATAGAAAAGTAAAAATCCAATGTACCACACGTGATGTATCACATCGAGAGTATCACGGATGTATCACGTACTATTTTAGGGAACATGAAGAATACATCTTAAAAATGTACTTTGACCAATTTTAATTTTTTTTAAACCGAGATAAAACTATACTTTAAATACATGACATGAATTCAAATTTGTCGTAGAATTTTGTCTCGTAAATACTGAATCTTTGAGATTTTTATTTGTGACTAAAACAAACATTATATGAACGTATCATACGTTCTTATGAAACACTCAAATTACGTCTTGAAAATGTTTTAAATAAACATTTATCAAATCGTTAATTCTTTTAATTAATGATATAGAGTTATTATTATTTAAAAGTTGTTTTAGTTATTTAAAAGTTATTCCAGAATTATTTAAGTTGTTTTAGAATTTCTTGTTTAAAATACTATTAAAAATTAAGAATGTTTATTTTTATTTTTTTATTTATCGTAAAGTAAACGTAACATAGGCCTATCGTATATTTGTTATGAGACCACGTTGTTAAAATGGTTCATCCACACAAAGTATGGAACCGATTTTTTAAGTATTGAGATGAAATTACATTAAAAATTAATTTATAAATTTGAAATGTATTTACTCATATTTTCAAATGAATGCCTAAAAAAATTTTAAAAACTAAATATTTTAAAAAACTCTTTTGAAACGTATTTATAACGTTTCTCATGAATATACGTTCTTATGGATGCACGTTCAAGGTTCATACAAAGTATGTGCTTAGTAATTGTTTCTTAGCAAAGTTTTATATACAGTATCAGGACTAATATCGTTTCGTATTGGCTTTGGACGTTGGCTATGTATGATGAGCGTAAAATGTGTAGATTTACGAAATTTCTTTGGTGAACGTTTTGTACACCAACGACTTTCGTGACATTGTAGTAAACGTTATTAGGTAAATGTTTGTAGCCGTTAGGACGTACCACGGACTACGTTTGACGTACATTTAATAAACAAACCAGTTTTAGCTTGAAATGACCACAAATGTCACCGGGAAATTAATTTATAAGATTCATAAACTTCGCGTTTAATAGCGCTTCTTGACGTCAATATAGTCACGGTCATTATATCGTTATCTTGATCATTAACGTCATATCGCAAGGTTAACATTGCCATATCCTCGTTACTATACCTTATCAGGAATACGTCACCAATGAAAATGGCCGTTGTCATCCAAGTGTCATCGTTGTTTTCCGCATTTCTGTCTTCAGTGTCGCTGAACGTCTTGAAAATGAAGGTGTAATTCGCCGTTTCATTAAATTCTACTTGTGACGTAATTTTAACAGGAAAATGATCGAACAATAGACTAAACCGGACCTAAATGGAAAATTTATTTATCAGAAGATAAGTTTAACAATGACATATTGAAATAGATATTTCAATTCATCCGTCGGACTGTGGGTCGGATTCCACGTAAAGCTGTAGGTCCCCTCCGTCATATGGCCTACAAATTATTATTATCCGTCGGAGGTCAGGATCGGGATCGAGGTCAGACTATTGGTGGCCCTTGCTCTGTAAAAACACTTCGAAACAACTTAAATTAATTTAAATTCAGTTAATCGAGGTGTGCAATTCAGTCTGACTTTAATCAAATTTAATTAAAATTCATCTAAGTGATTAATCAGTACGAAATGCTTTAAAGTTAAATTAAAGGTCTAATTACTGGTAATGAAGTTGGTTTGTAGTTGATTAAAGTTACTTTAATTTTTCAACTTGAGTGAAAACTAATTTTAAAGTAGACGAAATTTATCTGAAGGTGTTTGTAAGTTAAATAAATTTAACATCGTCTATTTGAATTTGGCTAACATTTGTCTTGTCAATGAAAACTAATTTTACTTTCTCAGTTTGACAAAAGCCGACTGAAATAAAATAAATTCGGATGAAAATTGTTTTCCTGTAACTGAAATGTCCAAAAACGTCTGCTTTACTCGTTTTTCAGCTGGTAGATAATCCGAGATGTCGCAGATAACTTTTGTTAAAGATGCGTTCTCAGTTATTCCCTCTCCATGAATCTGGCACCAGATATCATTGCTATCCATACCCTGATTCGTGCCCTTCAACACTCTCATGAAAGTGAATTCAGGTGGTACGAAAACCTGTAGTCGAACTTGGTAGGCAGGATCCTCTTTAATTGTTAATGAAATGTTCACCTTCAGATGTTCTTTTGAGCCCACTGTGAAGTTGGAATCCCTGCAATTGAGAAGAAATGTTATTGGTACATTACATTATCTAAAAACCTATTTCCTATTGTCCATGGGGTGAGTACAACGCTTAAACTCGGGAATGAAGACATCAAAATTAATTACAAATACAAACATACAAAGGAATCATCACGGAGAATACACCCCATCCCAACCTCAAGGATTCAATGTTACCCTTCATGACGAGGTTGGGGGTAGCCCTCTAATCGTACACACCTTACAAACCGCTCGTTAACACACTAACTCTGTGCCACATTTATATCAACTCCACATTTATTCACACATTTACTAATTACATCCTTCCACATTTTATGCGGTCTTCCTCAACTTCTCCCACCTAAGCATTAGCTATTATACACATATTTTACAATTTTCATTATTAATTCTCTTCACATTATTCAACTAACGTCCTATACTGTCCTCCATTCATATCTCCAATGACTTTTTTACTTCACACCTTTTCCCAAACATCTTCATTTTTTATTAGGTTAATCCGTTTTACACCAATCATTAAAAGGTAACATCCAAGCAGCTCATTTCCCCACGACATGGGTTGGCGGGATTCTCTGTAGTTCTCTATACCATATATATAAGTATATATTGCTCTAAATGTAGGAAAAAAATCCCCAGGGCCCTTTTTAGCCGCGGGTACCCCCGCAGTGCAGTAATTTGCTTCATAATAGTTAGGCCACTGTCATTTACTAACATTTGTTGAGTAAAATCCACAGACTTCATTCGAGGATCTAACACAAATGGTGACTTAATTATTATACCTTTATTTATTCAGTTTTCAATCAAATTACTTGTATTTTATGATGTCCTATATCTACTTCTTATTTTAAATTATGTTGGGTATATAAGCTTGGTTTTAGCTTGTAAATTACTCATCTATTTAAACATTTCTAGCAATGTTCAATATTTTTCACCATTAAAGATCTGCATTACGAAATTCAACCTCTGAAAGATAAAAGCCTTTCATGACTTTTTCAACGTTTAAGAGGAGGAAATTGCCTTTGCAAACTCGTGTCCATGGATGCCATTTGTCTTCTGCTTCTCCACGCACTGCTACATCTAAGTTTTGCAATATAGCGTCCTCTCCGCCACTTCACCTTCATATTTCCCTCTTTTACCCTGATGATTGCCATATTAACGGGAAGAAGAAGAAGAAAAGAAAGAGGAAGAATATTTAAAAGAAGTAAAAGGCACTAAAGAAGGAAGAAAAACTTTAATTGTTCTATTGAATGTAAGCAGAATAAAAAAGAAATATTACAAATTAAAATACTTGTTTTATTTATTTATCTTTTTTCTAAAGCTTTTTCATTTCATATTTCAAGATGGCGAAAGAGCGTAAAGAATTTCCGTCTGATCTTTATTCGCTCTCACTGTGATTACGTCAATCATGAGAAAATAAAATAGAGTTCATGTTTGTGGTTGGAACTGAAGGATCGTTAGCCGAATGCAGATAAGAATTTTTATTTTAAAAATGTCTGTTGATTTGGTATGGTATAGAGATTAGATTTACACATGATTTTAAATCAGATTCGTTTTTTGGATTTATCAGTCATCCCCTCAGTAATGTCGTTTATTTACTTTTATTTCCAAATGAAAATAAAACTACATCAGAGTACATTTTAATCAATTATATATTTTCCTTTACTTTCTATGACTCTCTTCCACCTCTCTCCAAGCATTTCAATTCTATGTTGATAAAATTCCTTCGGTTTAGAAGCAAAAAACTCGGAGAGGACAATGTTGATAGCCTCAAAACTTTTAAGTTCTTTCCCGTCAAGATAGTTTTGAAGACTTCTGAATAGGTGGTAATCTGATGGTGCAAGGTCTGGTGAATACGGAGGATGTGGAATTTTTTCCCAACCAAGCTGTTCAATTTTGGTAGTGATGATTCGAGCAGTATGAGGACGCGCGTTGTCCTGTTGAAACACAACACCCGTGCGATTGGCCAAAGAAGGACGTTATGTTTGCAATGCAGCGCTCAATCTTTGAAGTTGTTGACAGTAGACTTCGGCTATAATGGTTTGATTGGGCTGCAACAGTTCAAAATAAACCACTACTTGAATATCCCACTAAACGCACAGCGAAACCTTCCTGGGGTGCAGCTGTCCTCTTGGCTGTGGTGTAGCAGATTTCCCAGCACTAACCCACTGCCGATGGTGCTTAACATTGTGATAAAGCACCCATTTTTCATCCCCAGTAATGAGTTGATTCAGAAAAGGTGCTTGAAGTTGCCGAGAATGCAATGAAGAGCAAATGTTCACACGATCTCTACAGTTGTCTGGTGACAACGTATGGGGAACCCACTTTCCAAGTTTCGACACTTTTCCCAGTTATTGCAGGTGGCGATGAACAGTTACAGCAGTTACAGCAGGATTTTCTTCAAGTGTAGCTATCAGAAGGTCATCATTGAATTTAACAGGTCGGCCCGAGCGCGCTTCATCAGTTAAGCTATAGTCACCAGACCTATACTTCTGGAACCATCGCTCACATTTCCTTAAATTTAAAGCTTCCTCCCCATAAATATCCTGAATATTTTTTGCGGCTGCAGTCGCGTTATTTCCTTTTTCTAAACTCATAAAGCATTATATGCCTAATGTGTTCCTTGACACCTCCATCTTATCCGTAAGAGTGAAATAAACGAAGATTGTTAACGCGATGAAACTTCATTTAGACTGAGAAGTAATATGTCTAAATACATCAAAATTCGAGTTTTCCACAAAATATGCACAGAAACATGTACAAACACGACATGAGTTTAGCAATGCAAAAAACGATATTACTTTTGGGATGACCTGATAAATCCAAGTTTGCCCACCTGCTATGTTCAACCCTCACTGCATCGTGAAAGGGTTTATAAAACCCATAACAGACAAGTAATGGGACCTCTGTAAATAAGACGTATACTTTTGTATATCTAAAAGAGCCACAATATATTATGTAATAAGTTTTAACAGTACGTGTAAAATAAGGTCAAATTCGTCGTGCATCTAAACAAAGTAAATACAATTAGAATTAAACGTACCCTTCTATTTCCAAGACAAGATCGGGTTTCGTAAAGCAAGTGTCGAGGTCATCACAAACGAGTCTGACGCTCGTTTCGGTTTCTTTGCTGGAAAAGTGGTCCAACATCGGAAGGACGATTCTGTTGGACGATCTGTCAATGTTTAACTCCTTTGCCATGCGCCGTCTCGAAAGCAAATTCACTTTGACCGTAGCGTGAATTGGATCATTCAAGGAGAACTTCCCGGACTGACGGGGGAAGATTACTGGAGTTAGTCGGAAAAAAGTTATCCTAGAAATAGTTTCTAAAAAGCATTAAACATTACTAAATGGTGGTAATGTGTTTTTTGATATCTTTTCTTTTTCGGTGACTAACAAGATTTCAAAAAACAAAGCCTAGCTATAACTGATTAGCAATTTTTTATGCTTTTTATTAATTTTCTTGGCGAATTTTTTCCCCGAAACTGTACATTTGTTTAATTTTGTAGCACTTAAATCTACATGGTAATAGTCGTGACCCGACAATTGAGCTAAAAAACAATTGAGCTCAAAAACAATTGAGCGAGAGCAAGCAAATAAAAACTGGATAAAAGAAACAAAACAAGCTTGAACAAATATTTATTAAGAATGTTAAAAATAATGTAGTTTACTACTTTTGCAGTTCAAGATAATAGGTAACTTATACCTCGGAGGTATTCTAATTTACCTGTGTTTTCATAGTCGTTGACTATTGTTTCGATAGCCGAATTTACTCTTCTATACTTTGAGTGCTTTGCTTCTTCTCTTTGTCCTGACTTTAGACTTAATATTTTCTTTTCTGTGTGACTTTGTTCTAGTCTAAGAAATTCAAGAAACTTATAAAACGTTGGGTGATGATGCCCAATTGACATCTGAAGAGCTCGATGCCAGCCTTCCAGTGAATTGTTTGTTCTGGGTAAATGTTAGGTTAGGTGATCCGTTACTGATTCCCATATATTGCCATCAACGTGGATACGACCTTTGCAGTTCGCATTCACAAAACGCCATGACTCTTTGCCTGAAGCAAGTTTTCTTTCCAAACGGTAGGAATAACCGTCTAGCAGAATTTGTGGTCGTCCTTTCTGTGATACTATTCTCTCCATGGTGACACGATTAGTCGAGATAAATTGATTGATAAAAATTAAAAGTCAAAGAATAGAAAATCACAACCTTCTTCTATGAACCGTTTTAGACTAATGAACGAAATAAATTTGTGTGAGTTTAACTAGTTTCTATTAACTTTAAATTAATTTTACTTTTAACATCCTTAAGTAAAAAACTATATTATTAAATATGTATTTACTACATTAGTAAATTATTGTCTTGGCGCTCAATTGTCGGCACTCATTTGTCCTGCGCTCAATTGCCGTGGAACCGGTAATAGTATATAGAGGAAGTGTTCTTCAGAGTGGCGTGCCACAGTTTGAGAATCACTTCCTCAAAGTAACTTCTTTCGCCTTCTCTTGTTTTCCAAATCATTTATCACTAACAAATTCATACAAAAATTGCATTAACGGTTTGGATTCTTTTGTACAATGATGTACATATAATGCAGACACTTTAATGTTAGAAATAGAACAGATCAAAATAGCATGTGGTCGATCCGATTTTGCCTCAACGTCATTCATACCGATATGGTGAATACTTCAGGAATATTCGGTGCACCATGGTCAATATTATTGGTCATACAGAAAAATTTTAACATTTTCTTTTAAAAAAAGAACTACAATATTCATATTAATTATGCATTATAAATATATAAAGTGACTGAGTCACTGAAATGGAGCCTAACCGAGCTACATCAGATTAATATAGATCAGATTTATGTAGATGAGAAAATTAGCCCACTTCCAAAAAAAAAGCCCCTAAATGTTCCAAAGATTCCTATACTTTCCCTCTGGATTTCTACGAGTTGCTGGGTATTATACTTACCTTTACATAGACAGGGAGGTCAAATGGCTCGGGAGGGTTCCTGGCATTGTTAATCCCTCTTTCAAAGGAAAACCTTGAAAACGAAAGCAAAATGTTTCACCACACCAAAACGGTAATAAACAAACAAATAAATAAAATTAAAGAGTGAAATTCCAAATGCCTATAAATTTTAACATTAAATAAATAGTAAAAAGTTGTCCTTCTGAGCAGTGAGAAGCTTTTTTTTTTCTCATGAAATCCCGAAGTGTTGTTATGAACCATACACCATGTGAAAGTCTCAGCGTGACCACACTCTGATTACCCAGTCACTCGACCATGAGTAAATGGTGAAAGATACACGGCGAACACTAATAGTATGAGGGATATATACTTTTATTTTCTTAACTCCGTCACATACTTTTTCAAAGTATAAAAATTATAAATCGCCATCATACAAATGTGTTATCACTACCAGAGATTAGGAAACAAGATCCGAAACTCCGCCCACTTTGCGTTAACTTTTTCTGTTTTGCCATTTAGTGCTTGGAAGGAAAATTGAATTACCCACAGAAAACCGTAATCAACTTAAATTTTATTTTAAGGTTTATTATTATCTGTATAGATTTTATAGGGTTGTTTAACCTCCTCCGCAACATTTGAGGTCATAGGACGGAGGGGACTTACAGCTTTACGTGGAACCCAAACCACGGGTCGCTACGTAATCTGAACACAGATCAGTCTCCCTTCCAACTACTACCCAGACCAAATGTCGCTTAACTTCGCAGATATCCTTGAAGCGGTGTTACGACACCGGCCACGATGATGTTGTTATATAGTTTAATATGTATTCAAATATAGGATCAATTAACGAAGTAACTGGAGTAAAAAAGTTGGGGTAAAGATTCGTTAGTGCACATGGATAGAACTCTATATTGATTTTTATACAGAGAGATAGAGCAAAAAAAATAAATAAATAAATAAATAAAATAAGAATACTCTATAGCGTTCTCCTTGCAAATTGATATTGACGGAGATATAAGCAATTTTTGGATCGATTAAAATCTATTGAAATCGTATGGTGGTAATTATTCGTTTTACCCCTGCGGGTCGATTTTGATATGAGAATAGGTTTTTCTGGCGTATTTTGGTGTTTTATTCATATCTGGCCTTCATTTCTTGTGCAAATTAATTATTGAATACCCGGTTAGGTTAATTGAATGCCCGGTTAGGTTAATTGAATGCCCGGTTAGGTCAACTGTACGTCCTTGACGATTGGTTAGGTTGTCGTGATATTTTCGTTAGTTTTAATGAAAATATCACGACTTAACCCAACTAACGAAAATATCACGACAACCTAACCAATCGTCAAGAAGGTACAATTGACCTAACCGGGCATTCAATAATTCATTTACACAAGAAATGAAGGTCAGATATGAATAAAACACGTCAAAATACACCAGAAAAAAACTATTCTCATATCAAAATCGACCCACAGGGGTAAAACAAATAATTACCACCATACGATTTTAATCGATCCAAAAATTGCTTATATATCCGTTAATATCAATTTGCGAGGAAAACGCTATAGAGTATTCTTATTTTATTTTATTTTTTTGCTCTATCTCCCTGTATAAAAATCAATATAGAGTTCTGTTCATTCTGTCCATGTGCACTAACGAATCGGTGCTACTGTAGTATGCGGTCTACCTACGATTCGGCGGTCTACCTTTTAATTATAGCTTCTTATCTTGTTTACTAATTGTTTGTTTACATCCCATTGTCAATCAATCGCCCTTGACGATTGGTTAGGTTTAGTCATGATATTTTCGTTAGTTTTAACGAAAATATCATGACTAAACCTAACCAATCGTCGGTAGACCGCATACTACAGTAGCACCAACGAATCTTTATCAAGTTGGAAGACGGGGGGGACGAACACAATCCTAGTTGGGGGGAACAACTTTTACAATTACTCCCATAGATAATGAGTGCTTCTAACAATAGGATTGTGTTCGTTCCCTTCCCCGCAACTTTTTAACTCCAGTTACGCCTCTGCCCTTTTGGCTTGTATTTTTCTGAAGATCCATGTTCAGTGTTTGGTAATATACTTTTAGATCATGCGAGTATGCTCTTGTGCAAAGGTTAGTTCTTACATAGCCTAATATAATTACAAAGTCACCTCGTATCATTATTCATCAGCTGTCGTACTAAAATAAAAATAAGATAACCAACAATTCAGATTACTTGTTACGTTTATCAAAAGAAAACGGGTAAACAAAGAAAATCGGATTTTCATACGCATTTCAAGGTAAACTGTTTGAAAACTAATATTTTTTTAATTAGGAATAATTATATGATTAAAAATTGAAAATTCACTTTCTTCAATTGACTTTCTTCAATTCAATTCTTTATTTACAAATATAAGCAGAGTTTGTGTAAATGAATATATTTCCATTTTTATAACAAATATAAGGTATACAGATGTTTTATCCTGTAACGTTTATACAGTAACGTTTTATCCTAAAACCAAAACGAGTAGTTACGTTTTTTACCTTTAGACGGTAGGAATACAACTGTGTGGCTAATGTACATATTTGAAAGTATACCCCTGGGTTAAGAACTAATTCCCCGCCCTTCCTCGTGCATGTCATAAAAAGAAACTTTCTGGGAACCTGCAGGGATGGGATTATATTCCCCGTCTCCCTTTGCGTCACAAGGTTGGAGATTGGGATGATGTACCATTTCTGGAAAAATACCTTTCTACAAATGACAAAAGTAGCCCCAGACTTGAGTTGCGCGGCCGCCAACGCTGCTCTCAAAAGTTTTTCTGGGTTCGTATGGAAGCAAGGTCCGGGAGAGGGATCACGAGCCTTTGTGCCTTTACACCTCATGCATCCCCCTCTCCCGGGCCCTGTATGGAAGTATGGAATGTTAGAAGTATAAGTAGCTAATATGACAATGACAATAAAATAAAGATGTGTGTGTGGAAGGCAGGCTGCGTGTTACAAATGCATACTTCAAACACGACAATTATTCGTGGTAGGGAGAGAGTTACAAGGAAAAGTAGTACCTCAAAAAGCCTTGCGGCCCATACAGAGGAGGTACCAATGGCAACGGGTGCCACAGAAAATTTTCTACACCTCAAATAGTGTGCAAGATTTGGTCTAACCTTTTCTTGAAATGATCCACAGAGGAACTGTTCACAACTTCTGAAGGTAACCTGTTCCACGTGTCACAGATCTTATACGTAAAGTAATTCCCACACACACTATTCCTAAACCGTTTCAAATCCAACTTCCAGCCATTGTTGCAGTTGGGTTATCATTTAAACTAAACATACTTCTAAAATCGACATCGTTGAACCCTCGTAAGAGCTTGAAAACCTCGATCAGTTGACCGCGCAGCCTCCGAGTTTCAAGCGAAAACAAGTTCAGGGCGCGTAACCGTCGATTGTAGCCCATATGCCTAACGGAAGGGATTAACTTTGTGGCCCTCGCCTGCACTCGCTCCAGCCTCTCAATATCTTTCCTGAGGGTGGGCGACCAGAACTGCACAGCATACTCCAGCTGCGGCCGAACCAGAGAATTGTACGGAGAGAACACAGTCTCCTTGTTCCGAAATCGAAATTGTCTCCTGATATAACCCAACAGCTTCTGGGCTTTCTTTTCCACCTCTACGCACTGTTTCGTAAACTTAAGGTCGCTGCTAATTAGCACACCCAAGTCCTTTTCCAAATCAGTCGCCTCGATATTACTCCCCAACATGCAGTAGTCCGACTTGGGATTGGCATAGCCAATGTGCATCACCTTGCATTTACCCAAGTTAAACGGCATTTGCCATTTTTCGGACCACACTCCTATCCTACCTAGGTCCGCACGCAGTTGCTCGATCGCTTCGGGCGTCCCAACATTGGCCCCAAGCTTGGTGTCATCAGCGAATTTGGCGATCCGAGTGACGATGCCAGTGTCGATATCATTAATGTAAATTATAAACAACAGTGGCCCCAAAACGGAACCCTGAGGAACCCCACTAGTGACAGAGGCCCAACCCGAACTAACCCCTTTAATTACAACCCTCTGCCGCCTATTCTTCAGCCAGTTTTCACTCCACCTACCTACTTCCCCACCAATACCCAGTGCGCGCGCTTTCGCCATCAGCCGGCGGTGAGGTACCTTATCAAAGGCTTTCTGAAAGTCGAGATAAAGTATATCAATCGCCCTACTCTTATCATACTCGTTCAACATGATGTGGAAAAATTCGAGCAAATTGGTGAGACACGACCTATGCCGTCTAAACCCATGTTAGGAGTCCCCAAGCAGCTTGTAAGAATCGAGATGCTCAACGATCGTATCCGCTATTATCCCCTCTAATAATTTACCTACAACCGAAGTGAGACTAATGGGACGATAGTTCCCTGGACTTTCGTGATCCCCTTTCTTAAAGATAGGGGTCACGTTGGCTTCCCTCCAGTCACCAGGCACCTGGCCCGTCTCCAACGATTTGTTGAAGACTGTAGCCAGGTGGGGATTTGTTGAAGACTGTAGCCAGGTGCGCACCTCCCGCAACACTGGGGAGGAACTGGTCTGGCCCAAGAGCCTTAAACGCGCTCAGTTTGTCTATTCTATCTGCAACGACTGTTGCGGTACACCGAACACTATCCAGGCCAGCACCTTCGTGTCTGACTCCTGGCTCTGGGAAAGAGATTAGTAGAGAGATCAGTAGAGAAGAGTATGATACAGTATTATGTAAATGAAGGCGTTAGTCTCGCCTTAAGATTAGGGTACCTTACTGTCGGCAGTGATCCCTTTGTATCCTTTTTTGTGTAATTGTTAGGAGTGTTTTCACTGCAGAGTTCGAGCGTCGTGCCTACCTCATGGAGAATTCTAAGATAACTTAAGTAACGTAAGAAAAATAAAGTGTACTGTATACATATACACTTCACAATATTATAGTGTATGAAATGTGACTAAAAAACTTGATTATTACTTACGACTTGCGATTGTCCATAAACAGAAGTCTCGAATTCGACTTTTGGACATCCAAATCAATCGAAACTGACACGCCTGAAAAGATTGGAAAGTATATCACAAAATGTCATCAAATTAAACCCTCAAATATTACAAAAAAATTTCATGTTTACATCATTAACGTTTCACTTCAAAACGAGTTTTAAAGAAAGTTCCTCTCACGTTTTCACTATAAGTGTAATAATAATAATGATGATTATTATTGTAAATCGCACGTCATTACAATAAAGTGAGATAGGACACACACACACACACACACTGTATATGTAAAAAAAAACGATATAACGGGCGTTCTTTTAAAGTAATTTGCATATAACGGACGCCAAAATCTCGAGCGTACTTTTTCGGATATAATGGACAGTAAGTAGTCCGTTATATCCAGAAATATTCCGAGACGACAACGTGGCTCTGCACGCCAATTTGGTCTGATACGCACCAAGTCTGTCCGCTAAAACGGTAGCCTGCCCGCTGCGGCCAGCATCGCCCACTAGTTCTCCCCCGTCAGCTGTGGTGGCCTCCGACCGGCCGTGAAGCAGCCTATGTTCGAGAGGTATGATGGTCTGGGATGGGGTCCGGAGGGGAAGGTGGAATCTAACCCCCTTTTAACATGGTTAAAATAGATTCGCTTTATGCGCACTATTTTGGGGAACACAACCCCCGCGGGATTATCTGGATTATTTTTATATGACTATAGATATAATGAACTTTCTCTTTTAACGGACAGGGGGGGGGGGGGGCTCCACTCAATTAGTTCATTATATGGGGGTTTACTGTATATGTGTGTGTGTGTGTGTGTATATATATATATATATATATATATATATATATCGCCTCGGTGGTGTAGTTGTAGTGGTTAGCGTCGCTGACTACGAATCCATCGGCCCCGGGTTTGAGACCCGACGGCAGCCGGCGCGCAGCAAAACCCAGCTGTTCATCCTTCCACACAATAAAGAAAGTGGTTGGTAGATAAATGGGTACCCTAGGTAGCCTAGTGGTTAAGACGCTGGGCTGCTGATGGGGCGTGGTTCGGATTCCACGTTAAACTGTAGGTCTAAGGTGGAGTGAAAAGCTTGACCTTCGTCAGAATGAACAATTCGGGCGGAAGCTAACCAAAGATTCTGCTGTAATTGCTGCTAGATGAGGATTTTGATGAATCTAAAATTTAGACTTTGCTTTTGGTAAATTGTCCTGATTTGTTATTTAAGTTTCCATGTTTTGTACTTATGAATTTGTCATGATAACTTAGTTAATAAATAAACTTTAAACAAAATTTGAAATTTATGAATATTTCAGGGTGTACTTAAACTTTTGACTGGTGGTGTGTATGTATGTATATATATATATATACACTACCAGTCAAAAGTTTAAGTACACCCTGAAATATTCATAAATTTCAAATTTTGTTTAAAGTTTATTTATTAACTAAGTTATCATGACAAATTCATAAGTACAAAACATGGAAACTTAAATAACAAATCAGGACAATTTACCAAAAGCAAAGTCTAAATTTTAGATTCATCAAAATTGCCTCATCTAGCAGCAATTACAGCAGAACAAATTTGAAGCATGCGCTCAACAAGAGAAAGAAGATAGTCTGGTGAAAGCTGCTGCCAGCACTCTTGTAAGAGTTCCCAGAGCTTCTGAGCAGTGGATGGCTGCTTGGCTTTCACTCGTCGATCTAGTTCATCCCACACTAGCTCGATGGGGTTCAGATCCGGGGACTGTGCTGGCCATTCCATAACTGTGAGCTAACGTTGCCGTTTTTTCTGCTTCAGGTAATTTTGACACAGCTTGGAAGTGTGCTTAGGATCGTTGTCTTGCTGCATTATGAACTGTTGGCCAACTAGTTGCAGTCTAGATGGGATGGCATGGCGCTGTAGAATGCTATGGTAGCCACGTTGGTCAGTATTCCAGTGACTTTGTGGAGATCTCCAACTTGCTCCCCTGCAAAACATCCTCAGACCATCATACTTTCTCCACCGTGCTTCACTGGCACAACGCACTTCTGTGTCATTCTTTCACTCGCTCTGCGCCGCACAAATACTCTGCGTTTGGATCCAAAAAAAACTTCGAACTTTGATTCGTCAGTCCATAGGACAAATTTCCATTACTCAACAGTCCATTTTTGGTGTTTTTTAGCCCAGGCTAGCTTTCTTTTTGTTCTGGAATCTCCGCATTGGTTTCTTTGCTGCAGTTCGTCCTTTTAATCCTGCCTCTCTTAGTCTTTCCTGAACAGTTGATGTTGAAACTGTTGTACTTCTGGAGTTGTTCGCTGGGCTTTGATTTCAGGTTCTGTGAGGCGTCTGTTGCGCAGACTGGTGACTCGGATATACTTGTCCTCTGAGACTGTTGTGGTTCTTGGTCGCCCTGACCTTTTTCTGTCCTTATTTTGACTAGTTTCTTTCGTACCGTTTAATGGCACAAGCAACCGCATTCGCAAAAACTTAATTTTTTTGCAATTTGCCTCAGTGATTGGCCTTCATTTCTCAAAGTTACAATCGACTGTCTTTTTTCTGTTGTTAACTGAGCTTTGGCACCCATTTTTACTTTTTGAAACAGGAATATACCTTAAACTACACAGTTAGCTCCTCTGCAAAGATTTTATATGTAAAGACCTACAGCGCATGTTAATAACTGAACATGTATATTAACATACTCCTGAAGAAACACACTAACCCAGTGAAGAATTTTAAACTGTTTTTGGACCTTTGTGCAGAGCTAATGGCATTAATTTTAGGTTGCATGCGAGACGTAAATTAACACGTTTTGAAGGTTATTTTGAAGAAGCTTCCGTGTTACAACACACTGCATAGGGCAGATGCACTGAAGCATACAATATGAAAGCCAGGTAAGCAAATTCATCTCAAGTACCTGTTGAGTTTACACTTGAAGTTTGTCATGAGCTAAGCAGCAAAACATTGGAAATTAGTAGGTGTACTTAAACTTTTGACTATATAATATATATAGTGTCGCTCATAAGTATTTGTATAGAGAAACATTTCGGTTATTTAGCTATATTCATCATTATCTTTTGTACCATACATACGATAGTTATGAAAAGTTTACCGTTCAATTAATTTAACTCGAACGTGTACTCTAAAACATTAAACAATTTGAGGAAAATAAAAAAAAGTTAAAATCGAAAAGTTTTCGTACACTTGCTTGAAAAATTTTCGTACACTTGTTTGAATGACTTCAATGATTCTTTTTTGGGGTATTTTTCTGCGAGGTTTCGACATTTCTCAGTGAAAATTTTAGCTCATTTTTCTGAAGAAAATGTTTAAAATTCATTCGTACTTGAAGGATTTCTCTTGCGGTGAGCTTTTCTTTTTTTTTTTTTTAAATAAAACCATATATTCTCGATTAAATTGAGATCTTGGTTTTGACTGGGTCACTCGAAAAGCTTGAAATTCTTTTGTTGGAGGCATTTAATGGTGCTCTTCCTTTAATGTTTTGAATCATTATCTTGTTGCAGTACCTAATTGCGACCCATTCGTAACTCCCGAAATGAAGACAATACATTTTCTTCGAAAGTTTCCAGATATTTCTCCGAATACACGATTCTATTGATGACGACGAGCTTTCCTGGACCAGAAGCAGTAAAATAGCCCCAAAGAAGCAAACTACCACCACCACTATGCTTAACTGTAGGAAGGATGTTTTCTCCTCGAATTCGGTATTTGATTTTCGCTAAACATACCGTTGCTTGTTGTTCCCGAATAATTCAATTCTGGACTCGTCTGTCCAGAGAACTTTCTTCCAGAATGCAAATCCATCATTTTGATATCTTTGGTAAACGAACGTCTTCGTGGCCGGACAGTTTGCCTACGGACAGTTTGCCTACTGGACAGTTTGCCTACTGGCAGTGGCGGTCCTAGCTTACATGACGCCCTGGGCGAACCTCACCTTCAGCGCCCCCCCCCCTGTTCGCCAACACACACACATTCGAATCCCCCCAAAATAAAGGACAGACATAACTCTTTCACAAAATAACTTTTTATTGGACTAATTGTTGGAACTTCAGAACCAAAACAAAGACTCAAATTTCTGAATTTTACAAATCCTTCATCACGTAAATAGAATAACTCACTTAAGAGAATGTAATTATGATACTATGAACAGGAAAAATACAAATTAAATTGCACAACTGCCATAAATAAACTAGAGAATCAAATTTCTAAATTGTACAAATGCTCTATCACATAAATAGAATAAGACACTTAAGAGAGGGTAATTATTATGCTACACTTTGAACAAGAAACAAAATAAATTGCACCACAGCACAACTGCCATCTAAAGCCTGACTCTTCTTACCTTCCTTGATGCAAAGTCATGAATTAAATCATCATATGAAATCTGCTCAGCAATTGTATGATTTATACTGATGATGGCCAGACCGGTAAGGCGTTCCTGTGACATAGTTGACCTCAGGTAGGATTTGATGAGCTTCAGCTTTGAAAAGCTCCTCTCTGCTTCAGCAACAGTGACTGGAAGAGTAAGACCAATTCTGAGAGCAGTCCACAAATTTGGATATATTTCAGAGAGCTCCCTTTCATGGATAAATGTCAGCAGTTCAAGCAAGGATATGGTCTTTGATGGCAAGTCAGGCAAGTTCTTCAGCTCCTGTGCAAGCTCTCTGCCATCCAAGTCAGATTGTCCCTTAAAGTCTAGTGTAGTACTAAGGTTCACACATTGTTCTGTCAGCTCCTCAAATGTGAGATTTTGGAAATGTGTCAGCACTCCAAACTTCTCTCCCACAATTTCCAACGTGGAAAATCTTTCATGAATGGCTGATGTTGCAGCATCAACCACTGCATTGAAAAATGTCACCTCCAGCTTCTTCAAAGCATCAATCAAGGGCTCATCAGATGCTTCATAGGAGAAGTGCCGCTTTGTGGACCTCAGCCGTTTTTGTTTTAACACAGCCTCCACATTCATTTGTTCACAGATATCTGTGGCTGCCATTTGTGCAGCCACAAAACCTGTTGCCCTGTAATTGCGGAGACCTCTCTCTGTTTTTTTTAGGAAATTTACTGCAACATCAACGTGCATGCTAGGAGACTGCATCTGCTTGCTCACATGCTGAATTTGGCACAACAGGTCATGCCACACCACTGAACAAATGGCGAAGCGGTATGACCCAACCTCCTCTGACAGAGATTGAGCCTCGACCTTTATTACAGAGTCTTTGGTGTGGTCCCTCACCTCGATCAGTGCATCTCTCACTGCAGCTGCCTGATATCTCAGGGGCTCCACACTCTTGATCTTGCTTTCCCACCTTGTATCAGACCACATCTTCAATGTGATGTTCACATGTTTTTTCAAAATGGCCCATCGTTGTGTGGAGGCTGAAAACAAGTTGTAAAGCTTCTGCAAGATGCCAAAGTAACTTGTGGCATCAATAGATCCCTTAGCAGCATCGGCCACAAGCAAATTCAGAGAATGAGCCCCACATGGAACAAACAGAGCTCTGGGATTAATTTCTAGGAGCCTGGATTGAACACCCTTGTTTTTTCCCCTCATGTTGGCCCCGTTGTCGTATGATTGTCCTCTACAGTCCATGAAAGGAACTTTTAGCTCCTCCAGTCTCTTCAGAATCAGAGATGCCAAATGTTGACCAGTGGACTCCTCTGCCTCCAAAAACCCCATGAAATGTTCCTTTATATGGGGCTTCCCCTCCAGTGACACAACCCGAATCACAACTGACAACTGTTCAGTGTGGCTGATATCTGGAGTGCAATCTAGAATTATTGAAAAAAACTTTGATTGTTTGATGTCGCTCACCATTGCTGAAATGGTCTTGCTGCTCGACAAATCAATGAGTTCGTTTTGTATGTGGTGGCCGAGGTAGCTGGTGTGACTGGAGGTCCCTTTTTGGACACGGTTAATGTGCTCTTGCATTATAGGATCAAATTGTGCCATCAGTTCAACTTCTTTCAGAAAATTGCCATTTGATGGTGAGAACAATTTTTCTGTATGTCCCCTTAGTGCCAAATTCCTAACTGCCAGAGAATGCACAATAGCAGTGAGACGTGTCAGCACCGCTCTCCATCTCAACTTCTCAGCCTCCAGAAGTGCCATCTCCTGCTTGTCAATGGTCTCCCCCTTTCTCATCCTCACTGCCAGTTCTTTCCAGATTTTCATAGAATTTAGGTGTTCTGAACTGTTGTCATGTGATGTGAGCAATGAGCTTGCATGCTTCCAGTCCGAGAGTCCCAAACTTGTTAAATTTATTTTCCTCTTGGAAAATAATGTACAACAGAAACAGAAAAGGCTGTTGTTTTTTAAGGAATAGACCAACAACTTCTGGTTATATTTTCCCCACTAACCAATGACTTCCTGAAGTATTGATGGTGGAAACTTCTTCCGTCACTGTCGTTTCTAGGGAATACAAAGTCAGATGGTACTTGACTTGGTCCCTGGAAACCAGTTGTGTCCGAATTCTCTCAGTCAGAACTGAAGGCCAGTTAGCAGGGTCGGTGGACAGAGACTCATCCTCAGGAGGCGATTCTGCTCCAGGCATTTCTAATAGAAAGAACAAGAGCATTACTCATTAGTATACACACCTAAGTTAGATAACACATTATTCACAGCACTTTGTTATGGTGGTGGTGTTATGGAATTATGGTGGTGAAACACCACACATACCCAGTAACCCAGACCCAGTGATGATAACATTATAATTTATAACTGTTTGCAAAATGCTTTGCAGGGATGCACACACATACACATACACACATACACACACACGCACACACTCAGACATATGTGCACACAAACTCACCTGAAGAGTCCTGCCGGGGAGAAGTAGAAGCAAATGGGTCTTCATCCTCAGGATCAGACTGCATTTGTGGAGACATATGTGAGGCTGAGGAGGTAGATGACTCCTCAGCCTCAATAATGGCAGAAGTAGACGGCTTCTCATCCTGGCTAGTGGCAGAGGGTGTTCCAAAATATTTCAAAAGTGCCCCTGCAAATAGTAAATAGAACATAACAGACCAATGCATGAATAGGCTAGTACAATTAATTTAACATGTTATTAAGCACAATTTATTAAACTTTTAGAATAGGAAACAAATGAATAATACAACCTCCTTGGTTAATGGCTAATTATATACATAATAGTACACTTCAAATGACTCAGAAAGCTATATCACAAATAGCAGTGCAATATAGCAGTGAAGAGTAGATGACATAGCTCTATACCTTTATCTTTTGCTCGTTTCTCCTCCTCTTCTTTCCTCTTTTTTCTAAACTGAGCACCTGATAGCTTTGACCTCTTCTTATCCATTTGCGGTTATTTGACAGACCTTAGTGGCTTAGTGTGAAGATTCGTTCTGTAATAAATAATATATATTTCACTATTTAACCAAACCCAGAAAAATATAACATTACATATGTTAAAGTATGGGCCTTTATTCCCAATAATATTAATCTGGAAGCATTTTGCATTGTTTAGGTCTTTTATGGGAAGGTTTATGGAAAATGCAATAGATGGTTTTTTATTAATAAAAATATATTTATTGATCTTTTATTATTTATTTTATTTTATTTTTTATTTTTATTTATTTCTTTATTTATTTATTCTTATTTTTATTTTTATTTTTTTTGCAGGCGCTCATGCCGCCCCTCCACAAATGCCGCCCTGTGCGGCTGCCCATATTGCCCATATGAGGAACCGCCACTGCCTACTGGACAGTTTGCCTACTGGACATTATGCCTATGGACATTATGCCTATGGACACCATGCCTATGAACACCAGCCTACCGGACATTATGCCTAACGGACATGATGCCTAACGGACATGATGCCTAAAGGACATTTCGCATCTACACTCTTTCATGACGAGAATATTTTCTTAATTTTTTTTATTATATAGTGAACAACTGTGGTATATTTATCCTTACCTTATTTAACTTATTTAACTTATTTAACTTCAGATTCATGCAAAAGAATTAATTCAGGTTAGGTAGGTAAGGTAAGGTTAGGTAAGGTAGGTTAGGTTAGGTAGGTTAGGTTAGGTAGGTTAGGTTAGGTAGGTTAGGTTAGGTAGGTTAGGTTGCTTTTGTTCCTCTTCAAGATGTTAGCAACACGTTTGAACGATTTACGGCTGTTTTTGACGAGGAAACGGACGAGATCTTGGAAGACTTTCTAACCTATTTCGAGGCTACGTGGATTGGAATTCTGCAGCGAGGACGAAGAAGACGGCCTGCTTTTCCGCAACAACTCGATAGAGGGCTGGCACAGAGCCTTCGACCTACGAGTCGCCATTACACACCCAACTCTGTGTCGACTTGTAGACCGATTGCGTAATTAAAATAAAATTAAATATATGAAAATGAAATAAAATGAAATAGAATGGAATAAAATCGATGCCTCAATAAGCTGCGTCTGTTAGGCGTGTCGTCCTTTAGGCATCATGTCCGTTAGACATAATGTCCGGTAGGCATGGTGTCCATAGGCATAATGTCCAGTAGGCAAACTGTCCGTAGGCAAATTGTCCGTAGGCAAACTGTCCTAGTACCGAACGTCTGTCCGCTTTTCATAGCAAAGGTTTTCTTCTGCAACTCTTCCATACAGACCATTCTTTCTCAATGTATGACGTGCAGTAGTCGGGTGAACATCGATATTAGACATTCTTAATGTTTGGTAAATATCACCCGCAATCATTCGTGGATTCGCAGCAGCCATTCTTTCAAGCCGTCTAGTTGTACGTTCTGAAATCTTGCAAGTTCATCCACACCTTGGTAGAGTTTTGCTCGTTCCAAAGCTATTCCATTTCTTTATAACTGCAGCAACCCATCGTAAATGGAATTCGAAGTTCTTCTATCTCCCTATAACTCCAGATTCGTGTGCAGTAACAACGGATCTTAAGATCTGTATACAGCGCTTTACCACGTCGACCCGTTGCTTACTGATGTTTGTGCAGTCATCCGTCTTCCATGAAAGCCTTAGGTGGAATCTCAAAATATTAAATAATTTTGTAAATAAATGTCGAAAAACTTTTGCATTTTAACTTATTTTTCTATTTTCCTAAAGTTCTTTGATATTTTACATTATATGTTGGAGTTTTAAATTATTTTTTTCTGTTAATTTTTTCCAAACAAATGGTAAACTTTTCATATCTATCCCGTGCATGGTACAAAAGATAAGGACGAATATAACCGAAATATTTGTGTTCGAATACTTTTGAGCACCACTGTATGTATATATGATATAATCGTACATTAAAGTTAGTTCAGCACGAAGTTTACTAGCTGCGTTAAGAAATTATCAGCGGTATTGTAGCAAATATAGCACAGAAATGTGTTAAAATTCTTCCAAATTTAACCCATTCTTGCATAGAGATGTCCACTAAGATTGTATTTTGGCCAATGCCTCAAGATTTTACTCAATTATTAAAGCGGACGCTTTGCAGTAAAGGATTAAGATAACGAAATTGTTCACACACAGATCGCGGAAGAGAGTTTGCAACATAATTAATTGCTACGGTAAATATCATAATTATATAAATATTTGCTAATGAAATTCAGGTTTAAAAGAAAAACAGTTCAATGTTAAGAAAGTAGTAGTAGTAGTATGGTACTGTTCGTAGATTGCAAGTGCTACATGAAATTACTAACTCGTGTTTACAGGAAATCGGAAAAGAGGGGTTATCCACGGACATCCACATTGACGCTACCATACTACTAAAACTTTTTTCATCATTGTTGGATCGAGCGATGCGCAGTCATTTACATTTGTCAATAACTTTGCGCAACACATCTGTACCAACATTTTCTCTACCTCTACTTAAAATAAATATAAATTTTATCATCGTAACTAACTAATTTTTTTGTTGAAATGTTGAGAAATGTACTGAATTCCTATTGTCATGTTGAAACATGACAAATTCACTCGAGACTTGTCCTCAAGCGTTATCGGACACTTGTGTTTCCCCAAATGGATGACTCCTGAATCATTAAAACTCGCTGTCATTTTCAGTTTCGTAACAGGAATCGACCTTTGGATTACAAAAACATATAAATTAACATCATTATTAAATACGTTATCAGATAATAATAATTAATAATAATAATATAATATATGAAGACAGACTACCTAGTTAAATTACTGTATTCAAAACCGTTCACACAGGAAACAGAGCTGGAAATACTATTACGTTAAGAATAGTGTGCAAATGAAGTGACTATCATCAAGTCAGTCATGAATAGTACCAGCAGGAATATGTACGAGTATATATACGAGGGGCGGTACGAAAGTAATTCCTCTTATTGTATTTACGAACTGAAAAATAAGAGGCATTACTTTCGTACCGACCCTCGTATATACAGAGGGTATACGCCCTGTGTATATATACACAATATTTGGGAAATATGTTAACTAACCTCACTAAAATCACTGAATCTGAGTCCAATGCTCCAATCACTATATCTGGGTACCCGTTCGAATCGATATCCACTCCCCCTCCCAAACTGAAACCAATTCTCTTTTGAATTCTGAAGCCTCTACGAATCACGTCAGATTGCTTGATTGTCTGTGAACAAAGTAAAACATTTTCTTCTTTATTCTTTTTGAATTCGTAAAACAGCGTAAAAACCAATAAACAATTAATTAATTAATAAAAACGTCAGAACTTCCTCTGATTTATGAGGTTTTCATCTAAGTTTCATATTTTTCTGTTTATAGTTTTATCGTACATTACTGTTAACTCGGGGCTATCCACGCATTTTAGTGCTCTGAAAATTTTTTAAATTTAACTTTATATTCTTCGTGCTGCACAGATGTTTTCAGAAAACTTCGACGGAAAAGATCAGTGAAAATATAAATGAAATAAGAAACTTGTTGAGAAGCTTAAGAAACCTAAATCCCTAATGTAGTGCTTCTAGGAGACCTCACTTTCCCCTTTATAAGATATGAAAGGCAGGGGAAAAGCATCTGCATGAACCAGATAAAAGGCGAAACAAATGAAGAGCGTGAAGAAGCAAATTTGTCGTCATTTCTGACAAAGAAATTAGCGCTAACACAAGACATCGCCGAAAAAGACGAGTAAAAACAAATGTTTAGACTTAATAATAGTAAATTAATAACCCCCACGATCTCATCACAATCTGGTTGATGAAATAAACACAAGCATTACGAATATATCAAAAGCAAGACCAGACATACTATATTCAAAGAAAACATATTTGCACGATTTAACCTCATCCCAAAGATAACAAATTGGGATGGGATAAAAACTTAGTGAAAATTGACTGGAAAAGCATGTTTGTAGAGGAAACAACTGAATGCTATTCTTATTACATGATAGGGTGACGAGTCTTCAAGAAATATGCTCCTGAGAAACGGGAAAGAGGAAGAAGAAACAACTTTGAAAGATGTAAATCAGGGGTTCCCAAAGGCAGATACGCGAGAAAGTTCCAGGGGTACGCGGAATCCTGCTTTGGAGCTAACTTTCACATGGAAAAGTACTCTCAAAAGACTGTGTAGCGGCTACACCGTCTTTTGAACAATTTTGAGTAGGGGGTTGGTACGGGGCACTTGTCGAAGCTATCGAGGGGTACGCAGCTGTTAAAAGGTTCCGCAAAAGAAAGGGAATGGTCATGAAATAATACAAGAAAAATTATCACTGAAAAACTGGAAAATATTTTCCAGGACACTCGACCACTAATGAAAAAGAAAATGCTGTACCAAAAGTAGTCGGTAGAAATCCCAAATATTTTTATAGTTTCCCCAAAAAGAAAACTAATAACCGAATGACCAAAGGACCTCGGACACGAAAATAATACACTGATTGACGATCTAAGATTCTAAATGAACATTATGGAATTTTGTGCCCGGTATATGAATCAGTACTTTGTGTCCCCAAAACAGTTAAGATGATACATGTCTGTCACTCATTCTTTGAAGAAACAAGAGTACCTTAGAGACTAATTTTACTCTGGAGGAAATAGCACGGACGATAGGACAAATGAAATCAATTGAAGAGCAGGTCCAGACAAATGGAATGCCGCCCTGATCAAAACGTATGAAGATGAAATAGCGAAACCTCTACGTTTATGGAGGGTGGGGATAGATCACAAGTAAAGAACCACAGGCCTATCTCTCTGACATCACACCTCACTGAAATATTCGAAAGAGTCGTGAGAAAAAATCTACTGATGTCTAAAAGAAAAAAGTCAGTGAGAACCAGCACGAATATTAGACTTGCAGCAAGCGTCAGTTACAACTGAACGATCACTAGTAGTAATATTGGTTCTATAAAACTACGCAAGTTGATATAATATACACAAATTTTGCCAAAGCGCTTGACAAATGTGACCAAGAAGTAATAGATCATAGAATAAGACAGGAAGTTTTAACGCCTTTGATACGAGAAGAACTAAAAACAATGGAGTACTATACGCCAGATGGAAAGAAAATCCAGTAAGTCAGAAAGCAAAGGACTTGGGAATAATCATAACTAAAGACGTAAGCTTCGATGTGTAAAACAAATTAGCGGTTATCAAAGAAGATAATAATTGGACACGCAAGATAAGACTTGTATGGAAAACTGATGAGTGGGTAGTTGGGAGGTAACGAAAATGGTTCACTGAGTAGGTAGGTAGTTAATCTAACAATTATTAAATTCCTTTTATGTCAATAACTGGGTGGATGAAACCAATTGGTTGCTCACCAGAGTTATTCTCCACACTAGTATTTATATACTGTGTGACAAGAGCGTGCTCGGTAATAGATATACATTACCGCTCAACCAACCGAGGAAAAAACCAAGACAACGCTGGTGGAAAAAGCCCCGCGAAGAGGAGAACAAAGGAGAACGAAAACGAGGAACGGGGCGACAGGACGCAACAGGGGGAAGGGACGAGAACAGACACCGAAGAAAGATCCCCACCAGCAAGTACGCTCTCGACAATTAAACAGGAAGGAGAAAAGAGAGACTCTAATAACTAGCAGTAAGTGACTAATTGTGTTTTTAACCCAGGTTTACATAGATTCATTAAATTAAGCTGGGTCAGACAACTTAGGCCTACATTGTGGCCTAAGACCCAGCATCAACTCATAGCTTAACAAAGGTGAAGGTAGATTGCCCTAACCTAATTTGGTGAGGAATCCTACTGTGGACCTCAATTTATCTGCCCGCTCTGGACCATTTCCGGAATCTCTAGGCTGACCCCTCTAGGCTAGACTTGATCTACTCTATAGTTAGACTGGAGATATAAGGGGTGGGTTAATTGTGGACCAATTCATACAGAGCATTTTTCGCAACTTGTTTGTAGAAAAGGAAGAGCTAGAAACGTAATGGTCACACTACAACTGCCTGGTTACTGCGAGCTCATATAAAACTGAGGAAATTAACCAAGAAAAAAAAAACAGCAAACATGAAATGAACTCAAATGACTAAAGTACTATTTATTGATCTCTAAACAGAGAGAGAGAGAGAGAGAGAGAGAGAGAGAGAAATAATTGAATGACAGGCCTCAAAGCTCGAAATAAACCCAATAACTTTACAAGATGATGTGAAAAGCCGAAAAGGACGACTTGCCAGATATTAAAACTAAACTCCAGACAAAGAAAATCTTAATTAAGTTTGTAGTTAGAGAGCCAGAACTGTTCAACAAACTCCCAAACAACTCCAAAACGTAACAAAACTTGGAGCGGACGTCTTCAAACCACTTAAATGATTGTCTTAGAAAGATACCTGATGAGCCAGGTGTACCTTAAAACTTCAAATATACTGAGTTCGGGAAAGAAATTCTCCTGTACAAAGGATTTCCTCCACACTGGGACTCTTAAGGAATTCCTCACTAAAATTTCTTTATTCTAAATGACCTAGAGCAGATTGTGCAGCACCCTACTCATATCCACAATTGCCTTGGAGATATGCCCAACATTCTCGACTTATATCTCACCACTCCTCCTCCTCCTTAATCAGGGGCGGATTAACTGTACTTGGGGCCTGAAGCTAATTTTATTTTTGGAGCCTTTTTCTATAGAGTTTTATTAACAATACATGTACAGTACATAGTACATTTACACGAATTATATGTATGGTGCTTCCGCTAATTGAGAAACAAACTTAAAAGAAGTTTAACAGTGTATTTTGCCGTTTGCCAAAACCAAACAGTATTAAACAAACTTTACTTTAGGGCCTATAAAACAAAATAAAACAGGGGTTTTGTCAGTTTATGTACTTTGTCATATTTAATCAAAGAAGTTTGAAAAATCTCGAATTATATCATTGAAATTCAGTTGATTGGGGGCCCCTTTAAGCATGGGGGCCTGAGGCGGCTTCAGCCTCAATTGCCTCAATGATAATCCGCCACTGTTCTTAAGGTTCCATGGTAAATTCCATCAAAAAATTTAAGAATTTTAACAATTAACTTTATTTTCTAAGGTCAATTTTTTATAGTCACTGGACAGTGTTTTCCATCACTGGACAGTGTTTCTTATGGTGTGTTTTTATGTGATTCGAATGATTTTGACCATCTTTTCTATAGCAAATCACTTGTTTTTGAGTTAGCGTCATTTTCGTTAGTTTTAACGAAAATATCACAACTAAACCTAACCAATCATCCATTTTACCAGTTTTTTATTTTGCATAAACTTTTTAATAAACTTTAATAAATTGTAAACTTTTTTGATAACCCTTTGCGTGGAATTTACCATTGGTGGAGTGGAATTTACCATTGGTGGAATTTACTATGGGTGGAATTTACGTACAACGGTTCTTAATCTATTTAATTTTTATTTTTCCGCTTGGCTCCTCCGACCACAATCTTATATCGGTTTCCTGTCCTATCGCTCCAATTCGGCATTTGGATCCTCCCAAGAGGAAGTCCTTAGGCAGCGTTTCTTTGATTTCCTATGCAATGATTACTGCTTCTGCGGCTGGGTTTTCTCCGAGTGCGCTGATCGCATTGCGGAGGTGATTCTCTCGGGAATAGAGGCGTACATTCCATATTCTATTTCTACTACTAATGCAAAAAAACTGTGGTTTAATTTGTTTGTTTTTAATGCTATCCACAAGAGAGGAGGCTTTCAGAAGATAACGTCGCCAACCAACTCCTGTCTTTCACTTAATTTATTTTTCTAACCGGAATCGTGCAAAATCTGTCCTGCTACTCGCCAAAATTTTCTTCATCAGAAAAAAAAATTGAAAATCTATTTACTTCTAATTCTTCTCGCTCTTTCTGGCATTCTGGCACCTAGCCTAAAACCTCTTCGACAACTTTACTTTTTTCCTTCCTCTTTTCCATTCCGACGGCTCAGTTGCCGTCTCTTCTGAAAAAACTGACTGCTTCGCTCAAGCTTTCGACTGCAGTTCAACCTTGAACGATTCCGGTGATGTTCCTCCATCTCCTCACCCCTCCGACTTAATTACGTCGGAAATTAGAATCTCTTGCAAAGGTTTTTTTTTTACCCGATCCAGGCTCACTTCCAGGAAGGTGTACGGTCCTAACGGTGTCCCTCCTATTGCTCTCAAGAATTGTGCTTCTGTGCTGACATCCTGCTTAGCCAGCAAACACTTTCGTCTTTGCCTTTAATCTGGAAGTTCGCTTTCATTCAGTCTGTCCCAAAGAAGGGTGACCGCTCTCAACCCTCCAACTATCGTCCAATTGCTTTGATTTCCTGCCTTTCTAAAGTTCTTTAATCTATCTTTAATAGGAAGATTCTTAAACACCTCTCTTATCACCGGTTTCTTTAAGATCAATGGTTCTCAAACTATGGGTAAATTACCCCAATAGGGTAATTTGGCTTTTTCAGTGGGGTAATTTGGTACTCTTCCCGTACTTCGTACTTGGGTAATGACTCAAAAAGTTTGGGAACCACTGTTTTAGATCGTCAGTATGGGTTCCGCAAGGGACGCTCTACCGACGATCTTGCACATATCTCTGACTCTTGGTCATCTTATTTCGGGATTTCGGTGAAACCATCGCTACTGCGCCAGACATGCCAAAAACTTTTGATAGAGTCTGGAACAAATCCTTAATTTCCAAACTGCCCTCCTTCAGTTTCTATCCTTTTATCTGTGCCTTCGTTAATGATTTCCTTTCTAGTCGATCTATAGCTGTTCTTGTTGATGGCCACTGTTCTTCTTCTAAAGCTATTAATTGTGATGTTCTTCAAGGTTCTGTCCTGTCATACTCTCTTCCGTTTATTTATCAATAATCTCTTAAGTAGTACTTTGTCCTATCCACTCCTCTGCCGATGATTCCACTCTTCACTTCTCCACCCGCTTCACAAAACGTCCCTCTCAACAGTCACTCCATGCTTCACGTAGTAGGGCTATGATGCACTTGATCTCTGATCTTTATACTATCTCTGACTGGGGTAGAGAAAACCATGTGGCTTTCAATGCCTCAAAAACCTCAGTTCCTTCATCTGTCTACTTGTCAGTCTTCCACACGACTATCCCCAACCTTCAACAACACACAATTCAACCCTTCTTTTCTTAACATTCTTGGCGTTTCCTTTCCTCGTGATCTTTCTCGGAAAGATTACATATCTCTTTCTGAAACGGCTTCTAGGAGGTTAGGCATGCTGTACCCGGCTCCGCATTTTCTTCATCCCGACTCAGTTGCTGTCTCTGTACAGGGGTGTTGTCCGCCCTTGTATGGAGTACGCTTCTCACGTGTGGTGTGGCTCAACCCATACAGCTCCACTTGCTCAGATGGAATCAAAGGCTTTTCGTCTCATCAGTTCACCACCTTTTACTGACTGTCTCCAGTCCGTCTCTCTTCCATTTCCCACTCTCTCTCTCTCTCTCTCTCTCTCTCTCTCTCTCTCTCTCTCTCTCTCTCTCTCTCTCTCTCTCTCTCTCTACTCAACGGTCAACTCTAGAACAATCTTCCTCAATGCACCTTTCCCCGCTTTCCACCTCCAATATTTTAAACGCAATGTCCACTGTCCAGACATCTCGAAAATCTTAGACTTTGATTCTGGCTCTTTCTTCTATGGGTGGGGGCGTTTTTGCGGGTATTCGCCCTTGGCTCCTCTTTCCTGCAAAAAAAGTGTTGATGTTTTTACTTCATAACGTGTTACCTAGATAATGTGATAGTTTTGTCTTCTGAACCATGTAACCTCCATGGTTATTTAACCATATATATATAATATATATATTATAGGCATAGAGTGAACCACAATATTTTATTTCAAAAACTAGAAGACATGTGGGAATTATTTCCCACAGTATTTAAATTTATATTGTATAAAATTAGATATACTGTATATACACTATTTCTAATCCAAGAGAACGCTCCCTTGAGGAATGACGTGTAACATTTGTAGGCTCCGCCCATCGTGCGCCATCTTGAATCTGGGAGCTCGTAGTTGTTAAAAATTATGGTCGTTTGTTTCGCAGTTTTGCTGCCGTAAGGTTGTGCTCTGCTTAGATTGCAATTGATTCTTTTTGAAATCTTAACGTTTAACTTAGTTTAAATCTCTTTTGAAAGGAGTATTCATAACCTTGTTTAGGCTACTATTGCCACTGGTGCTCATAGTTTAATCTTGAGTTGTTTTTTATTTCGGACCCTGGAGCCATTTTGCTCCTTGTGTATATATTGTAAATATTTAAATTGGGCTATGAACATAATTATTTATATAACTGGTAATATTTCTATTAAATTTAAGTGAAGTTTAGATCGCTGACGGTAATTTACCTTAGGTATTACCGTGGGATTAAACTGATCGTTACGTATTAGGTTACGTAACCCCCCTCTTGTCCGCTCTGTGGATTTGAGGAGTCCTTGGAATTAATAATTTAGATTAATCCTATCCCCGGAGTGGATTTAAGAGTTGAAGGTCTCGGAGTGGTTGGCTTGCTGGCCATTATTTACTCGATCAGAGTCATTCAGGCTCAGTCGAGTTTAACTTGGATACGGCTTGGGTCGAGGTAGTGATTGGCCTCAAGAACTTCGTTACTCGAAGAGCTATCACCCTTCGATTCTGTGGCTGTTCATCGGAGGTTTGGCTCAGTGAATTCCACCCAGACCGGTCCATAAGTTGTTCATTTTGTGTGGGACCTCCAAACTGCTCCGAACCGTAGTTAAGGTCAGAGCGTGTCTCGATTGAAGGCTGGCTAATCCTGGCAATTGAATTGGTTCCTCTTGTAGGGTGCGGCAAGGTTCCTTTCTCTCTCCTCTGCTGTTTAATGTGTATATTGATGGATTAATTGATCCACTTAATGAGGCAATAGTTGGATGTTGTATATGTATAGATAACCCAAGGACAAATAACTTAGTCTATGCCAATGATATAGTACTATTAAGTCCTTCTGTTAAAGATCTGGATTGTCTGCGAATTATACTCGCAGAAAAATTATATTCTTTTTAATGTTACAAAAACTAGGGTTATGCAATTCCATCCCAAAACCTCTAATCAGCCAGATGATATTATTGTAATTTCAAAATTAAAAGTGAAGCAATAGAGGAGGTATAAGAACTTAAGTATTTGGGTCAAATTATCACCAGCTCCTTGAGTGATGACTCGGATAAAAGAAAACAATACCGAAGCCTCTGTACTAAAGTGAATATGACTATAACTTAGGAACTTCCGCTTTTGTATAAGTGAAACTAAAGACTCTGTCTCTATCTCTATCTCTATCTCTGTCTCTCTTATTTTCTGCAGTAATATATACGGACAGCAACTCTGGGTAAATTATGAAAAAAGGTCCGGCAGAACCCCAAATTTGCTACACAACAGATCTTTTAGGCTCCTACATAAATTACCCCAGGGATGCTCAGCTTCGCAAATATTTGCTAAGCATAGTGTATTGAGGTTCCCGGAGGTATCAAGACGTGCTCAATAAAGTCTAATGCAAAGAATTAAAAAACCAACCAACCCAATTATGCAAGTTATTTATCAGTCCTGCCATAAGTCTTCTAAGCTATAGAATTCATGGTATGAAAACTTTGGGTCTCTAGCTCCACTTGGTGTAACTTCGACAATACTATTTTTCATTAATTGTATTTCTATCCTTAATATTTGAATTTTCATTCTATCCTATTAATAGTCAGTTTGTATGATTAATATTTGGCATATGGACTAATGATCTGCCAATAAACTTGCTCATTTTTATTTTATATATATATATATATATATATATATATATATATATATATATATATATATATATGGTGTGTGCGCGCGCGTGCGTACGTACCTGCGTAGGATCGGCAATAATTCCTTCTTTAGAACCGCTGAAAATATAAACTTTTCCGGATTTCTCGAAAGGAGCACCAATCACAAGATCTGAAGAATATTGATCACATCACGTTATTAATAACCACAATATATATATATATATATATATATATATGAGACAAATTGAGTCATTATATTGTTGAGTTAATTGATTAGTTATTTCAGGTAGTTGCAGGTAAATTACCTTCAAATCCATCACCATTCAAATCTCCTGGACACAATAATGAGAAACCAAAATAGGCTTTCGACGTCATACCATCAAGGGCCAAAGTTTTCGGAGAGCTTTCCATCTATCAAAAGAATATATATATATATATATATATATATATATATGTGTGTGTGTGTGTGTGTGTGTGTGTATATATATATATGTGTATATATATGTATAAAGATTTTTTCTAATTAATCAACTAAATAAACATCCAAAACTGAAGAAAATGGTCATGTATATACTGAGTCATTTCTTTCTCCAACATATTTATATGGACAGTCATTGCAAGTCACAGTTGTATGACTCTTATGTAATTTATTTATATTGTTGAATGGTTTGCTGGATGGAAATCTAAGCTTAATAAGAAACTGTACTGAAAGTACTCTCATCTGAATATGCCGTTGGGAGCATGGCGGCTTTTTAGGCAAAATTAATGCCATCTAGTTATTTTTATTACATAAAAATAGTGAAAGTGGCACCTAATAATAATAATAATAGACAACAAATAATAATAATAATGATAATAGCAATAATAATAAATACATATAAAGTTTACAAAATGTTAGATGATTTTAAATCAATGACTTATTATATATTTAGTAGAAAATATCACACAAACAGTGAGAGTGGCAAGTGATAGTAATAGTGACAACAAAAAATAGCAATAATAGTAAATGTTAAATACGAAACAATCTTTATTGATAAAATACAGTACTTTTACAATTTACAATGACAAATATTGTGAAACTGAATTATTTATTTTATTCAAAGTTTACAAAATGTTACAGAATTTTAAATTAAATGATTAATTAACAGATATGATTTAGACCAATCGAGGATACTTCCTCTCATTTCATATATGTGAAGTTTGTTCAATAAGATTTCATGCGAAAGTGTATTAAATGCTTTTGACAAGTCGAGGAAGATCAAGGCAGTGTTTTTTTTGCTGTTTAAGTTCTGATACACATTTTCTGATCGTATTTTTATGGCATCTTCCGTTGTATGTCCATCTCTAAACCCAAATTGTGTTTTAGTGAAAATATCGTATTTGATTAGAAACTGAAAAAGTTTATTGTACACAGTTCTTTCAAATACTTAGAGTTGGCAATACGGAAATGGGACGATAATTGGATGGAGTGTTTGGGTTTCCCGACTTAAATAGAGGACATATTCCGGCTTCCTTTAGAGTTTAGACTGTCAGGGAATATACTGGTGTTACTGATTCATTCATTAGTTTACTGAGTGGAAATGCAATTTGATGCGATACTAATTTCTATATTTTTACAATGATCGTATTGATGTCAGAATCTTTATTTGTTACTGCTAGAAAGATCATTTGGTAAGATTGGATCAAAGAAAAAAATTAGTTTGGATTTGGTTGTGGCATGTATTGTCGGGAGTGAATGGCTGTAATTTGGATCGAGACTGCAGAAGTGGAGCAGATATTTGCGAAGATGATGTTTAATAAATTGGCTATGTCTTTGGTGTCACTGAATTTCCGTCTTGTATGAATGAGGACAAGGAACGAGTCCTTGAACGAACATTTTATTCTTAACCAAACCTTTCGCTGAGGCTCTTACCATCTTCAGTGGTAGAACCTGAAAAAATACAGTAGTTACAAAGTAAATAATTAAAATTATAATTGTGTTCAAGTTCAAATATTAGACCATTAAAACAATTACAAAGGCTTACCTTATAATACTCGTATAAAATCATTTAAAAGTAATTCGTTAATTAATAATAATCAACATTACATTTTATTTGTGTATTCTGTAAACTAAAATCATGATGATGAACATCGTGGATTCTCAAAACAGCGGGAGAAATAACTAAAAATTCCGAACTGGTGGTGGTGGTTGTGTATTTTTATTTAGATGATTGATAAATGAAGGTAAATAAAGAGATTTTCACTTATAAAGGATTATTTTGTGTAGAAATTTTGCCAAGGCCCTCAAATTTGGGATGAATGTATGTATTCATTGCATGGCATTTCACGATACAATAACTAGGCTGATTAATGCAGTATTGCTCGTATATGTGTGTGTATATCATAAATGTAAGGTTAGTGTTTTGGCGCTCCCTAAACGTAGGGGCTAGATTCGCCAATGTCGAGAAGTGAATGGGAATTAGAAGTCTCAATCTCGAAAGTAAATTTATTATTATTAAGCTATTTCTGAAATAATTCAATGTGATTGCGTGGCTTAAATAAGAGAAATGTATCGTCCACATAGCGACGACAGAGAAGGGAGGCTTATAATTATTCGAACAGTCAACCAGCCATTACTTCTCATGGAAACACGAAGAAATTAGCTATGGTTGTGGTCAAAGGTCCCCCCCCACTCCCAATTGCGACCGCATCTATAAAACAGTATTGTTCCCATTAAACCAAAATACTATAATCTTTGGTAGTTATTTCTAATAACGTTGTTAGGTTATGTAGTCCAAATTGAAGCGGAGTCGACCCACTTTCTCGAAGTAATTCTAAGCATATTAATAGTGTCTTTCAGTGGAATACTAAATAGTAACTCAACATTCAAAACTTGCCAAAACTAAAGAATCCGATTCACCAATCTCAACTATATTTCCTCAACAAACGAGAACGTGTCTTTCAATCTAAATTCATTAACGGTGAAAGAGCTTAAAAATAGAATAAAAAATTTAGATAGTTTATAAGTAAAAGCGTTAATAGCCGAAAGAATAGAACAAGGAATATTCCTTCTATAAATTTTAGGCAGGTCATATTTTTTAAAATGGCCGGCTGAGAACCCGAAGCAAACGAGTCTAAGAACTACTCAGTAATCTTTCCCCATCTTTCTCAAATTTCTTAATATACCATTTAACGTATCTTCCAGTCTAAGAAAATTATTGACTGGCTTAACACACATTTTAGCAAATTTACTTCTGTCATTAATGATTGCGGACATTTTTCTCTAATAATCTGTTTTATTAAGAAGAACCACTCCGTTATCCTTATCAATTCTGGTGTACAAATTAGAATACTACTATCATCATCCTTAACTAACTCTTTTTAACATACTAATTCTTCCTTCGTGAAAATGAGTTAAATTGTGACCATTAAAATTAGAAAAAGAAGAAAGAGCAAATATTTTTAAGAGAAGTTGTAAACCTTTTTTCATAATCTGAATTTAAACTGTATAAAGAGTGTCTATTTGAATCGGAAAATAACTTATCAAATGACAAAAAAATTATTATATATTTTGTAACTACTGTATTTTTCCAGGTTTATTCTTTAAGGATAAGATGGTTGTTCAAAAGGACTTGTGTTGCTGTTCCTTATATTGTATATATTATAAAGTACATACATTTAATTCAGGTGCGGGTGAATAATACACATAAACTCTTCCTGCGTCTTTTAAAGCGTATTTTTCACGATTGACGGCCAATAATGTAACGTCACTCAAGTGGGCCGAGACAACCAGATCGGTAACACCATCTCCGTTGAAATCTCCTGCAGCGAGAGAGTCCCCGAATCGAGCCCCCATTTGTTCTCCCGTAAGGTCGAAGGAAGGAATCAACTTCAAATTTTGTTTGTAGAAAATCACCTATAAAAAATTCCACACCATATTATTTGTAAGAGAATGCAGCAGGGAGTGGGGACGCCTGCACCATCCCTCCTTCAAAAGTTCAAACTTTTATCAAGAAGATTGGGTGATTTTACCTTGCCGAGTGAAGACGGTTGACCAGGCGCAGACACCGCAAAATATTCTTGATTCCCATCGAATTTCCCTCCTACGACAGCCCATCCTTCAGTGACATAATCATAGGGAGGTTTAAGAGCTTTGCTAGAGTACTCGAAACCTTTCTTTTTGTTCCTGAAATCGCGACTGCAGACGGCTCCTGAAACAAACAACAACAATACGCGGTATCTAAGTGTATAACAGGAGAAAATTGTAGATAACAGTCGACCACAGAAGCACTGCGGGGGGAAGTTAGTCATGAAACAGGGAGTGCTGGAACTCCCGTTTTCCTGTTACTCTCCTCCTCAGCTGATTTTTTTCCGTGTCTCATCTATCTTGTTTGCAGCAAGCATGCTCTCAAACACATGCTTCTCCCTCTACTCCCCACTACACATATATGCAACTTACACACTACACAATCTTTTCAAAATTTAAAAACCAAAAGACAATTACATCGTTTTAAAGAACCTCGGAGTCCACTGGGAGAGGACCAAAAATGTCCCCACTTCTGGCTCCTCTGTTGCCGGTACTGGGAATGCAGACCCGGGCAGCGGGGTTGGTTCTGCTACTACCCATTTGAGATGTCCAGAACCTCTGCCTGATTCACTTTTCATAACTTTCTGCGATATTCGTGGCCTTTCCTCAAATTTTCAATCCCACCTCTCCTCTTCTAAACCTTACTTTCTCTTCCTCACTGAAAATCAGGTGTCTGGGGCGACAGACAGCACCCCCTTTTCTGTGCCCTCCTACTTTCACTGTACTCAATTTTATCCCAAAGGTGGATATTGCGTATATGTACGCAACGACCTAACTTACTCTCGTATTCCCGAACTTGAATCTTCGAATTCTACACCCTCTAGCTATGGCTCACATGCCAATCTCAAACTAAATACATAAGCGCTGTATACCTTTCTCATAATTCTACTAACTATCCAAAACTCTGACTACCTCACTTTCATAGTGCAAAAACATTCTGTCCACTTTCCTTTCGCTGAAATCTCCATTTTAGGCGATTTCAATGTCACCACCACCTTTGGTTTTCCTCTCATTTCACTGATGTCCCTGATGAACTAGCTTACAAATTCCCTGTCCTGAATGACCTGGAGCAGATTGTACATCACTCTAGTCGTATCCCTGATCGCCTTAGAGATAGGTCTAACATTGCGGATTTATTTCTCACCTCTCTTCCTTCTTACTCTGTTTAACATTTTGCTCCGTTGGGCTTCTCCGACCACAATCTTTTATCTGTTTCCTGTCCTATCGCTCAACTTCGGCCCTTGGATCCTCACAAGAGGAGACTCCTTTGGCGCCGCCGATTGGGAAACCCTTAAGCAGTGCTTCTCTGATTTCCCATGGAATGATTAATGATTAACCCGGGGCCCATCCGAGTGCGCTGATCGCATCACGGAGGTGATTCTCTCGGGAATAGAGGTGTGCATTCCATATTCTTTTTCTACTAATAATGCAAAAAAAAATTTGTGGTTTAACTTTGATTGTTTTAATGCGATCTGCAACAGAGAGGAGACTTTCAGAAGGTACCGTCGTCGTCCAACTACTGGTTCTCACTTCCTTTATATTTCTGCCTGGAGTCGTGCAAAATCTGTTCTACGACTCGCCAAAATTTCTTTCATTAGAGAAAAAGGTAAAATCCGATCTAATTCCAATTCTTCTCGCTTTCTGGCACCAAGCCAAAGTCCTCTCCGACAACTTTACTTCTTATTTCCTTCCTCTTTTCCATTCCGACGGCTCAGATGCCGTCTATTCTCCTGACAAAGCTGACCGCTTCGCTCAGCATTTCACTTCTAACTCAGCCCTGTTACGATTCTGGTGATATTCCTACATTTCCTTACCTCTCTGACTTAATTATGTCAGAAATTAGAATCTCTTCTAAAGATGTTTTTTTCGACATGTCTAACCTCAACTCGAGGAAGGCGTACGGTCCTGATAGTCTCCCTCCTGTTGTTCTCAAGAACCGTGCTTCTGTGCTAACACCCTGCCCAGGTAAACTCTTCTTTCGTCCGTATCTTTCATCTGGAAATTCGCTTTCATTCAGCCTGTCCCAAAGAAAGGTGACCAGTCTCAACCCTCCAACTATCGTCCAATTGCTTTGATTTCTTGCCTTTCTAAAGTTTTTTAATCTATCCTGAACAGGAAGATTCTGAAACACCTCTTTACTCACAATCTTCTTTTAGATCGTCAATATGGGTTCCGCAAGGGACGCTCCACTGGCGATCTTCTTCATATCTCTATGATTTTTGATCATCCTCACTTCGGTATTTCGGTGAAATTTTTTCTATTGTGCTAGACATGACATATCAAAAGCTTTTGATAGTCTGTCACAAATCCTTAATTTCCGAACTGCCCTCCTTCATTTTCTAGCCTTCTATCTATGCCTTCTCTGATTTCCTTTCTGGACTATCTATAGCTGCAGTTGCAGATGGCCACTGTTCTTCTCTTGAAGGTATTAATAGTGATGTTCCTCAGGGCTCTGTTCTGTCACCGACTCTCTTCCTTTTATTTAGCAATAATCTTTTAAGTCGCAGTTTCTGTCCAATCTACTCTTTTGCCAACGATTACACCCTTCACTTCTACACCCGGTTCACAAAGCGTTCCTCTCAAGTCACTCCATGCTTCGCGTGGAACGGCTATTGTGCACCTAACTTCTGATCTTCTATTACCCAATGGCGTAGCTTGGGGGGGACTGAGGGGGCGACTGCCACCCGTGATCGGAAAAATATCTGGCCCAGTCGGAAATCCAGAACCGGTTGTAAAAAAGTTTTGGCAATAAAGGATAGAGATAGATAGATAGATATAGAGATAGATAGATAGATATAGAGATAGAGAGAGTTACAAGGAGTTACAAGGAAAAGAAGTACCTCAAAAGGCCTTGCGGCCCATACCAAGGAGGTATCAATGGCAACGGGTGCCAGGGAAAATTTGTACACACTCAAATAGTGTGCAAGATTTGGTGTAACCTTTTCTTGAACTGATCCACAGAGGAACTGTTCACAACTTCTGAAGGTAACCTGTTCCACGTGTCACAGATCTTATATGTAAAGTAATTCCCACACAAACTAGTCCTAAACCGTTTCAAATCCAACTTCCAACCATTGTTGCGAGTTGGGTTATCATTTAAACTAAACATGCTTCTAAAATCAACATCGTTGAACCCGCGTAAGAGCTTGAAAACCTCGATGAGTTGACCGCGCAGCCTCCGAGTTTCCAGCGAAAACAAGTTCAGGGCGCGTAAGCGTCGATTGTAGCCCATATGCCTAACGGAAAGGATTAACTTTGTGGCCCTCGCCTGCACTCGCTCCAGCCTCTCAATATATTTCCTGAGGGTGGGCGACCAGAACTGCAGAGCATACTCCAGGTGCGGCCGAACCAGAGAATTGTACAGAGAGCACACAATCTCCTTGTTCCGAAACTGAATTGCCTCCTGATATAACCCAATAGTTTATGGGCTTTCTTTTCCACCTCTACGCACTGTTTCGTAAACTTAAGGTCGCTGCTAATTAGCACACCCAAGTCCTTTTCTAAATCAGTCACCTCGATATTACTCCCAACATCGAGTAGTCCGACTTGGGATTGGCGTAGCCAATGTGCATCACTTTGCATTTACCCAAGTTAAACGGCATTTGCCATTTTTCGGACCACTCTCCTATCCTACCTAGGTCCGCACGCAGTTCCTCGATCGCTTCGGGCGTCCCAACATTGGCCCCAAGCTTGGTGTCATCAGCGAATTTGGCGATCCGACTGACGATGCCACCGTCGATATCATTTATGTAAATGATAAACAACAGTGGCCCCAAAACGGAACCCTGAGGAACCCCACTAGTGACCGAGGCCCAACCCGAACTAGCCCCTTTAATTACAACCCTCTGCCGCCTATTCCTCAGCCAGTTTTCAATCCACCTACCTATTTCCCCACCGATACCCAGCGCGCGCACTTTCGCCATTAGCCGGCGGTGAGGTACCTTATCCGCTATTATCCCCTCTAATAATTTACCTACAACTGAAGTGAGACTAATGGGACGATAGTTCCCTGGACTTTCGTGATCCCCTTTCTTAAAGATAGGGGTCACATTGGCTTCCCTCCAGTCACCAGGCACCTGGCCCGTCTCCAACGATTTGTTGAAGATTGTAACCAGGTGGGGAGCCACCTGGTCGCTCACTTCTCGCAACACTCTGGGGAGAAACTGGTCTGGCCCAGGAGCCTTAAACGCGCTCAGTTTGTCTATTCTATCGGCAACGACTGTCGCCGTACATCGAACACTCTCCAGGCCAGCACCTTCGTGCCTCACGCCTGGCTCGGGGATGACGCGGGTATCCTCCCTGGTGAACACTCCCGCAAAGTACTCATTAAGCACATTAGCGATGTCCGCGTCGGAGGTCCGCAGAACGCCGCCGCTTCTGATGGGCTTTCTACTATTAACATAACTGAAGAACTCCTTAGGGTTCCCCTTGCAGAGGCTTGCCACCCGTAGTTCTTCGTTACGTTTCGCTAGCCTAACCTTCGCCTTCACTTCCCTACACAGGCGGACATACGCTTCAGTGTTCTCATGGGAACGATTGGCCTTCGCCCTCCTATACGCTACTTTCCTATTTCGGATAGCCGAAGCGATGTCACGATTGAACCACTTAGGCTGCGTTGAAGCAGGGTGACCGGTTTTGAGGGTATGGCAGCAGACTGCAGCACCATAAACTCGTCCAGGAATGCACTCCACACTCCCTCAACATCGCCGCCGACCTCGAACCGCATCTCACCTACGCTATCCCGGAGGCTAACAAAGTCCGCCCGCCGGAGATCGAGCTTACTGCCTCTCGAGTTACTCGCTCGCTCACCCGAGGGACGCGCACACGGAACCTATCAGACCGTGATCACTCCCGCCCAACGATTCGTCAACGGTGAGGCCAGTGACGAAGTTGTCTTCGTCGTGAATACTAAGTCTAGAACGCTTTCGCCTCGTGTAGGCTCATTGACCCACTAAGTGAGGAAGTTCTCATCAGCAAAGTCAACTAGCCTCCTCCCTTCAGCATCAGCAGTCCTGTCTTCCCACTTTATGCCGCGACAGTTGAAGTCTCCTAAAACTACACACACCCTATCCCCTAGCAGGCTACTGAGTTCGGTGTACAGGGCTGTATCCTCCTCGAGGAGGAGATGCGGAGGTCTGTACACCAAGATTAACCTATAGTTCGTCCCTCCCACATTCAGATCGACGCCAAGCAGCTCCCGTTCCGACCGGAACTGGTAGTCAACCGGACTCAACGTGTCCCTGACGTATATTAGTAACCCACCCCTCTCCCCAAGGGTGCGGTCTTTACGAAACATTCTATACCCGGGAATTTCGAACTCCCCAACGTAGTCCCTACGATCAGTATGAATCCAGGACTCGGTGATAGCAACGATATCCTGGTATTCTGATGCTAAGAGCGCCCGTAGCTCACAAAACTTGTTCCTAATCGACCTAGCATTAAAAGAGAGATAGAGAGAGATACATTTCCGTGACCAATTTTAAATTCAGCTTCTCATAATACATTATATTATAGCCTGGCTAAGCCTGTGACATAGTGGCTTGAAAAACATACATTAGTCACGGAAAAGGTGCCAAATTTGTCCAGTCGGGAATTTATAACACATTTGGCCTCCCCCCCCCCCCCTCTGAAAAAAGACCACGCTACGTACTGCTATTACCTCTGATTGGGGCAAAGAAAATCTTGTGGTTCTTGGTGTTTGTTTTTCTCGTGGTCTTTTCTGGAAAGTTCACATATATTCTTTCTAAAACAGCTTAAAAAGAGGTACGGACTCCGCAGTTTCCTCACCCTCACTCAGTTGCTCTCTCTGTACAAGGTATGAATTACGCTTATCATGCGTGGAGTGGTTCAACCCACACAGCTCTCCTTAAGTGAGTGGAATGAAAAGCTTTTCGTCCATCAATTCCCCGCCTCTTACTGTCTTCAATTCCTCTCTGTTCGCCGCAATATTGCCTCACTCTCTCTTTGTTATCGTTATTATAATGGACATTGCTCTTCTGAAGTTTCCAACTCTCTCTCTCTCTCTCTCTCTCTTTAAGGAGAGCTTTCACTACCAGACGTTCGACACATTCTCATCCTTTTTCTATCCAACTCTCTCTAATGCAAGCGTAAATCGGTTTCTCAATTTTTCATCTTCTCAACCGGTTAACTCTGGAACAATCTTCCTCATTCCACCTTTCCTCCTGTCTATGATCTCTAATCTTTCAAACGCAGAATGTCCAGACATCTCCAAAACTCTGAACCTTGATTTTGACTCTCTTCTTCTTTTGTGCGGGAGTCGGGGAGTCGGGGGAAGGCATGTTTGTGGGCTGTCGCCCTTGGCTCCTCTTTCCTGCATAAATAAGCGAAGTCTTTTTTTTTTATGGTACTACCTAAAAAATACTTCACGAGTCTTATTGTACCTAAAAATATTTCAGTCGTTTGTAATATATTAAAGGTGGTTATAACTAATATTTACCTTTATTAAAGAACATTGAAGGTGCTCCCATCACAGCCAAATTGTCCTGTAATTATAAAACATAAAAGTATACAATATATCTGATTAATTAAATATCTCGAACTGATACAAAACAGAATTTCTTTAAAATTAGTAATTAATAAATTATAATTATAATTATTATTATCATCAATAATAATCAAGTATTAAAAATTACGATTAGAAATTATTGGTTATAAATAACCAATAAAAATATATTTCTATAAAATATTTCGGTTTTTGGTCATAAGAAATTAAAATATCAGATGAAATTATCCAATTTCATAACTCATTTCGGTTAAATGAGACATTTACTTCAACTCTGCACAGGTACGGGGAAAAATAATAGAGAAAAGGCTAAAAAATTAATAATTGGTTAATTTTGGGTTTAGTTTTCTCTATTTCGTTAATTTTTTTCACGCAACTGTACTGAAAATTGACGTACTTTTATTTAAATTTCCACCAATTTTATATCAAATAAAAATTGAAATTCATTTAAAATAATTTTGGAAATTTATACTTAAATTACATTTAACTTTTGGGGTAAAGTATAAAAAGAAAAAACTACCCAGACAGGAAGCACATTTCCCTACTACAATGCGGTGATTGTGCTCCACAGGTTACCTAACCCAGAACAGAAACGGGGCGAGTGTCCGGCTCAACCACACCCGATGCCGGCGGCTGGGTCTTATTATTCAGTAGCAACTACTGAGCGTCAGGTGTTTAATAATAATTAAGTAACTAACCAACTAAATAAATAAATAGATGTAATTAAAATCTTAATTGAAAAGATGAAAACTTTCAAAATTAAATTACAACTTCTGGTTTTGTTGTTCTTCTGATGGTCCATAAAGGTGTTTACCTTTGCCGAAAATGACCAGCCATAAATAATTTGACCAATTTTTTTTTTTGGGGGGGGGGGGGGGGGGGGGACGTCTTGTTTAACCTCATCCTCAAAATAAAAGGTCATGTGACGGAGAGGACCTACAGTTTTATGTAGCATCCCATCAGAGCCATGGGTCGCTACATCATCTGGACGCGGAGGACGGTCGCCCATCCAACTAATGAGCAGACCTACCGTCGCTTAACCTCGCTGATCTAACGAGAAGTGGTGGTGTGTCGTGGTCATGACGTAATCGAACCAAATAACAACTGAGACTGTATTATGAACAGCAGTTAGGGCAAAAGGTTAAATTAATTCAAGTTAGGTTAGATCAGGGGTTCTCAACCGGTAGGTAATTACCACCAAAGGGGTAATTTGGGATATCCAGGGAGGTAATGGAAGCCATACATATTTTATTTAAGCGTGGTGTTTAAAGACAATTGTATGATTATAAACAAGTACTTTAACTTTTGGTTAATTTACGCGTCATTAGGGGTAACGGGGTGAGCGCCAATGCTGAAGGTGGGTAATTGAAGTGGGTTGAGAACCCCTGGGTTAGATTATAGGATAAAAGCGTCGATGAAACTTCCCGCCGATGGTTTGAGTGAAGGAATAGACCACTTTCCCTTCATCCAGTGTTCAATGCGTTCCACTCACATCAGAAAGGAACGCTCCCATTCCTGTGTTCGAAGAGTGTGTCCTGTAGTTCTTCCAGTACAAATCCTCGGAGTCATCTGCAGAAGATGAAAAAGGAAAACTTAGTGTAACCTCCAACTCCAAGGAGAAAGGTAGAGAAGGTTCACAGAAAATGTGTGTGTGTGTGTGTGTGATCAAAAACACAAAATGGACATGAAACATTTTTACAACTAAAAGAACTTAACGTGACTAACTTAACGTGACTCATCCACTCTAACCATGGAAACTTTGCCCCTGTGAACTTCGGTATACTTAACTAAACAAAGGAACCATAATCCTACACAAATTGATATATTCGTTAGATTTTTGAAACAGGAGACACAGTTTGTACTTTGTTAAAAACTTGTGTGATAGATATATATATATATATATTATATATATATAATATATATATATATATATATAATATTATATATTAATATTATATATGGACTAAAAGCGCGCAATGCAAAGAAATAAATTCTATTCGAGTTTTGGTGGAGTATTAAACATGAACTCAATAACAAAAAATAATAAATTTAAGGGTCTGAATTAGGGTTTTGAGTTCAGCGTCTATGAATAGAAAATGTATGAATGTGTTCGATGTCTGCTATGAAGAAGTCGGTGTGTGGGTTAGCGTTACCTGCAAAAGGTGCGAGGACGATGGGGTGCGATTCTTTCGTCTCTAGTAGATAGCAGATACCTCGAAAGACAAGAGAGACTTTCTCCTCAACCAAACTAATGTGTCTCGGGGCGCAAATCTGCAAAAATCAGTCGTCCACTATTTCTTTTACTCTTTATATATATATAAATTATAAACACCAACGGACCAGGGAAATATTCCGGGGGCGGGGGGAGGGGCGTTAGGCAGGAGTCACGGGGTCCTGGAACTCCGTTTCTCCTGCCACTGTCCTCTTTAGCTGATCTCTTTCCGTGTCTCATCTGCCATGTGAGCAATCCAGCATGCTCACTATTCCTCATATATATATATATATATATATATATGCAAATAACTGCAATGACCGCGCAGTATATAAATGAATAGAAACGACATAAGTATTAAGGAACGTTTCTGCACACGAGGAGGAGAGATAACGAAATAATGAAAATGAGGCGAACCGCCTGGGAAACGAACCCAGGGCCTTCCAATTGCCGGTCGGACGCTCTACCAGGCGGTTCGCCTCATTTTTCATTATTTCGTTATCTCTCCTCCTCGTGTGCAGAAACGTTCCTTAATACTTATGTCGTTTCTATTCAATATATATATATATATATATATATATATATATACAGGGGGCCGTAAGTTTCCATACATAGGAAAAATAAACATTTTTTTATGGACAACCATTTTTATTTATATAATATGCTCTACATGGTTGCCATTGTTTGAAAACACATTTCAATACGTGTTCCCCACTGTTGATGAACACGCATTAGCACAGTTGACGTTATGCTTGTAATGGCGTTGGTGATACGTTCCTTTAGATGATTTATGTCTCGTATCTTTTCCTGATACACCATGGCCTTCAAGTGCCCCCAAAGATAGAAATCAAGGGGGGTGAGATCTGGGGATCTGGGAGGCCACTCCACGGGACCACGCCGACCAATCCAAGCATCCGGAAACTGCTGCTGATCCAAATACCGACGCACGTGAAGACCATAATGAGGTGGAGCTCCATCTTGCTGGAAGTAAACTGGGAAGTTACCTTCCTCGTTTAGCAGGGATGGGAAAATCTCTTCTTGCAACATGTTAAGATACCTTTCGGCATTAAGATTTCCACTGACAAAAATTGGTCCAATAATTCTGTCACCCCATATCCCGGCCCACACCATCACTTTACCGGCACCTTGCATCTTCGTCGGACTCAGCCAGTTAGGGTTAGCATTACTCCAATAACGTATGTTTTGCCGATTAACCTCTCCATTGACGTAAAAATTTGCTTCATCAGTAAACAAGATCTTACGTCAAACGCATATTCTTAGGGTATCTGAAACATAAAAACAAACGTTTAATTTTTCCTATGTATGGAAACTTACGGCCCACCCTGTATATATATATATATATATATATATATATATATATATAATTGTGTGTGTGTGTGTGTGTGTGTGTGTGGTGTGTGTGTGCATCTTACAGACTTCACAATCTTTTCAAAATTAAAAAAACAAAACAAAATGGCGTCGACTTCAAGATCCTCGAAGTCCTCTTAAGAGGGGACCATAACTGTCCTGCCTTCTGGTTTCCCACTGCCGATATCGGGAACGTAGACCAGGGTAGCGGGGCTGGTTTTGCTGCTGCCCATTCGAGATGTCCTGGGCCTCTGCCTGATGCACTTTCATGAACTTCTGCAACATTCGTGGCCTTCCCTCAATTTTCCAATCTGTTGAAAACCACCTCTCAATAGTGGCGTTCCTCAGGGTTCTGTCCTGTCACTTACTCTCTTCTTTTTATTTATCAATAATCCATTAAGTCGCACTTCCTGTCCTATCCACTTCCATACCGATAATTTCACCTTTCACTTCACCCTCTTCACAAAGCGTCCATCTCAACAGTCGCTCCATGCTTCGCGTGAGACGACTATGGTGCACTTGACCTCTGATCTTTCTATTGTCTCTGATTGGGGCAGAAAAAACCTTGTGGTTTTTAGTGCCTTAGAAACTCAGTTCCTTCATCTGTCCAGTCGTCACAATCTTCATGACTATCCCCTTACCTTCAACAGTACACAATTCAATCCTTTCTCTCTCCTTAACATTTTTGGTGGTTCCTTTTCTCGTGATCTTTCCTGGAAAGATCACGTATACTCTTTTTCTAAAACAGCTTCCGAGAGATTAGGTTCGCTGTGCCGGCTTCGCAGTTTCTTCACCCCTACTCTGCACAGAAGACTTGTCCGCTCCTGTATGGCGTATGCTTCTCGTATATGAGTTGGCTCAACCCACATAGCTCTACTTGACAGGATGGAATCAAAGGCTTTTCGTCTCGGTTCACCACCTCTTACTGTCTTCAATCCCTCTCTTTTCGCCGCAATGTTAGCTCACTCTCTCTTTACTATCGCTATTATAACGGACACTGCTCTTCTGAACTTTGTAACCGCATGCCCCCTCCTTTAAGGAGACCATGTAGTCTCAGACTTTCGACACATTCTCATTCCTCTTCTGGCCAACTCTCTCACGCAAAGGTTAATCAGTATTCTCACTCTTTCATTTACTCAACCGGTCAATTCTGGAACAATCTTCCTCAATTCATCTTTCCCACTGTCTATTACCTGCAATCTTTCAAAAGCAGAGTGTCCAGACACCTCGAAAAATTTGTACTTTGATTTTGGCTCTTCTTCTTCTATCGGGGGTTGGACGTTTTTGCCCTTGGCCCCCCTCCTTCCTGCATAATATATATACTGTGTATATATATATATGAGTGAGTGAGTGAGTGAGTGAGTGAGTGAGTGAGTGAGTGAGTGTGTAAGAGGCCCTCAGTAATAAAATGAACCCAAAAAATAATATTGGAACATATTACAATTTTACTAAGAATTCGTGGTACAAATATAAATTAGCCATAATTGAAACATCACCGAGATACAATGGCCGCGTGAATCGTCGAAGATCTTTGGTCCAAAAAACAAAAACTTCTAAATGTAAGTGATTCAGAAGTCGCCTGAATTTTGGAAGTCAGTTATTTCTTAAGAAGAATCTCCGTTCCATCAGTATACATACAATGGATGCACATGGGTGTGGAGAAAAAAATCATGCCTACGAAGTGTCCTCTTTACAGCTCACAATACGGTGTGGAAGCTTTAGTTTTATGGTGGGGATGGCAATATGAGATGCTGAAAAGTCTGACCTCGTAATTGTTGAAGGACTTCTATATTCCAGGAAATACGTATCCATACTTGAAAACTATCTTTCCATCATTCAATCAAGAAAAACGCGAGTTTGACACGCATGGGTTGCAAGAAAACAAGGAGACTGTGCCACCTGTCACTCTTCACAATACACTACTCGGTGAAAGATAGAAAAGGAGTTCTTCCTTGGGCTCTGAGAAGCCTGTAGACATGAATCTTATTGACACGTCTGGGAGCATCTTGATCACCATCCGGAAACCAAGGTCTCTTCCCACATATGTATCAAATCTAAAAGAATACCGATGACACTTTAACAAAATTTGGACAAAAGCGTCATCCAAAATCATGTCGTTTCGATGCCACAGTGCATACAAGCCTTTCTTGAAGAACATGGAAAGACCACAGGGTGGGCCAAAACAAACAGTAAGCCCTTAGCTTTACATGAGGGCAACTTTGGCCCTAAGCTCTTGAGTATAATTATTATTATATTATATAAGTATATAGTAAGACTTATTGTACACGTGTGAGTAAAATATTAAGGTAATTATTAAAAAAAAACATGAAGTTCTATTCGCTTTAATAAATTAAATTTAAAAACATATTGCTGAAAATTTTTAATGCCTTATTCTGTTTCAGGAATTAACTGGCCTTTTAAATGCCAAAAATACCGAAGAAGACCTTATTCTACTAAAAACAACTTGTGATTAGAGAAAAATTATAGTAAAAAAAATGATAACCGAGTTTCCAAATAAAATCGAACAAGTGGGTACAAAAAGTTATTCGAAAAATTTGTAAAACTGGTGATATTACTCGAAAGGAAGGGAGTGAACGGCTGCGCGCACTGAAGAAAACTTTGAAGTCGTTGCAAACCTGATTTGCAGTCAAGAAGGCCAACCTGGAATACACAAATCTCCAAGAGAAACTGAAAGAGCAACCCGTTTTGCACGAAGTGCGGTGCGGAGAATCGTCAAACGAATAAAAGTCCACCAGCTCACATATCCTAACGAACGGAAGAGGGTAACATGCTGCCAACATGTTAGATAAACTTCCTGCTCATACTGTTAGACAAATTTGGTTCAGTGACGAGAAAATGTTTACCGTTTTAACTTCGGTGAACACTCAAAACGATCGGGTGTATTCAAGAGCAGAAAAAAAAAAAGGGATTCATGTGTCGCCGGAGAGGCACTTGCGACAGCATCCCACTTCTACCCAGAAAATTATGGTATCCATTTTCATTTAAAATCTTAGAAAATCTCTCCATTTTGTTGAAGCAGGGGTCAAGTTTACCTTACCTTAAATTTACCTTAAAGCGCTTCCGCCTCAAGGGTGCGCTGTTCCCACGAAGTCCACTCAGCGCCTCCTGAGGCGGGGCCACGACGGGGTCGCCACCCTTCTTTTCTCTTGCTCCTGCCATACGATTTGGTCCCCTATTGAATTTGTGGGGGCTGGTCTGGCAGAGGAATACCCTGACACTGTGGGTTGGTCGGGTATGTTGGCTAAAAACATGTCCAAGTGTTTTTTAAAAGTATCTACTGGGACTGCACTTATATCTCTAAGGTACTGAGGCAAGGAGTTAAACAGGCGAGAACCCTGCCTAGAGATACTATTATATTGAAGGGTTTGAATCCTTCTCAGACTGTTTGGTGGGAGGTGATATTTTTTACACATTCTGCCAGTTCTTGTTAAGGTGGGCACAATTGGTTCAGTATTGGGGGCAACTAAAAGCCCTTCTAGAATTTTCCAGGTGTAGATTAGGATGTATCTCTCAAACCTTCTCTCTATGGAATAAAGGTTGAGGCCTCTAAGCCTATCCCAGTAGTTTAATTTGTTTTTACTCACCTGTTGCCCATCAGGTTGTTTAATATACGAGGTAAAGGTTCTTTGTAGGCTCTCAATTTTTTGCAATTCATTCTGTTTGTGGGGAAACCATAATTGAGAGCAGTAGTCAATGCGTGGAAGGACAAGTGATTTCCACAGGGTAAGCATGGTCATACTGTCCCTAGTTCTGAATGTCCTCAGTATATATCCTATTAGTTGTTTGCATGATGAGGTTACTTTGTCAATGTGCCTGTTGAATGTTGCATCTTCAGAATATAATCCCTAGATCCCTGACATGATCAGTTTGTGCAATATCTTTTCCTGTGGGTCCAGTGTAGTTGAATTGTTCTTTCAGGTATTTATTTGGTCCATACTTAATTAGTTCAAATTTGTCTTCATTGAAGGCCATATTGTTTGCATCTGCCCATGCATATATAGTTTGTTGATCTTTTTGTAGCTCTACACAGTCTTCTTTTTCTGTAATTGGTCTTAGTATTCTGGTATCATCTGCGAATGACAGGAGAGAGCTTCCTAGGTTACAGTTTATATTGTTTAGCATTATAATGAATAGAATTGGTCCTAGTACTGTGCCTTGCGGCACTCCACTAATCACTTCTTTTTCTATAGATCTTGCTCCATTTACAGTTGTTATTTGTTTTCTGTCAGAGAGAAAGGCGTGGATCCATTTTCCTACTTTTCCACAAATACCAAGCTCTTTTAGTTTATGGAATAATATACCATGGTCAACCTTGTCAAAAGCTTTTGCAAAGTCTAGATAGATGACATCAACATTGTGGTTTTCTCCCAAGTATTGTAGGATTGTATTGCAATGGTCTATAAGTTCAGTAAGGCAGGATCTCTCGTGTCTGAAGCCATGTTGAAAGTCTTCTAAGAGATGTTCATTTTCTATAAAACTGACAATGTGCCTTTTCAGGACTTTCTCAAATATTTTAATATGGGAAGTCAAAGATATGGGTCTATAGTTCTTGGCTTCCTTTCTTTTGCCTCCTTTGTAGATTGGGGTAATATTTGCTTGTTTCATGATTGGTGGTATTCTACTGGTGTCTAGTGAGGATCTCCACAGGATTTTCAAAGGCAGAGATAAAGTATGTTTGCATTCCTTAAGAATCTTGGCTCCAATTCCATCTGGACCAGGGGCTGAACTCCCCGGTAGCTCTGTTATTGCCTGTTGTATATCTCTAGTGGTTATTTGTATATCTTCCAATAATGGTCTGTCTTGGTAATTTTCTTCTCTATCAAAAATGCTGTAGTTTTTATTTTCTTTGCTACTACAGGGGTACTCCAGCTTAAAGCATATTGAGATTGTAAAATGTTTGCCATTTCCTGTGTATTAGATGTGAGAGTTAGTCCATCTTTAGCAAGCAATGGACCAATGCTCGTTTTGATAACTGCTTTGCGTTTAGCATAGCTAAAGAAGAATTTGCTATTTTCCTTTATAGTGCCAATAGCTTTGTGTTCATTATCAATATTCTCTCTTATGGTAGACTCCTTTATTTTAAGTTCTAACATCAGTATCTGATTCGGATGTTACTATGTCTTGTATCACTTAATTGCTTTGTCAGTTGTTTAGATAGCTTTGTTCTCTTTCTCATAAGTGTCCTTCTGTATCTGTGCTCTTTTGTCCGGTGCTTCTGTGCACTATCGTTTTTCTTTGGTGTGTGTTTGTATAATGCTGATGACAGCAGGTATTGTATTCTACTCCAGCATTCTTCTGGCTTTAGGTTTTCTAATTCATCTTCCCAGTTTATTTCTCCCAGACAGTTATTTATTGATGTCCAGTCTGACTTGTGCAGGTTTAGGTCAGAGTATGGCAAGTTCGTTTGGCATGGGTCTTGCTTACATTTGTGGAGGGACAAGTTTGTGAATATGTGCATGACATTGTGGTCGGAGTGTATAGTTGGTGTTATAACAATGTGGTCAATTGTAGTTGCATTATTTGTCAGCACTAAATCTATGATATTATTTTTTCTAGTTGGGCAGTGGACATGTTGTACTAGGAGCAGTTTTTCCATAAACTCATTCAGGTGTTTTGATTTGGACCTTTTTGTCCCTGATTTCATACCACCATATTGGTTCCAGGTGCAATTTGGGAGATTAAAGTCTCCTGTAATGATTAAGTCTCTTGCTGCATGCTATCAATTAAGTCACCCAACAAGATGGGGGCAGCTAGTCACACAAGTTACACAACAAATGCGACTGTCTTTTCTTCGGGCTTCCGGCTTCAGGTTCCGGACTTTAATGAAAAAGAACAGCGGCCTCCGAATAGCCCAGATTTATATCTACTGAACTATTCCACTTGGCCCGCGTTGCAGGAGCTTGTCCATGAACATCCTATCGAAGACGTGACATTATTACGCCAGACGATCGAGGACGCTTGGGGAAAGTTATCTCAGAGATTTATCGATTGCGTCATTGATTAGTGGCGCTGCAGGCTAGAAGCCTGCATTCATCAAAACGATGGACATATTGAACATTTATTCTAATACAAGTTTAATTTCCCTATTGCCAACAGAAGAAATGTTTTGTTAGTAAATGTAACAGAAAATTGTGTAGGCCTACTTTTGTTTTGTATCCAGTAAATGCTGTTTCGGTAAAAACAAATCTACTCGGCTTATTTTCCCACCACCTAATTTAGATTAAATGTTCTTCATATATTCAATACGATTTTTACTTGAAATTTGGCACCCAAGTGTCAAATGAGTTGTACTACGTTTACATATTGTGTTGTGGTATTTTAACCAAAAACAACCCTCGACCAAAGTTACTGACATATTAATCAAAGGGCTTACTTTTTTCGGCCCACTAATATATATATATATATATATATATATATATATATATATATATATATATATATATATATATATATATATATATATATATATATATATATATATAATGTACTTACCAATAACGGATCAGAGGACTTGGTTGCAAATAATGTTTCTCCAAGCCCCATGGAAGGCAGCTTCTCTTGCAAGGCCATAGAAAGTCCTCTCGCCTCCTCTGTAAATACAGTTGTCAGTTACTTTTTTTTTTGTTGTAAATAAACAGCTGTCATTCCTCTCAAGCTGAAATTATGTAGTTTTATCTTTTTAAGCAATATAAAGTTGTAAAATATTTTACATTTAAGATGTGTTGTGATATAATCTGCATGAAAAGAAGTACCGGAAGTGGATAACGTTCTCATAACTTACCTTCCGTGGCAAACACAGGAAGTGATTGAATTTCATCGCATCCCTCATTTATGTTACATGTCACGATACCCCCGATCGTTTCTTCAGTTTCCGGATATCCACTCGATCCATTCAAAGATTTCCGCAACGAGGGAGCACCCATCACTACCCTGAAATGGAAATTTGGGTAAAACTGGATCCCTCTCCAATCTCCATCTATTCTCAATAGTTTCTTCTTTGTTCTCCTGTCAAATTCAGCCGACAGATCAAAAAGGAAGTGTAATAATTAGAAGATGGCACGAAAGATGAAAAATGTTCTAAGTGGTTGTAGTACAAGTTTACACATTTGCATCCTAATCAGAGTTCCTCGGCTCGCTGCAGAATGTGAATACTGTAGAAGTAATGCAAGGTGGGGACAGGATCCCGTAGTTCAGTCATTGCACAACTGTGGAATTGCAATACGTTTAAGAGTATTTAGTTCTCATATAAATTACTGCTGACACACTACTCCATTTCTCTTGTAGAAATGTGAAAATTCTGGTGCCAGCTCCAATTTGAATGTTGAGAGGAACCCAACAACTCTTGTAGATGATTATTGTAGATGATTGTAAACATTAATTTGTCATAATCTCAGTCATCCCACCAAAGTCAAATTTAGTTAGAAATTGTCCTGGACCAACCCCATGAACTAAACACGACAGACCTGTCAGGCATTACAAAAGTTGTCTGCATGGTTTGAATTTAGGATACAAAAGATCAGTAGAGTTTACAAAGCTGTAAGTGCACTCGGTGTATAAAGCATTGTTTCCCAACCAGGGCATCCTGGAGTACTGCAAGTGTCTCCTAGGGATGCCGTGAAGTTTCGTGAAAATGACAAAAATAAGTTATTGGAGATAGAAAATTAAAATAAAAAACAACTCGCGATTTATTACGAAAACTGTATGGGCTCAGTTTGAAGTTACGTGGCGTTTGGGGGGAGCGGGAGAGTGAACGGAGTGTTGAACAGTAGCAGACGAAAATTCTCTGCGGTGCCGCGAAAGAAGACCACATGGCTGGGCATTGTGGTGCTTTGACCCAGAAAGGTTGGGAACCACTGACATAAAAGGTTATTACAAAGATTAAATGAAGTCTTTGTTATTGTTTCACTCGTTAATTTGGCAAGTGTATTTCTAAGACAATCCTAGAATGCGACACTAACCCGCAAGCTACTTTCCTTGTTTTTGTAAACGTGCAAACATCTCTCTCAAGTTAACCCATTTTGGATTAACTTTCAACGATTCTGCAAGATATATCTACCTCATCGTAAAATGTATATACACCAGGGATGACTATCGTAATGAATATCTATACTATATATATATATATATATATATATATATATATATATATATATATATATATATATATATACACACACACACACACACACACACCTTGATTTATTTCTATACCATTTGTCTACCTATATCGTACTTTAATTTATGTTTGGTTTGGTATATAAACCAGACTTATAGACATTTTGGAGGGTTTAACATCCCAAAGGTCATATGGCTATAAAAAAAGTTTACTTTCCCAATGCCTCTCTGAAAATTGATGTTTTTGACCAAAATCCTATCTTGGCTAATCTAACCTACCGATACCTAACGAGTACCGTACACCTAAGCTACATTAATTTAACTTGGTCCGTAACTGTCCTAATCTAATTTAAATGAACTTTGCCAAACCTAACTTGCCTTAATCCAAACCTAACCATATTTTAATCTAATCGTAAATAATTGGATTTAGAAAAATTTCTCTGAAGCATAGGCCCATGTCCTATGACATTTTTTCAGATCAGAAATTACATTACCATCTGTCGACACTTCAGTAGATAGATACTCAGTTGGCGTTTAAGCCGACTATTAAAATCATTGCTCCTGCATCTTATCATTTAAGAGGTAAAAGTTTTGGCAATGATGACACCACGAGCTATCTCGATTAATCGAGATGCATCAGGTGGAGGAGGAAGAGATTGTAGACACCAATCGACCACGGAAATATTCCGGGAGGTACATTAGGCAGGAGACAGGGAGTGCTAAAACTCCCGTTTCTCCTCTCACTATCCTCTTTAGCTGATCTTTTTCCGACTCATCTACCTTGTCAGCAGTCCAGCATGCTCTCAAAAACACATTTCAACCTCTATTCTTCACTACATATACATTACAGGCATTTTACACACTACACAATCTTTTCAAAATTTAATTAATTAAAAAAAATGGCATCGTGAGCCTCGGAGACTTTGATTTCGACTCTCTCTCTCTCTCTCTCTCTCTCTCTCATATACAAGGGGCATTTTTGCGGCATTCGCCCTTGGCCCCTCCTTCCTGCATTAGAAAAGGGTCTTTCCATGCTTAACTGTTTTAAAGGATATATATATTCGGATAGAATTACATGAATAAAATCGAATTACATAATGTCGACGTTCGCCCTAATGCAAGTCGGCCTTATTTCAGATCGACCTTATGCGAGTATACGCATTGGAGAGAAGATTCAAAGTGAAAGTTAAAAGTTTGTTCACTATTTTAACTGAAAGTAACTAACCCAAACATACATTTCAGATTTTCAATGAAAATGACTAAACTAACCTAACCAAACCTAACCTAGCGTAACAGGGCATAATGTAACCTAGCCTAACTAAATTGAACCTAACCTGACCCATTTTAAACTACTTTAATCCTTTAAGGACGAGTCCGCAGCATATGCGGTCACTCATGTTACCAGAACGTATAGGTTTTATTGTCATTCAAAACTAAATATTTTAGTAACTAGTCACTGAAATGATACACATTTTGGGTTCCTTTCCCGACAACTAAATGACATCTATATCTAAACATGTAGAAACATTTATAGGAACGAGGCATTGTAGTACAATTTATATTATTATTTCTGGTGGACCTTAAGGTACTATCCATCGTTAAAGGGTTAACGTGAATTTAAGTGACGTGTATAAGGTCAAGGTTTTCGACATTATTAAGCAAGTTCAGAAATTTTGGTGTCGACATTATGTAAGTCAACATTGTGCAGATCGACATTGTTCGGCTGCATTCGGTGTTCTCTTTCGATATATACTTTTATAAATGAAAACAAAGACGCTTTTCAGATCTAGGTCGTAATCCATACTGCCAATTTGCGCATTTAGATTAGTAATGGAGGGGGATATAGGCCCATATGTGCCTAAGTAAATTAGACTAATACCTGTAATGTTTACAAGTAGTATTAATACAATGGAACTATAGTGGTAGATGAAAGCGTCTGCAAAATAGTCGTTAATGGCAACAACCTATAGATACATACATATATTTTGTTTATATCGAATGAAGTGGACAAAGGCGGGTGCCTGCAAAAATGCCCCCCTTTATAAGAAAGAGAGCCAAAATCATTTTTTTTAATGTAAATTGGAAAAGTTGTGTAGCATGTAAAATGCATGTATGTGTAGTGAAGAATAGAGAGGTGTGTGTGTGTGTGTGTGTGTGTGTGTGTGTGTGTGTGAGAGCATGCTGGACTGCTCGCAGGATAGTAGATAAGACACGGAAAAAGATCAGCTAAAGAGGACAGTGACAGGAAAAACGGGAGTTCCAGCATTCCCTGTCTCCTGCCTAACGTCCCCCTCCACTCCGGAGTACTTCCCTGGTCAATTGGTGTTTACAACTACCTCCTTTATTTATATATATATATATATATATATATATATATATATATAATAATATAGCAAAATCTTAAAAACCTATGACGTCATTCCGATCCATAACGCTAAACCGATATGGACTTTAACTTAGCTTACTTGACAAAAATTGTTTCTAATATTTTTCATAATTAGTCTCTATCAAACATAATTCGGATAACCTGAAGATCAGGGCCCCCAGCCTGCGTTAGTTAGCCTTATAAGGCTAACTAAGGAAAATATCACGACTTAACCTAACCAATCGTTAGGTCAACTGTACGCCCTTGACGATTGGTTAGGTTAGGTCGTGATATTTTCGTTAGTTTGCCTTATAAGGCTAACTAACGCAGGCTGGGGGCCCTGATCTTCAGGTAATCCCATAATTCCTTTCAATGTATTGTATTTTGTTAGTGAATAATTTAATTACCACCTCGGCTAAATGTTAGTAGATCAATATTTTTGTTACGTTAACTTGTAGTAAAAGTAAAACCTAATTCTTCACACATTTAAATCTTAAAATGTAGTTTATTTTCTTTTATAACCTGCACAATAATTATATATAATAAATATATATATATATATATATATATATATATATATATATATATATATATATATATATATATATACAGGGTGTCGCAGAAGTTTGGACTCATAGGGAAAATAGACATTACATTTTTAAAGTGAAACAAACACATTTTTAATGTCAGTTTTACATATTTCAGGAAAGAAAATACCCTAATGGCTCACGATACCAATCAAGAGAAGGTGGAACTGGTATTACTACATGTTTTTGGAAAAAGCCAGAGAGAGGCATGTTCATGAAATAACTGACATTCCTCCCTCTGGCTTTTTCTAGAAACATGTAGCAATATCAGTTCCACCTTCTCTTGATTGGTATACTGAGCCATCAGAATATTTTCTTTCCTGAAATATGTAAAACTGACATTAAAAATGTGTGTGTTTCACTTTAAAAATATAATGTCTATTTTCCCTATGAGTCCAGACTTCTGCGACACCCTACATATATGACGAGGTGTACTTCTGAATACACGAAAGGCCTTGGAATCATTTTTCTTTTTCCTTGTGGTTTGCATCATTCATTCAATTCACGTGTTTAATTGTGAAATTCATCACACACACACACACACACACACACACACGTTAACAATGACGTAAAAAGGAAACGGGGGAACAGTGGCTCTGTTTTGGGGAAATGGAGTCAAGAGTCACCGAAAGACCGCATAGCTAGTCGCTGACTTGAGCAGATTTCCCCGCAAGCTGATAACGCCGGCCGGGAAGCCCAACCCAAAGGTCGCACAAACAGGATACTAAAATATAATTAGATTTGAATATAGCCAGTCTTTATTTCATGTTCGTTTTATAAAAATTAAATATATATTTATGGAAAACGTATCGATTTGGGTTCCATAAATCTTAAAATAAATCAAACATCGATAAGTATCTTTACATCATCGAATACGGCCAATGTCATGTTACGTCCGACATTTTATTTAAATTCATTTCAGAACATTCCTGACTCGAGTTGTTGAGTAACGTAAGATCAAGGAACCTTTTAAGTATAAAGTAAACCCAAGTATAGAAATAGGTATGCAACTAAATTTCTATACCTATATTTTGATTTCTTTTTGCCCCACTTCTGTACCTAATACCGTTATGCCATCCCTGATATATATATATATATATATATATAATAAAAGATGGTGAGCCAAAAGGAAACACCCTTAACGGGCCATAGTTTTCGACGTGGTTGTACATTACATATACAGGACGTGATATTGATAAGCTAAGCCTACATGGATTTATTATTCACCATGACTCACAGCTCACAGCTGCCTACGTCTGAAAAAATTCAGTTTGTGAAGTGGCTCACAGTTTATTATAATGTAGGTGGTTTCTCGTCGTGATAGTAAAAGCATTATGGCCGGACTCCTCCAACACGTAAGAACATTATGTACGTGTTGGAGCAGCCCAGCCATAATGCTTTTGCTTGGTTCGACGAAACCCGAAATGTCCACAATACACCCAGGACAAGAGGACCTAGATCTACTAGAACTGATGGAAGCAGAACGTGTTCCTGCTGCTTTACAAACAGGCCCCAAAAAAGTCCTCAAAAAAGAGCTTCTCTTGGGTTGAGTCTGGCTAGAACCATCGTTCGACAGATAATCAACGATTTGGGATTGGACCCCTGTCGTCCTCATTTGCTGCGTGCATTGAATGATAATGACCCAGATCGACGCTGTGACTTTGTCGAACTTTTCCTGAACTTGATCGTTGACGATCCTTCTTCGTTTGACCGAATTGTTTGGATCGATGAAGCCTCGTTCAAGTTGAATGGGAATCAACCGTCATAACGGCACTTACAATACTGTTGAACATTCCCACGTCGTGATTACGCAAGAACTGAATGCCTGAATGCCTCAGGAGTAACTGCATGGACTGGAATTTGGTCTGGAGACATTGTGAGATGATAGTTCTTTCGTGACACCGAAAGATTACTCGGCTTTTCAAGATAGCTAAGAAATTACTCGTATAATGACGCTACAAAGAAATTTAGAGGCCATCTTTACGCAAGATGGGACTCCAGCCCAGTATTCTCACAGCCCTTGCTACTTCTTCAACGAAAGTTTCCTGGTCGGTATATCGAGTGGCATGGACTGAATGATTGGTCAGCGCGATCTCTCTATTTGAATCCGGTTGATTTCTTTCATGGGATACATTTCATCCTATACCCATTTCGTCGACAAGACCAAAACATCGACACTCTAAAAAACTAACGACCCAATTTAACCTAACCTAATAATAACTCGTCGACAGAATGCAAGTCGATTAGATGTCATAAGGCCGATACATTCAAAGACACTGTATGCGACGAAATTCCACTCTCCAACATTCAAACATGCTGTTGTTGTTGCAGTGCAATTTGCCAGTGGAGTTATGCCAACGAGTTTGCTGATTATATATATTATATATATATATATAAATTAATCCACTCAATAGGAAAACTGTTTTTAATAAAAAATGTATTACAATTCAAGTAGGCTTCCTTACATTTGGCCCACTTTATGTATATAAGAGTATTAAATAAATACACTATTGTGTTCTGTTTATAAGAAGAAAATACAAAACAATGAATTACCATATTTACCATTTTTTATCATTTTTGTCCTGCCAGAGTGCAACAGAAAATCCGAAAGAGGAGTCTTTCTTCCCTTCGAAAATGTGGACATCCTCCTTATCTAAATTGAAGCTTATTCCTGATGACGTCAGCAGAAACAAATAAAACACAACACTCATACGACACGTTTCACTGTCGTAGGAAAACATGCTTTAATATCGCGCTTCCATAAATGTCCGTGATATCGCGTATAATTTAAAGTTTATAAAGCCTGCTGGGCCTGAAATATATTGATACTGGATATAATGATACTGGTCGTTATCAAATGAGGCCCTGTTAGGAAGAAGTGGCTAAGCGACAAAAGTTTAAAAAAAAAAAAACGCTTTATAAAGTTACCAATTTAAGAGTGGAATAACTTTTGAGGGTACTTTCCTGTTATCCAAGACCCCAGACTTTTTGCCAGTTGCCAGACTTCAATTTTGACACAGAATATTTTCGTTAAAACTAACGAAAATATCACGACTTAACCTAACCCTACCAAAATATTCTGTCAAAATTGAAGTCTGGCAACTGGCAAAAAGTCTGGGGTCCGGGATAACAGGAAAGTGCCCTCAAAAGTTATTCCACTCTTAAATTGGTAACTTTATAAAACATTTTCTGGCGTCTTTTTTTTTTTTTTTTTACTTGTGTCGCTTAGCCACTTCTTCCTAGGATGGCCTCATATAGAATCTGTTTCAAAAGTCGGAATATAATGGCAAATATCTATACACTCATTTAAGCTTTATAAAATTTCACACACTTCACTGAAACCTGGCCAAAAAATTCACAAAAGAATGTAACCATCAACATTTTGAGCATGGCATCCAAAGCTTTTTTTAATAGGTTGTGGGGGTGGGACCTACAGCTACAGCTTTACATGGAATCCGAACCACAGGTCGCTACATCATCTGGACGCGGAGGACGATCACCCATACAACTATACCTAGTCTAAATGTAAGCTGGAAAGTCACTTATTTACTGTAATGGTAACTTTTTCAGTAATTTAACGGGTAATTGAGTTACTCTTAAAAGAGTTTAACTGATAATTTGGTTACTTTCCACGCGTAACTTGTAAGTTACAATTACTCTTGTTACACATTGAAAATAAATGTTTAATTTGACGTGCATTTTTACGCTTCAAAGGCAGACACCGTCGCATGATAGCACTTCCATCGTTCGCTGTTCATTATCGAAATGTTCTCTATTTGCCGCTTGTTAGGTATGCTTACATAAGTCATGACCAGCCATGAGTGGATTTTAGGGTCCTTGTTGGACTGAAACATTATAACATAAGCGTCTCAGACCGAGCTCACGGGCAATCTACAGTAGCTTTCGTCGGTACGCTTCGTGCACTCTTTTGATTCATTGAAATGTGATTAAAACTTACTTTAAGAAAGATTAATTTCTTCTTGAGCAAAACATTTCCGATTCTTGAAAATCGGATCACCTGAATGAAGATCAAGGCCCCCTATGTATTCTTGTTTTTTGCTTTACAGTACCAAATATAATAATAAATTAAATTGAATGCCCGGTTAGGTCAACTGTGTACGCCCTTGACGATTGGTTAGGTTAAGTCGTGATATTTTCGTTAATTTTAACGAAGATATAGTTTGGTAATTGAGGCTGGGGGCCCTGATCTTCAGGTGATCCTGAAAATCTAGCGAAAATAAACTAAAAGTTTAGTTAAGTTGTTTAAGTCTACTCGGAGACGTAGCTAGAATATTTTAAGTCTGATTTTTCGAATGCAAACACAGTAAACAAACAGGCCATTAATGAAGATTGCTCGTGAAGGACTCTTAGTTTATAGAATTCCAAGATACTAATCTTATAGATTTTGAAAGAGGTAAATTTACTCCATTTACTCCTAACAAAATCTCGGTTCTATTTAATGCAGTTTTTGAAGCAGTAATTAGCAATTAAAAGATTGCCAGTAAGTTGCGAGTTAATAACGAATGGGCCACAGTATTAAGGGCATATCCAAAGGTGTGTGCTTTGGGGGGATTCCAACCTGATGGCCCTTTAAAGGGTCATTCTAGGACCAAAATTAGACAAAAACGGGTACTTTCATGTGGTGCCACGCAAATCATCTAGCATTTGGCAAACCCTACTCAAACTTTTGTGTCGCTTAAAATTTTAAAAATATTAACAATTTCAAAATCATGACAAATGAACGTGTCTGCGAGGAAAGTTACACCGTCTATTAACATAATCTTTGGATCACCTGAAGATCAGGGCCCCCAGCCGCCTTTCGTTAGCTTTATAAGGCTAACTAACGAAAATATCACGACCTAACCTAGCCAATCTTCAAGGGCGTACAGTTGACCTAGGTTAGGTTGTGATATTTTCGTTAGTTAGCCTTATAAGGCTAATTAAAGAAGGCTGGGGCCCCTGATCGTCAGGTGATCCTAATCTTTTCCTTTTGTTTACCAATATTACATCATTTTCCCGCCCTTTGTAAAATTTATGATTCACAACGATGACTTTTCAGAGTACAAAACCCCGTCCCCTGAGGTCGACTTAAATATGTAGTTTAAAAAGTCGAGAATGGTTATTCCAAACGTTACGCACATTATTTGGAAAGCATTGTTGGCTTCAAGGGTGCGGTTTTGAACTCGTTAAAACATTCATTGTTGTAAATCTGATATTTAGGCCTACACTTTTATTTATTTTTTCTTTTTGGTTTTTGACGGGAAATTTTCGGTGGGGAGTTTCGGGCGAGTAGAAAACTCCCTTCTCCCCCCTTAAATACACCCCTGATTATGGTTAGTAAACTGATATTTCGTTTACATAATTTTTGGAAATTATTGGTGCTACTGTAGTATGCGGTCTACCTACGATTCGGCGGTCTACCTTTTAATTATAGCTTCTTATCTTCTTATTATTTTATTATTAGGTTAATTGTACGCCCTTGACGATTAGTTAGGTTAAGTCGTGATATTTTCGTTAAAACTAACGAAAATATCACGACTTAACCTAACCAATCATCAAGGGCGTACTGTAGTATGCGGTCTACCGTTAAGTATGCGGTAGTAGTATGTTTAACTTCTTTAATAATTCCATAATTGTGTAAATTAAATTATAATTCTTCAATTAATTTTCAATTGCTTTTAAATATTTTGAACGGTAGACCGCATACTACAGTAGAAACTTAACGGTAGACCGCATACTACAGTAGAAACTTAACGGTAGACCGCATACTACAGTAGCACCAAATTATTTTTGTGTTTCTGAAATGCGACTAAAATTTAAATAAATTGTAAACCCTTTGAAGAAGTAGGAGGTACTTGTAGGTTATCTCCCCCCCCCCCACCACCACCACCCCACCACCACCAATTTTGACAGAATATTTATGTTAAAACTAACGAAAATATCACGACTTAACCTAACCAATTATCAAGGGCGTACAGTTATCTATTATTAATTACAACATTGTTTGTTTCTGGAATAGTATTTACTATTTACTAATAGATCAACTGTACGCCCTTGATAATTGGTTAGGTTAAGTCGTGATATTTTCGTTAGTTGTAAAAACTCAAACCCTTGAAACGTAGGGGCCTTCAAGCAACTGTTATTTTTTATTTGTAACTGTAACTTAACTGAGTTACATTTCTCAGTACAGCAACTTCAAACACTTTATTACTTTTATAGGCAAATAAGCGTAACTGTAACGAATTACTTTTAAAAAGTAACTTTTCCAGCTCTGACCAAATGTCGCTTAACTTTGCTGATCAACGGGAAGCGGTGTTGCGAAATGGGCACGACGTAGCCAGCGCATCCAAAACTTATACCTGGGTCCAACATTGTGAGGTTACATCAAAATCTACCTATACCCAGTCTGTTAAAGCCATTCAAATTTTTTCATACACCTAAACAACTTAAACAGCTGATAAGCTGGTTGACATGAGACTGTACATTCCATATTCTTTTCCTACTACTAATGCAAAAAAAAAAAAACCTTGGTATAACTTTGCTTGTTATAATGCTATCCGCAACAGAGAAGAGGCTTTCAGAAAGTACCGTCGCCATAAACTCGCCATCCCACTCCTGATTTTCACTGCTTATATTTCTGTCTGGAATCGTGCAAAATCTATTCTTCGACTCGCCAAAAATTCCTTCATCAGACAAAAATGTGAAAATCTATCCAATTTTAATTCTTCTCGCACTTTCCGTCACTAAGCCAAAAAACTTTCCAATAACTTTATTTCTTTTCCATTCTAACGGCTCATTTGCCGTATCTTCTTCTGATGAAGGTGAACTCTTCGCTCAAACTTTCGCCCCTGCACGATTCCGGTGCTGTTCCTACATCTCTTCCCCACTCTGTCTTAATTATGTCTAAAATTAGAATATCTTCCAAAGATTTTTTTTCTGCCTTATATGGGCTCAACTCTGGAAAGGCGTACGGTCCTGATGGTGTCCCTCCTGTTGTTCTCAAGTGTGTGTGTGTGTGTGTGTGTGGTGTGTGTGTGTGTGAAATGGGAGCAAAATTATCGCACTTGAATTACTATACACGAACTTTCAACACTAAACTTACATGTTTCTTCGACTTAGTTAAAAGTTAATGCATTTTCTTGAAAGGAAGGATGTATTTCCTTAAAATTATAAATAAAACAAACCACTTCATTTGTTACTTCAACAAAAATTAAGTCTCTATAATATAAACTTTTTTTCTTACTTTTCTGGCTTCACAATAGTTACAATGCGTTCTTTGCATATTACTTACTGTAGCAATTTTAACACCTATTTTCCTCCGAACAGAACTTTTGTTTTTAATCAAAACGACACGGTGCTTATTATAATAGTTCTGTATCGTTAGCTAACTTATAAATCTAATCCCATTTCTTCCATGTTTATAATTTTAACAAGACTAATCCTCCAATTAAATTTAAAAAGATGTTACACGGTTGGCGGATGAGGGTAAAGGAAAAAATATTTGGGGTAAAGAAAAGAATATACATTGTTACTTAACATCTTGTACTTTAGGACCGCTTCCTTTAGCATATAAATACATATATCTGTACTCTAAAACCAAATTAACTGTCATAAGTCTGTAACTAAGTTCTTATCCTACTAGTGAAAACATTTTCTAACACCTTAGAAAGTATAGCCTCTTGGCCAAAATTATTCTTATCACGGATACTGACACTCTTATTTTTACCAGCTGGTAATAATACAACTGACAAAATGGACTGTGGCGGGTACCCATGTTCCAGACAGTTTGTGAAACACTAAGCATAGGCATTATACGAAGGCTACATTTTAAATGATCTGCTTGTATGCTATCTCAGCCACAACTTTTGTTATTATCCAGCTTATGGATAGCCTGCCAGATTTCTGGATCACTAATTAGTAGCTCTTCAGAGTATTCCACATTTAGGCATATTGTAATAGCGTGATTTATAGACCCAGTTAGGCTTAGGTTAGAAGTTAGACATAAATAATATTTAGACATTTGGCTTCAAGTTTATCGATGTAGGACTATGCTTGAGGATGTAGGTGACTTTGGCTTAGCTGATAACGAACAATCGGTTAAACCAACTTAACCTAACAATAACCTACTGTACAGACATTTACCTCTAACCAGGGCCGTATCCAGAGTATGAGAAAGGGGGGTTACAGTGTTGGACAAAAGGCCCCAACCTCCCATCTCCCATGACGGTTGACACTGAGCTTGAATGTTGGCAACAGAAGTGGCGGCAGCACAAAAAAGATAATCTTCCCCAGACCATCACAGACACCTTACCCAACACTGCCATGTATCCTAATATCAAGATGCTACTCCACATCCTTTGCAGCCTACCAGTCATCAGCTACACTGCAGAACGAGTATTCAGTGGATTGAAACGCCTTAAGACTTATCTTCGCTGCAGCATAGCCACGGAACGACTGACTGGGTTGGCTCTAATGCACATCCACCGTGACATCGCCATTGATGTGGAGACCATTATCACCATGTTTGCAAGACGCCACCCACGACGAATGACCATGGTCAACGTGTTGGATAACTGACTCCTGACTACTACTCATTCTGTATGAAGCTCAGGACAGGAGGAGCCTTTTCTGTCATTTTTGGACTGATATGAGAATGTAATGAAGTGTAAAATCGGATGCAATAAACAGATGCCAATTCATGATGCTGAGGTTATTGTACTGTTTTAATGACATAATCAAAGGCCCCAACCTGATTACAGGGTTTACAGTTTAGAAATCAAATATATAATCTGTATATAATTTTTTTCTGGGACAGCCAGGGGGGTTACAGACACCCACTAAGCCTACCTGGATACTACAACATCTTACAACAGAACTCAGTCAACATGTAGAATAATCTAGTCACCATTAGTGGTCTTAAATTAGGCACAGTACGTAGTTACATGGCAGCGATTAGTTAAGATAGAAAAATGCCTGCGGCTTCGAAGACTTCAACTAGAAAACAGACAGATTTTGATCTTAATTTAGTCGGTGTTATCAATATTGTAGAAAGTGTACGTCTCCTGACCGTACAGCACGTAAAAACGTAAAACAAAAATATTGATGATGAGTTACCGGGCGCTTTAAACTTACGCTAAGAATGTTAAATATTCATTGTAACATTTGCTCAAGTTACCCTGTCCCTCCCAAAAACCTCTCTCCAACTTAAAAATTGCACATTTACTAAAAATTATAAAAGCTTTCCAAATCTCCAATAATTAGAATGGTACCTTTTCAGTTTAAGATATTTTTCTTATAGTCCGGTTGCACGGGGTGGGAACCCTGCATTGTTTGTTATAAAGCAAATTTTTACATATTTTGAAAGCTTATACCACCCCATTCAAGAATCCATCGGGTGTACACCTGACCTGCTTGGCTTTTTCAAGATGGACGGCGAAACTGAAAAATCCCATATCCTGGTCAATACTTGATGGATTTTGATGATCTTGGTGTCATTTCTAGGGTTTTTTAGGATGATGAGTCGATATGGAGGGGTTGCAGATACTTTGGGAGTCGTTTTGACCCACATTCGTCAATACTCAAGGTCATTGGAGGTCAAACGCCCCCCGAAATAAGGAATATCCCATATCCCGGGCAGTCGTGGAGATATTTTGGTGATCTTACTGTCGTTTTTATGATTTTGGGCGAGAGTGAGTAGTTTTATAGGCACATCACATGATAATAGTAGGATATCACTTTGCAACTCCATGAGTCAAGTCAAGGTCATTTGAGGTTAAAGTTTGGCCTTGAAATATGATAATGCCACAGTTGACATCACTGTATTTGCTTTATTTCAGTGACAATTTCTACAATCTAGCTAACTGCTGAGCACTTAACATCTTTTCTGCAGATAAAACCAGATCATAATGCTTAAATGACATAACCTACATTATATGGATATGGATATTTGGATATAAACCACAATTTATGCTGAAGTGCAGGGCACATGCATTCTATGGAAGGTTGCAAAGCTACAAGATATGACCTCGTAAGCAAAACAAAGCTCACACCTAGCTGGGGGATTGGCATTGACAACTTTGATGCAGTTATTCACATTAGGTAACCATTTATTGGGGACAAATATCAAAAGACATGGTTGTGTCAGGATTGTCAGGATCATCAGTCTGCTCTTCGTTTGCGTTTTGGGTCAATGGATTGTTGCAGTCCAAGCCGCTGCCACATGCACAGAACATTGTGTAAGGTATTCCGTGTCCCATGCAGCCGCAGCGACTCCCCCTACATGCTGATTGTGATTCACACCCACATCTGTACTTGTACAACTCTTTAATGATTTGCTTATGGTCACCTATGAGAACACCCAGTGCTATTTGGAGTGGAGTAGGCTGATTTGTTTCCAACCATTATGGATTGCAGGGAGTCAGAGAATTTCGAACTTACACGAGTAAGCAATTGCATAAGAACATCACTCATACATTCGGAAGCAATATATTTGTCTATGTGAGTACGATAAGAAGTGAATTCTTCCTTGTTCTTTTTGCACTCACTCGCGATTTGCTTGCCCAGCTTCTTCACACACACCTCAATATCAACAGATTCCTCACAATCTTTTGCAATATTCAGGTATGAGGCAGCATAGTTTTTGAAAACTAACAACGTAGTAATACCATCCCCATGTAAGTCTACAATTTCGTCTTTGAAGTAATCCTTAACTTTTACAATGAGCTACCTACGTGACAACTTCTCACCACCTAACTCTTTGTAAAGCTTCTCTACTTCAATTGAATTCCATGGTTTCATTTTGTCCTTCGACAATTCTACAGACAAAGCAATGAGGGGGCGGTCTTCAGGTTCAACCCCCTTGACTTATTCTGGCAAGCTCTCTCAACCTCAACATGAAAGGTAGACATACAATCTTTATGGTATCGGGCTTCTTCAGCCGGTAATTTGGTAAATCTCCTTTCATGCCCAACAACCTACTGAGTACAACTTGTCCCTGCTCATCATTTTTCAGTTTACACTTTTCTATCAACACATCTTTGTAATTTGTTTTTATCACCAAGCTTATCGGTCATAAACCTAGATGCTGGAATGTGGTATTGCACCGGAACTTTGATGTCATATTTCTCGGGTAATATACACTCACTGACTTTCAAACAAAAGAGACAGTGTTTTTAGGGTCATATACTGGGCCTTCACTGAGAACAGCACTACGTAGTCTTTTTGGCTCCGCTGTAGGGGTATCACATTTTCTCTTTTTCATGAATGCTGATAAATTCCGCTTGGACACATAAGTGGAAACACAGTTCTTGTGACAACAAAGGATTTTTGCTCCATCTTCCAAGAGAGGCTCTAGTCTCGCTCGAACATCTGGCTGCCCTCTGATGTCGCTGCTCTCTATGATTTTCTGAATCCTCTCACAATTTGAAAGACCTTTCTGACCTCCAGGACAGCTACGCAGGAAATCCTTGAAGAAACATTCGTCTGCAGCTTTTGTATCATAGAACCTGAAAAATAAGAATTTTGTTTACCCATTCTTCAGAGTACAAATCGCATTGAAATAATTTATCCTCAGCAAATGAAAACTAAACAATGCTCACCTGGTATATTCTCCATATTCAGCAGTCAAAAAACAATTTTGGAATCAGCACAACCAAGACGTCATCAAACCACCAGGTAGGCAGCACCATCAGCAATAATCTCAACAACCTGAAAAAAATAAGAGGAATAATTAATTAGACATATTGGAGTTCACCTTACCATGGGGAAAATAATCCCTGATTTCATTTTAAACCCTATAGAACTACTCAGTCTCGCCCAAAACCATAAAAACGACAGTAACATCACTAAAATATCTCCACGACTGCCCGGGATATGGGATATTCCTTATTTCGGGGGGCGGCGTTTGACCTCCAATGACCTTGAGTATTGACGAATGTGGATCAAAATGACTCCCAAAGTATCTGCAACCCCTCCAGATCGACTCAACATCCTAAAAAACCCTAGAAATGACACCAAGATCAAGTATTGACCAGGATATGGGATTTTTCAGTTTCGCCGGCCATCTTGGAAAATGGCGGCCATATTGAGAAAGCCAAGCGGGGATCAGGTGTACACCCGATGGATTCTTGAATGAGGTGGTATAAGCTTTCAAAATATGCAAAAATTTGCTTTATAACAAACGATGCAGGGTTCCAGTAAAATCAGGGTCTGTGCCACCGGACTATTAAAAAATGCACGACACAAACACTGAGGTATGCCCCAAATTAACACATTCCGGATGGTCTGACCAGTATTGTGCCCCTAACTCCTAAATTTAGCGCCGCTAAAACTAATGCTAATTTTGTTCCTAATTTTCCCTGAAACCACACCAGTTTATATATGTTCTGCCTTCTGTAATTTACTTACATATATTAGCACACACCTTGATATAATTGGTTGCTAAGGTACAAAAATGTGACGTTATAGTCTAACGAAAATGAAAACATTTTGGTTTGTTTTATGAAAACAAACCAAAGAATAAATTCTATTTAATTTATACGTTTATATTTAATTCAAATACACAAACTAAAACTCAAAGAAATAATAAAATATTGACAGAGTAAATCATACCAAAACTTGAACCTTCCATTCATACACTAACTTGCAGTTAGTGCTGCTTCGGTCTTTTATAATGGAAATTGCTGTCGGCGAACCAAATTTTAATAAAAGTGGTGTGAAAAATGCTCTGTATGAATTGGTCCACAATTAACCCACCCCTTATATCTCCAGTCTAACTACAGAGTAGATTAAGTCTAGCCCTGTAGGGGTCAGCCTAGAGATTCCGGAAATGGTCCAGAGCGGGCAGATAAATTGAGGTCCACAGTAGGATTCCTCACCAAATTAGGTTAGGGCAATCTACCTTCACCTTTGTTAAGCTATGAGTTTATACTAGGTCTTAGGCCACAATGTAGGCCTAATTTGTCTGACCGAGCTTAATTTAATGAGTTTACTTTAGACTGGGTTAAAACACAATTAGTCACTTACTGCTAGTTATTAGAGAGTCCCTTTTCCTGTCTTGTTTAATTGTTAAGAGCGTACTTGCTGGTGAGGATCTTTTTTCGTTGCCTGTTCTTCTCCCTCCTCTCGTTCCGTCTTGTCGCCCCGTTCCTCGTTTTCGTTCCTCCTTGTCTTCCTTTTTTCGGGGCTTTTTCCACCAGCGTGGTCTTCGTTTTTTTTGGTTGGTTGATCGGTAATGTATATCTATTACTGAGCACGCTCTTGTCACACAGTATGTAAATACTAGTGTGGAGAATAACTCTGGTGAGCAACCAATTGGTTTCATTCACCCAGTTATTGACATAAAAGGAATTTAATAATTGTTAGATTAACTACCTACCTACTCAGTGAACCATTTTCGTTACCTCCCAACTACCCACACACCAGTTTTCCAGTGGTTTTGAAAAATTAGCGATTGACTTTCACTAAAAAATTAGCGCCGCTACCTCTTTCGCTAACAATTTTGAAAATTAGCGGCGCTAACAGTATCGCTAATAAAAAGCTAGCGCCGTTAATCCCAGCACTGTGGGTCAGGCCTTACGAAATGTTAAGCAAAATGAATCTCGGTCAAAAGTTCATTACGAACATGCATTGGGGCCCCAATATTGCAATTCCCGTGAATTTTGTAAGTTTCCCATTAGATGACAATTACAGTAATATAAGAAAGCTTTCAAAATAGGCAACACGCAGTCTCACCCCAAAATTAACACTTATAAATAATTTTTTTTCATTCCTAACAATTTAATTTGCAAGAAATCACCTTCGTTTAAAAAAAATTCCACCCTCGCTACAAATTACAAATACTTTACAAATATGAAGCTCTTCGGGGATGTAGTAGTTAGCGTCGCCAACAAATCCATCGGCTCGGGTTCGATTCTGGGTGCGGGCAGACGTCACATAGCCCACCCATCCGTTCATCCCTCCTTTGGTTAGTAGATAAATGGATACCAACTTCGACTCGGGTAAATGAACCGGGTTGCTATGATAGGCCTACCAACTGACAGCGAGTAACTCTGCCAGAATTTCTCTACGGGGTTCAAGTCCGGGAACTTGGCCTTGCTGACAGACCTTGTAACCTATTTTTCACAAATATACGATAATTAGAATAGTAGTTACAATTTTTGCTCTTTACTACTGATCATGCTTAGGTTGAAAAAACTCTAAATCTACATATACACACCAAACTTCCTTAAAAAAAAGAGTGTTAACTATAAATTAAAATACTTTCCAAATATGCAACAATTAGGATTATACTTTTCCAATTGAAGATATTTTTCTTGAAAGTTTACAACGTTAACGAAAACGTTATAAAATAATTTCCTTCCACCTTCGGTTGGTGAATAAAAATAAGGTTGAACCTTAAATGAAGTCTATATTCTCCCATTTTGTATCTTCCTTCTGCAGCCTCTCCTCGTGGCACTGATTCAGTCAATTTATTGATGCTATCTTGAGTGTTGTTGTTGCAACTTTTTTGTATCACTGGAGAAATCTGAAAAGGGATTCACCAGCCCTCAACAGTACAATCCTCATATTTCTTGGCTTACTTCACATTTTCAATGCAATGAACCAAAACAGTGCAAGAATTTTACTGCTGAAGACAAGCAGTCCTTACTTTAGAAATGTCCCAAATAGATTTGTGGGGTAAACACGCAGACTCGATGGGAAATCGACCCTTCATTGCATGAAACCATCCGTGGAATATGCTTGAGACTTTATAACAGTATGGGTTGTTTCAGTGGATATAGCACTCTATACATTGTGAAATTCAAAGGTACCATGAAGAATACCACTCCGTCTTAAATAACCATGCCATAGGTCAATGCCTAGCGAGTCAAAACTTCTTCGCTATTCACTTTAAACTCTCAAGTCCAAGTTTTGTATGAATTATCCGAGTCAGACAAGAGGTGCTGACCATTAAGACACGTCCTCCAGTCACCCGATCTAAATCCAATTAAACATTTTTGGACATTGTCCTATTTCTTTTTACGTGGAAACAATCTTAACAATCCTACTGATCAGTGGTAAGTGATAAGCAGTGCTGGAACGTCACCCAATATACCATCAATAAATTGATCGAATCAATGCTGGTATATTGGTTGCAAATAGAAGACATACAAAATATGAGGGTTGTAGCCTTCATTTATGATCCAATCTTTTTTTTATTTATTTTTTTTTTATTAAAATACAATTAATAAAGTCCCATCGCATTTTCAACGTTATTTTCGAGCCGTTACGAAAACTCGTAATTTTGACGCATTAGTGTATATACAAAATGGGCTTAAACCAAATACATTGTTTGAACTTATAAAATACCTTTTGCATTACTATACTCGACGTAACTGGATAGGTACAAGGAACCACTCAAAATACGGCATCATTCGATTTATTTGAGGCAATTTTGTTCAACCCGACCTTTGGGATACGAGAAAAAAAAACGAATAGTATGCGCATTGCGCGCACTCCCTTTTTTAACGAGCCACTTAAATCCCACACTTTTTAAACCAGGTTGCAAAAAAATCTTAAACAATTACAACTTTTATTTCATTAACAATGCTATTCATTTGTTGTACATTGCCTACTACATTAACCACAGCCTTTAAATAGAATCCGTAACAGAAGTGTAAGAAAGTAATACTGTACCTCGAACTTGTCAATATTCACCTAAAGAACTAAAAATAACAGTTAGAATGCTTTGAAATACGTGTGTAAACAAAGATATCGTTAAGACCTATAAAAATACGCTTTAAATCAAATACAGGAGAACCAGCAAAGTGATTTTACTAAAATTCGTTAATAGTAGTAGTAATAATAATTTGAAAGTTTCTCTAAAAACTATTCGTTATCAATCAATCATTCAGTCGATTGTAAATAACCTTTTTACCATTACAAATTTACGTATGCATTAACACAAAAATGTATAATTTTTTTTGATCTTCATATACTAGTATTTACAATACATACAGAAATAAAAGTTTTTTCAACATCCTGTAAAGGATTCCCCATAAGCCAATAAAATCTTATTTTAGGCACGAATTAAATAATGAATATTTTTTTAAATGAACAGAGGGAGTATATATATATATTTTTTTTTTTTTCAACGTAATAATACTTCGTATATTTTCGCGAGAAAAATAAACTATTAGACCTTTGGTTCGGATGTATTCTTAAGTTTTACCTAAAATTTGATCTTCAACCAAATTTTTAACATAAAAAATGAACTACGAATTACATAGTTATTAATAAAAATAATAATCCATGATAATTAATAAATTAGATACCCATAAACTGTGCGCTAATTATGCAAATTTATTTCTTTTCTCAGTTGCTCTATTACGGCCTTTGGGTCTTCGGCATTCACAAGGGCACTCCCAGACACAATCATGTTGGCACCCGCCTAGAAAAGAAGGGAATAAAAATTAGGTTTTGGAGTTCCAGAGTGCGAAAACTGGAGGAAGACTCCGCGAACGATAAAATGATGCTGATGGCGTGTTGAGTTCATATATAAATAACTTGGTTTGGCTTCCGCTCGAATTGTTCATTCCACCTTAGACCTACAGTTTAACGTGGAATCCGAATCCGTAATCAGCGACGCTAACCACTACACCACCTATATATATATATATTGCGCGCGCAACTTAGCGAGATGGCAGCAGTTTGTGAAAAGGGATATATAAGTGGAGAGTTTGAGCCTTGTTGATACATCACTGACTGTGTATTAATTTTTTTTTTTTTTTTTTTCTTTTCATATGAAATGTTGGTGAATAGAGTAATTTGGATTAGGAAGGTAAACAATGAATTGCTTTTATGATCATTTTTCCAAGCTTTGTGGGAAAGTGATTAAGGCCTAAACCAATAAGGCCTCACTAAATTATGATTATGAACATTTTAAATTTGTCTGTTCATTCTAAAGTCTCTCTCATAAAAGCAATGAGAAGCGTCTTCCTACAAACTATTCCCTACATTTAGCGTTCTAATGAAATTTAAGCTATTTACAGAAACTACTCACCTCAGCACAAGCCTTTATCGTGCTTGGACCCACTCCGCCATCTACTTCTATGTCTAATTCTGGGTAATTTTCCCTCAAGAACTTCACTTTAGTCATCATATCTTCCATAAACTTCTGTCCTCCAAAACCTGGTTCAACTGTCATAATCAGAATCATATCAGCCAACTCGATGTGGGGCACAAGTTCCGTAACGCAAGTACCTGGTTTAATACCTATACCAACCTCAAATACAAACATCAAATAAGGATTAATGGTATAATCAAGAGACACGGCATAACTATCTACAAAATAAGAATACTACTATCCAAAGCCAAGGGAATTTAAGTTAAACATTTAATCAGTATGTTACTTTGTCTTCAATAGTAAATCGCAACAGTTTTGTCTGCAATTTAATTTCATGTTCTACTGCCTATGTAAACTACCGGATTGAAGAAGATCCGAAGAAAAATAAAACCAGTTACAATCTATTGTAGTATAAGGGTAACCTAATCAAATATATTATTTCATTTATTGATATTAGGCCGACCCATTGACAAGTTTAACAAATGACAATGTATTCGATTGTGGTTTGGTTCCTCTTTCAAAAGTAAAATCAGGATCCTAATTTTTTAACCAAATCAAAAGGAAGCCAAAGCTGTCTCACTAACCAAATTAAAGATTTTTACTGGTGTAACTATTTTAGGTCTACTATTTAAGACTTCAGAAAATTAATACGACTTAAATAAATTACAAGTATTTTTCTATACAATTTAGATCTCATATGACTAATATACCATATTTACAGTATTCTAATCTGAATATGGCATTGGAAGCATTTTAGGCAAAATTAATGGGATTACATTTATTACATAAGGGAAGTGAAATAGCGAGTAATAGTAATAAATAAGTATCTAATAATAATGGTTAACAAAAAGTAAAAATTTACACATGTAGCTGGCAGTGTTCAATTATTTTAGATTTTTAAAAATAATAAATTATATATTTTGCAGAAAATGAAAAAAACCAAATGGAGAAAATATTTTGTAAAAAATGCTAACAAAAATCTTAGGATAAATTATTATGAAATTAAAAGTAATGAAATTAATGAAAGTAGGAAGACTCGGGGGGAGTTGAGATTGGATATGATTTTGTGGGAGCCATCCTTTAGATAAAATAGACTTAATTATCATGGTAAGAATGGCAGTAATGAACTTTTACATCAGTAGGAGCTGATGAAGTAAGTAGCGCTTTAGTGATTTCTGAAATATATTTGAAGAAGTCTGTCTGATATTTATGGGAATTGCATTCCATACATCTACTCCTTTGAAAGAGTGCATTTCCCGCAGTTTCCATTATATAGTATAGTTTGTGTACAAAATTTCTAGGAAGTCGTGTGTTATGTTATAATAATGTATGGTATTTGAGGCTGGGTAACTGCTCTCTGAATGGGTGATGCATGTTGATTTTTTATTGATAACTTTAAACATATTAACAGCAACAGTAAATTTGTGTTAGTCATTTAGTTTCAAAATATTTAGCTCTTTAAACATTGGGAAAGTGTGACTATCATCATTATCTGAGGGGATTACAGGCATTTTTTAAGAGTGAAAAATAAGCCCTTAAAAGTTTTCATTTTCGAAGTTAATAAATAAATAATAAATAAAATAAATAAATAAAACGACACGGAAATGTGGCACATATTTTCCCTGGCCAGTGCCCAGCACTATATAAGTCCCCTTTTTCCCTACTCATTACAAGATAATTTTTAAGAACCCTATTCTTATTAATTCATTTCACAATTTATATTTTGGATGGATTCACAGTAATCATATCTTAGACACTGGCACTAGACCTCCTCAAATTAACATCCATTTTAATATTCAAATTTCAAAGTTGCTTTTGAATGAAGCCACATGGGTGCCACATCCTACTCCTAAAATTTCAAAGCCTATATTTTAGTTGTAGAATTTTCAGTGGAAAACTCTAATTAATGATGAACTGTTAAAAACAAAAATCTTTAACAAATGTACCTTCATTCCAGCTTCTCTTATACTTCTTGATAAAACTTTAGCATCTTTTGCTGCTTCAAGGTGAAATGTATATTGTGTGGCACCAGCATCAGCCATTGGCTCAACCCACTAAAAAAGGGAAAAAGATTACTAATTTTCATGAACTATGCGTAACTGCTTCTATAGTTAGGTGAGGGAAATTACTAAAATGGTCACTGAACAGGTCCTCTCCCACTACAATATCTTGTAACAACATAATACATTAGGTCGCCTATTTAATTTCTACTCATTCCATATACAGGTCTTAAACAAAATAGTAGTTTAAACTTTTCACACGAGAAAAAACGTAAATTTACATATACAGGATATATCTATGTTTATCAACTACTGGTACATTAATTACATAATCATACCATATTTTTCCTTTGATCATCCAAACAACTTAATTCTTGCACCATGCTCAAATCTGGTTGTTCCTTTGCATTCAGGACAACTGATTATATAATACCATATTGTACAGGTGATTTGCCCTTCTTAGCCTTAATGCCCCAAGCAAATGTTTACTGAAACTTTTAAACTTAAAGGGCTACAGTTCTTACCACAGACCAAAAGCTACTCAATTTATTTTAATTAGATTTATCTCCTACAAATGAAAATACCCATTAATTTTAAGTTGAGTATTTTAAGCTTTAACAATGCAGGCTTTCCAGCATACCATATATATCTATGTACTTAACATAGATATATCTATATATCTGTGTGTGTATATATATGTATCTATGTACTTAACTTGGTAAATCCATGGAGGCTCTACCAAGCAAACTTTCAATATCTTTTGATATTTTGATGAATAGAGGCCAAATGAAGCGGAAATTGCAATTTCACCTATTTATATTTTTCCATTACAAAATTGGTTTGTGAAGCATGTGATAAAAAGTAACCTACAGTATTTATTGGGGTGGAATGAGTAGTACTAGGACTAGAGAGATAATATAGGGTTGCCAAACATTCAATGTGTGCAGGAGTGCCAATTTTAAAGCTGTACTCTGACAAGTATGGTGGAAAAGAATGGGTTATGCAAATTCAAAGTTTCACTCTCTTCAGTAATAACCTTCTAGTCAATACTAGAATATTCTAGCATATAGCAAATGTACATAACTTGGTACATGAACTTTCTCTCACTATGTAGGGAAAAGTTTTAAACAGCGCTAGAGGAGGATCTACTTATTAGGATTATACACACGTTCTAATTACACCCCATTTCAAAATTTAATTAGCTGATGAGTTAAGAGTAACCTAACTTTTTAAATTACAATTTAAGTCTTATTACATAAATACCTCAATGAATATGGCTTTAAAATCATTGAGTACGAAGTATGATACCCTGCCAATGACAAAAATCCACAATTCAAAAGATACACCTATAATAAATTAAGTAACTTCATGATAGGCTACAAGGGTTTCAATATCAAATCAATAGGATGCTACCTACTTTTTCAGGATCTGCTACCATCATGTGCATATCCAAGAAGACATCAGGGAGCCTTGGATGAAGACATTTCACAACTGGATGACCAAATGTAAGATTGGGAACAAAATGACCATCCATTACATCCAAATGAAGATAATCGGCACCACTGTCCAACATCTACAGAAAACTAAATTTTAAAAATTAGAATTCATTTTCAGTGCTTTGCAAATCTGTCCTTGTTAGAAGGATAAGCTCATTCTCTTGGAACCAAACAGATCAGTAACCAAGTCAACAAGTTATTCAGTTTAGTTTGAAGCATTCATGTAAACCATCTGATTAAAACAATGAATTGAATTTAAGAAAAATAACCAATTTTTTTTTAAAAGGTCCATAAACACAACCTTATAAACCAATGCTACTCTGTACAGTAATTTGAACACAAATTGGCCATTTATTAGCTATTATAGTATACCTATCAAAAGTTTTCATTTTTAGTTTGATAAAGAAAAAAAATTAGAAAAAATTATTCTATAATTTAAGATTCTTCAACAGCATAAGGTAACTTTCTTTAGTAGTCTGTGCAAACAGTTCTCAAACTAGGGTTTGAGAGGAAATATGTAAGGCTTATTATAATGACCAGTTGGTAAAATTTTACTATCCTAACAGTGTTCAGAGACAAGAGTTCATCAGGCCCTAATTACTAACCTAACCTAATTTAACATATCACCAAGTTGCTATGGACTGTACCTGAACACTGTCTGAATGTAAAGATTTGCCTACATTTTGATATTCAAATTTATCCTTAGTTTGAATTAAGGTCTACACTACACTCACACACATTACACACACACCTTTATTTACTTAGGAAAAGGAAAACAAAGTTAAATGAGCCAACCTTGCCTAAGCTATTTTGGACTCTGACTCTAAACTGCATCTCAATTCTGACAATTCACCAATTATCCCATACATCAATAAACTCTAGGGATGTACTGATATATTGGTAGATTTTTAGCAGTATTGGTATCAGCTGATATTCAAAAGTACAGGCGTCCCCCATTATATGATCGTTTGGTTTACGATTTCCCACGTTAATGATTTTAAAAAAGTACCCCCCATCTTTCAATTTACGATTGCCTTATTTCGCGTTAACGATCTCCAACTTGAAAGCATGTCTCAGAAAAGGCCAAGTGCTGGTGCTTTGGGTATTGCTAAGAAGCCTCGCAAGAGTTTGAGCTTGGAGGTTAAGCTTGACATTGTCAAGCACCACAAGAATGGACAAGGGGCTAATTCGATAGCGAAGATTCTTGGACTGGCTCAGTCCACTGTGTCGACAGTGATCAAGAATTCCGACAAGATCCTGGTGCTGGCGAGAATGTGTCATCGTTATCTGCCAAGAGGATAACGAAGAGCCAGGATTCAACTATCCAAGAGATGGAGAGGCTTCTCAATCTCTGGATAGAGGATCAGAACAGGCGCAGGATGCCTCTCTCCACTGCCCTTATCTGCGCCAAGGCAAAGAAATTGTGGGAGGACGTCAGGCAGTCGAGAGGTGAAACCTCCGAAGCATCATTTAAGGCGAGTTCTGGCTGGTTCGATCGCTTCAAAACATGCGCTGGTCTGCATAACCTGCGCCTGATGGGTGAAGCTGCCAGCGCTGATCACATCACTGCAGAGGAATTCCTTGACGTCCTCAAGGAGAAGATCAGCGAAGGAGGCTACAGCAGCAAACAAGTGCTGAACTTCGACGAGACTGGCCTCTATTGGAAGAAGATGTCTTCCAAAACTTTTATTGCCCAGGAGAAGAAGAAAGCTTCCGGATTTAAGGCAGCAAAAGACCGCCTCACTTTGGGTCTTGGAGGCAACGCTGAAGGGGACCTGAAGTTTAAGCCTCTCCTCATCTACCACTCGGAGAACCCCAGGGCACTCAAGGGCTACATCAAGAAATGGCTGCCTGTCATGTGGAAGTCCAACTCCAAGGCGTGGTTGACTTCGTCCTTGTGCCAGTCGTACCTAGCAGCCTACCTCTCTCCCATGCTGACTAGGTACGCATCGGCCAACAACTTGGCAAACCACTTCCTCGTCGACAATGCCCCCAGCCACCCTGCAGCCATGGAGGATTGGACAGACAACATCGAGGTGATGTTTCTGCCCCCCAACACGATGTGTCTCATTCAGCCGATGGATCAGGGAGTCATCGCAACATTTAAGGCCTACTATCTCCGCAGTACGATGGAACAACTTGTACGATCGATCGATGCCGACGATGCCACCACCATCAAGGATTATTGGAAGCGGTACAACATCAAGATGGCCATCGACAACATCGATGCATCGTGGAAGGAGGTGCAGCCAAGCACTATGAACGGTGTGTGGCAGAAGATATGGCCTGAATGCGTGAATGACTTCACTGGTTTCCCTGCCATCGAAGAAGTGCGCCATGACATCGTAAGGCTGAATCACCAAGTAGGATTCAACGAGGTCGAAGATCTTCTCGCCAGTCATGCTGAGGAGCTGGACATGGAAGCCTTACAGGCTCTGGAACAAAACCGGGCCTATGTTGAGTCCAGCCCAGATGAGGAGGACGATGAGGACCCAGTCAGAATGCTTGATCTCAAAACCTTGAGAGAGATTCTGACTGGATTTGACACGTACATCGAGTTGGTGAAGGACAAGGACCCTAACTACGAACATAGTGCTGCTGCTGTCAATCATATTGAAAAGGGTCTGAGCGTTTATTGGGAGATCTACCTGCAGAAAAGGAGGAACGCCAAGCAAACTACAATCTCCCGATTTTTCAAGCCTGCAACAGCTGCCGAGGCAGGAGAGAGAAGTGCGTCATCAGCAAGTGCAGCAACAACTCCTGCACGTCGGCAGCAGGCTAGATCTCCAACATCTTCGGGGATGGATTCTCCTGCAACTTCAGAAACTCCTCCATCTCCGAGGGACTCTCCCGAAGTCATCGATCTTCCTGCATGCCCATCGATCCTCCTCCATCGCTGACTGATGCGGGAGCTGGCCCTCCTCCCCCATCACCACCGGTGGCGATGAGTAAGCATCGTTACCTCGGACTGATGCATCGTTGATGACTTGGACCGGATTTGAATACGATTAGGCGAGTGTTCATGTATAAATTGTCTTTTATTAATCACAATTTCTTACTTTCAGACACTTTTTGTACATAACAGTAAAATATATAGCAAAATAATAGTGGAATTTGCAAATTTTGGGGGGTCTTCCAGAATGTTTGGGAATGTATCCCTATTTTTCCCATAAGGCCTTCAGTTCGATATACGATGGGGTTTTTTGGGACGCATCCCAATCGTATAACAGGGGACGCCTGTATGACTTTCCCAAAATTATGAATAAAACTACTTAGAAGATGAAACTTCCAATATCTTATTGTTTTATCACTTCACATAACTCATTATTTTTTCATCATATAGCCTTTTATTTTATTTTAATCACAGCCTACATCCTAAGAAATGTAGCGCACAAGTTTTACCCAATTTTCTTTTCAAACAGCCAATCAAACAAGTGTAAATCCTTTGAGAAATAGATATCAAGCCTAGAAAACCAAAAAACTATCTTGTAGTCATAGCTCACAATATTAACCCAGCGAGCTGGTTAAAAACACATTTACTAAGCCCAACATAGGCCTGCAGTCCAATTGTATAACAAAAAACTATGACATCTAATGCAGTGTTGCCATCTTTAATGAAAAGGATTATTGCTTTGTTGCCAAATTTTCAACACAGAAAATAAATTATGAATACTTGTATGTTCCAAAAATATGACAAACTAATAAACCCTAGCTGGATATTGGTATCAGTTATGAGCCGATACTATTTTTAATTATCGGTACATCTCTAATAAACTCAATGCTTCCTTAGCCACAAAGACAGTATGAGTTTGGAAGAAGTGATGCTTCAAATTCTACAGGAAACGGGAAAATTGACTGACACACAAATATGCATTCTAGCCTAACAGTATTACTTTAAATATAAAAAGAAAATGACACTACCAGGTCTGAAACTAACATTTTAAATAGTCCAATAGGTGATGCATCAGCTTTGGTAAATTACTACCAAACTTCTCAGTTTGGGTCGAAAGCTTCTTAACTACAATTTAGTTAAAATCCTACTTGTAAACTGCATGCTTACCCCATCCTGCAAGTCACATTCCAATACTAGTTTAAGAATAGTTTAAGAAACTTACCAGTCAGAATAAGCAAATATTTCTCTGCACTTATTAATGTTTTTTGCTCACCTCAGTGTGTATTGGCTAGTAATATCAAAATTTTTATAATTGGTAGTTACCCACTATATCAACACTTGATATTTCAACACAAAAAAATAGCCAAATTATCACGATAGTTGAAATATCAAGACAAATTTTGGAAGATTTGGTGCAAATAGTCGAATTACACAGCAATCACCATGTGCTACATCTGAACTACACACAATCAAACCTGCACTCTAGGTACCCATCTACCATTCATAGTTTTCCCCAAGAATTATGGAAATTTAAGCTTAGTTACACTTTGTACATTACTGATAGAACAGTGACAATACACATGGCAACAAATAGGTCACAATAATTTTTATCTAGTATTGTAATATAATTATTTGTGGATGAACTGAACAAATATTATATGTATTTATTGCTAAAAAATAAATTTCCCTTATCTAGCTACTACTTAGCATATGTAACACATTCATATACAAGTATTTATTTACTAAAAATTATCTTTAAGCATTTAGTCTAGAGATGCTGCAATTGGGCTTCCTCAAGGCAAGGTATGTGAACCTCTTGCTCAACAAAATATCCCCATTATTTCACCAAGCTTCCAAAATTCATTTGCAAAAATTTTCTTCATAGTGAATTACCCACTGAAGTCACTGGGAAAACCCCTATATTTCAACAAAATGTCAAATTATCCAACAAATTTCAGAACTCCAACATAATTTGGACCCTTCAGGTATTTCAACAAGGGTACAGCTCCAAATGTGTAGAATTAGCAGGGTCCAAGTATATTTTTTAAAATTTTATAGTTATGCTTAAAAGCATCAACAGAAGGGGTTTCCAGTATAGTTTCATGTAGATTAATAAGTTTTCTCTGATATTCTTGTTGTACTGCTTCTTGTAAAGTTTGCTGTTCTCATATATTTTTAGTGAATAAGTTATCACAATGTTTTCAATTCCTTTAAGTATTTTATAGGTTCCAATTATATCTCGGTTAATATTCAATTTACCCCTGCAGGAGCCTTCAACTATTTATGTATCATATAAATAATCAGTTTTTTATACTGATTCCAAATATAACAGCTGTTTCTTGTGCAAATTCTTAGTTTTTCAGTTATTTACTCTCAAGGGTAGCACTACTTTCAATTGCATGATGTGTTTATTGGTGCATGTGGAAGTCCCTGACATCATCTGTGTCTGCCATGATTAACATGTTCAGCACATGCGCAGATGATAGGAACTATTTCCCACATATATTGATTTCAAATTTCTTCCATACCAACCAGTGACAAATTCAAAATGGAACCTGGTACATGCTCTGGTTGTGAGTTATCGTATTTTGACATAATTTGCTGGGTGCATAGTACTAATTAAGTTAGGTTAGGGTGGCTATATTATGAGAATAGGTTTTTCTGGTGTATTTTGGTTCAAAATTCACTCATTTGCACAAGAAATGATGGTCAAATTTGAATAAAACACACCAAAATACACCAGAAAAACCAATCATATCAAAATCAACTTGCAGGAGTAAAATGAATACGGTAATTACCTATATCTCCTCTCCTCTTTCTTCTAGTATTGTAATCTGTAATTCTCATAGTCTGTCCTCATATGTTAAATGAGCAATTTTTTGTTCTTAAGTCAACATTCTCTATTTCAATTTTATTTTTTGGTAATTATGCAGCTAAGGGGCATTGCTGAGTTTGGTGATAAATTTTGTTTTTTTTTTCTGCATGTTTTTTCATGCTTTGCATAGTAGATATTGTCAACAGTTGTGGAATTATAAAAAAACATCAGTTTTAAGGTGTTTTGGATAGACAAGTACCAGTGCACAAAGCATGAAAAAGTAGCAGAATAAAACAAGAATTATCACCAATTAATGCAGAAAAAACTATCACCAATTAAAGCAATCTAATCTAGCAATCTAACTTAACCTATTGATGAACTTCGATATAATTAAGATTGCAAGTTTTACACACCTTGTTGGAATCTAGACTGAGAAATGGCACGATTTTAAACCTGGGATAGAGCCAGGTTTAAATTTGATTGGCTGGATGATGTCACGAGAGTGCTTGGTTGATGTCTGCCATGTTGATCATGGCAGCAAGCAATAGGGGCAAATTCAAATTTTTTCTAAATTTCCTTAAACTTCACCATAAAATGATATTTCCCTAGTATATAATTAATTGTAGTGTGATGTATAAATATTTCTAAAGTAAAAAAGGGTAGTATATGTTTATAAAGCCACAACACCCCTTAGCTGTATAATAACATTTTTTTTTTTAAGTAAGAGACCAGGATTGCACTGCATACTAAAGATGTGGTCTTACAAATGATTCATAAAGTATGAAGAAAGTTTTCTTGTCAATATAATCCAAGGAAGATCTAATTAAACCAAACATCTGAGAAGCTTTTTCAACAATTTCATTAATATGATTTTCAACTTGATTGGAGGAATGTATTATGTACCATGGTCTCTCTCTTTATCTGTACTTGTAAACTCAGTATTATTCATGTGGTAAGTGTGATGCGAGTTGTTTGTTCCTGAGTGAATAACTTTACACTTCTTGGCATTGAAGAACAGTTCCCACTCCTTGGACCATTCTACAAGAGAACAAATCATTTTCCAATTGTTCAATCCCCTTAGGAGTGTTGACTAGAGAAACTTTGGCAGACATCGGAATTGACATATACCATTTCCAAAAACTTTTTTTTTTAGAAAAAAAAAAAAAAAATTCTTGACAGATTTAAAATCAGCATAAGCTGAAACCTATAAATCCAAGTTATGGAAAAATAAAATGTTTTTGGAGATGGTGTGCATTATTCTGATTTCTGCCTAAACTTTGGCATCATCTGCAAATACTATATTTTGCATTTATATTTAATGTTTTGAGGGAGATCACTTATGTATAAAATAAAAAGGCTTGGCTCCAGGAATAAACCCTGAGGTACACTACTTTAAACTTTTTTCAGTTATTAACTGAAACACATTGGGATTGACCATTTGGTTAATATGTTTTAAATGATATGGGCTGGACATGTAAATCAAAATAACTTTTTATGAGGTAGTTTTAATCGCTTTATTCAAATTTGTTACTCATTTTCTGTGCAAACTATTGTAGAATATACATATATATATATATATATATACTTAGTGTATTTGTAGTCAGGGGTGGTATGACATGTTACTCTGCGACTTAAATTAGTTTGTTGGCTTCTGTTCTAGCTATTTTTTTTTTTCTAATTGGATTCAGTTTGGTGGTGTTTATGATAGAATTATGACGTTCCATTCGTGTAATTTCGACTGAGAATTTGATTCGTCATGTACCTTAGATGATAATACGAAAAGATCAGAAGATATTTAGGTGAAATGCCCAGTTAGGTTGAATTGAATGCCCTTGATGATTGGTTAGGTTAAGTCATGATATTTTCATTAGTTTAAATGAAAATGACGGGAGCAAGCTTTTCTGGTTAATTTTGAGGCATTTTGCATGCTTCCTGTGGTAATGCATCATTTACAAAATCTTATAACATAAACATATTAGGTTATGCTTTATTGTATAAAATGTAGTCAAAAATACATTTTTCAGGTGTATTTTGGTGTGCTTTGTTCAAATATGACCTTTATTTCTTGTGCAAATGAACAGAAATACAGTTGTCATTGCATGGCACACACACACATTTCTGCTCATTTGCACAAGAAATGAAGGTCATATTTGAACAGAGCACACCAAAATACACTTGAAAAATAAATTTTTTATTTCAACTTCAGGCCATCATTTGCGACATAATTATCAACCATTTAAATATTCTTCTAGCATCCTTTAAGCATTTCAGTTTTCTAATAGCATCAACAATGCTAGGTTCCCACTGCACAGTTCAAGAATCAAATGCTCGTGCTTATCCTAAACTACACAGGTCATAAAGATGAGCCAAAATTAAAAATGTGAATTTAGGCCTAATGAAGGCCAACTTACCTTCACACAAGATCCATAAAGATCTGATAAGTCTGCATTTAAAATTGATGGACCAATTTTGCATAAAGGTTTCATTTTAACGACTTTCTGGTACGTCTAGCATATACAATTATAGGCAAAGTCAGATTTTTAATAGGCCACGAGAATGAACAATAGCACGGTCAACCAGAGGTGCCCTAGACGTAGTGACACCTGTGTAGGCTGTGTTTAATTGTATATTAATTAAAACTAAAAAGTTATAGGTTATTATAGCCACAGAACTAGTAGTAAGCATATGATATTCTTTATCATAATGGACTCGGTGATCGTGACATGCTAAAAGGGAACCACCAAATTGAATAAATGTCAGACTTAAATTCCTGCAAGTGAAACCGATGATGAAGATGAAATGTTTGAGGTCTAAGCATTTTCACAAAAGTAAGTTCACTTTTCTTCTTGGGGTTTATTCAGGGTAAGGCAAACGACTTCCGGTGCTAGCAAAGCCTATGTATAATTGTATATCTTATCAGACCAGGTTTGTACTTAATAATTTCATACTCTTTTTATGAAATTGAGGAAAAGGCCAGTGAGAGCGTAAATTTACAAAAATACCACAGCCATCAAAATTTTGGCTTAACATCCAAAGGCAGCGCTATCAACGACAGGCCAACAAAGGCTTGCCGACTGTGAGTATATATACCGGGTGAATAAAAAAAAAAACTATTACCCAACTTTTGAAAAAATATTATGGCTCACCCTCTATATTGAACTTACTGCTGAAGCCGTATGTTGTACCCATACTTTTACTCTTTCAAACGCTGGCTTTGAATCTAGATTCAACGCCCCAGGAGTAGAGGTACAGGCTCACAACTGGAGGGAGGTATCAGAATATGGTGTTCAATTGAAAGGCGGTCAAAGTCAGCAACTGATACTTTCAGATGACAGTCAGTTTCTCCATAAATAATTAATTTTCCTAATTTTTAAACAAAATAATTAATTTATTTCCTTTTTCATTTCAGACCATCATTCTGCTATAGTTGGTGAACAAGTTATAACATAATGAAATACTCTTTGGAAGATGAAGCATTGATATTGAACCTGCGTAAGGAGGAACAATTGGGTGCAAAACGAATGAAGAAAGAGTTTCCAAATAAACGATGGACGATACCTGGACTTCAGTATCTCATAAAGAAAATAGATATCACAGGGTCGACCAAACGAAAAGAAGGCAATGGAAGGCCAAAAACATCATCATGTAGGGGAAGGTGGGGTAAGACGGACTACTTAACACAAAAATGAGTCTAGAAACCACATTTATATAATTTTGGGGGTTTTTAGGGGTTGTGGTGGTGCTTTGGGGTGTTATATTTAAAGTCCACACCCTGGTCACGGTTTTTAGAGGAAAAGACTGAAACACGAGATTTTACCAAATCAATATTTTTATTGTACCAAAAACGAATCAATCACGGGGTAAGATGGACCCCAGGGGTCCATCCTTACTGGCACAACTCACACACAAAAACCTCTTCCTCATCATCCTCTACCCCTGCACATTCCTCATGTGCCCATCTCTTGCAAATGGTGCAACAAACCCACCCTTCCCCTCGCACAGAATTACCAAACGTGTCATTGCAATACAAGCACTTGGTTGAATCGCCATCCTCACTGTCACTGTCATGAGCCCAGGATGGCCCAGCTTTCGCTTGCTTTGCTTTTTTCTTTTGTGTCATGCTTTTGTTTGGTGACGTGAAGGACATCTAGCAACCAATATCTGAACCTCGCCCTTTCTGCTTGGGTTTAGAGGGGGGGGTTCCATCTCACCCCATGGGTCCGTCTTACCCCACCGTCCCCTACTGAGGAAAATAATGAGTTTTAATGACATGGTTTCATCCATGATATGCAGTCAAGAAGAACGGCCCAACACCCACAAGTCTGTGGATATTTCTCGCCTAGTGTTCGTGGTATAGTAAAAGATGATCTAGGGGACGGATTGTTAGTACCATCGTCTATCAACATGATGGTGCTCCTTGTCACTATGCCAAAATTGTTCAGGATTATCTAAATGGACGTTTTCCAAATCGCTGGATCGGACGCGGAAGCAACAGACCTTGGCCAGCGAGATTACTAGATTTAACCCCTTTAGATTTCTTTGCATGGGGCTTTATCAAATCGCACGTCTATCAGACGAAGCTTACGAGTCTTGAAAACTTACGTACACGTATACGAACTGCTGCAGATAACATAACCCCGCAAATGCTCCAGAATGTGTTTAGAAATGCTGCGGAACGATTTGAGCTGTGCAGGGATACTGATGGGCGTCACGTCGAATCCTACTCTTAATTATTTAATAAATGTTACCACTTTATCATTTTATGATTGAATTCCATATAATTTCCAAGTGCTTCACAAAAATAGATCCTGACTTTATGTACACCCTGTATATGTATATGGCAGCATCAGGAATTCGATGCTAACCAAGCTAAATGTAGCCCATTCCAGCTGATAAAAGGCAGACTTCCAAACACCACCACGTCGTTGTTTGTGGCCCAAATTAAATTTTTCATTGCTTTTATTTATTGTAATATTATTACCTTGTAAACTATAAGAACAAAAATGGTTTTTATTCACTTTAAAAAACGCGAATACCGAGTAGCGGTTGGAATTCCTCTAAAATGTAGCGCCCCGACTGCTTTTGCTACTTTTCATCAAAAGCAGCGGCGCTACCGCTACTCCAAACACTGAGATATATATATATATATATATATCATACCCGTAGTCACGTTGAGGCAGACGAGGCGGCCGCCTCACCTGGCTTAACGGACATTTTGGATCAATGAGGAAATTGAACTTCAAAGGAAATCTGAGGAAATTGACAGAAATAGGATTTTACCTGTCTCGTACAAATTATATTATTAATTTAATAATAAAAAATTATAATTAATCAAATTATATATAAAATAATTAATAATTTATTATTATTAATTATTAAGTACAAAAATTCAATTTTACATGGAGTCGTACAAATCCATCGTTTTTTAGGCAAAAGTTATTATTGTCCAATTCACTCTGTTACCATACGCTCAAAGTGCATGATTTTTGTGCTAGGATTAAAAAAAAATCTTCTGAAGGAGCATGGCCCCGGACCCCCTAGTTGGGCTATTTTCGCCTCGTCTGTTTTTAAGCTCTGGCTACGGCCTTGTGTGTGTGTGTATATATATATATATATATATATATATATATGTGTATATATATATATATACACACAGGGTGTCCGAGAATTATCTGTACAAGTTTTGGCTGTTATTAAAAGTCAACCATGAAGTGTAGAAATTCCAGTTTGTCCCATTTTACAGAGAATCTCATTCAGTTTTTTCTGATACCAAGTTTTGACAAGTTTTTTAGAAATTCCAGTGTGTCCGAAAATTATATGTACAATTTCATCTTTTAATAAAATTCTTGATAACACACGTAAAATTCTTAAACAAGATTATTTAGAATCTGTATTTTCAAAAGTTTCTTTTATTAAAGTAACGTTGTTACAAACATTCGATATGTGCACCATCAGTGATTCGCAAAACATCCAATCGATAATCCAAATGTTGCCATGTACGCTGCAGCATATCCACATCAATTCGCTCGATAGCAGCTGTGATTCTTGCTTTTAAATCATCAATGTCTGTCACCCGCGTACAAAAAAGAAAAAACTTGTCAAAACTTGTTATCAGAAAAAACTTAATGAGTTTCTCTGTAAAATGGGACAACACTGGAATTTCTACACTTCATGGTTGACTTTTAATAACAGCCAAAAATTGTACAGATAATTCTCGGACACCCGGTATATATATATATATATATATATTATATATATATATATATATATATATATATATTATATTATCGGGGGCGGATCCAGGATTTTGGAAAAGGGGGGGTCGAGATGGTTTGACATTTAGGATCAGTAGTGTGTTATAATTACATGTACCAAGCAAATACGGCCGAGTGTCGGGGATCGGCTTAAATAATGTGAAGAAATACGATTGAAACAGATACTCGGATTTATTTTCTTTATTTTATACTGTTTATCAAAACTACAAAAATATGAGCTTAATTTCCATCAAAGAACTCTTGAAGTAGGGAACTATGGAACAACCTGCGGTAATGTAAGCAACATAAAATAATGCCAGTTTTGGTGACCAGAAACGGGGGGGGGGGGAGGACCTGACCCCCAGGACTCCCCCCTGGATCTGCCTCTGTATATATATTATGTGTGTGTGTATGTGTGGTCAAGAATTTTAATTTAAAATAATTTTAAAACATACCATTCTAATTTTTATATTTAACGAGCCTAAATAATGTAGAATTTAGGTTCAAATTAAAAAAAAAAAAAAATCGGAGCTAACCTATTTTTTGCTAATTAATGTTTTTGCTGACACTATTTCTGAGAGTGCAATTTTTAATTTTTAATTATTTTCGGTCGTACGGTTGTCGAGCAAAATATTTAAATTTTTAAACGTGGGTACCTGGGAACCAAAAACGCACTAAACAATTACGAGCGCAATTATACAAAGGGCATTACTAATGGCTTATAAACACCATACCAACCTCAAGGAACCAGTAATGCCTTTCGTAGCGTTGTCTAACCTCCTACCCAGCATCTAATGCCATATGAGGGGGGAAGGGAGACCTTCAGCTTTACGTGAGATTTGAACCACGAGTCGCTACATAATCTGGACGCGGATGACAATTCCCCAATCAACTACTCTCCAAACACAATGTCGTTTAACTTTGCTGATCGACGGAAAGCGATATTACGACATTAGTCACGATGTTTCCCATATACCTCTGGTGGTAGGCAGTTCAAATGAGACCAGTGTCTCCATTTACACAGCTCAAAAACCACTTCTATATTATCTTTAACTCTTCTCTCACACTTATATGAATCCCACATTTATTATTAATTACATACATCCATCTTTTACGCGGTCTTTCTCTACTTCTCACACCTACACACTCACTATTATAACAACTTTTTCACAATTTTCTTCACTTCATTTTGTAATTTTATATTTAATGAAAGCATTGTACTAGGGTCACTCAATATATTTTGCCCCACCCTTTTTTCTTAGCTAAATAATAGGCCATGGGGCTGAAATGTCTTTTGGGCCGTAAGTTTGAACATTCTACGCTTCACATAACCGCATTTTTCCAGTTTGAACCTACCTCCCGTCCTCCCTTGTATAAAACCGCTTTTAAACGCCCTTCTATAAAACCGATGGTTAACGCAGTTCCGAAAATGGCGTCTGACAGTGATGTGCGTCATAAACAGAGAACTGTTATAGAGTTTTTAACTGCAGAGATGCTGCTGTTGATCGAAGCACAGTTGGACGCTGGTCTAAACGTGTGAGATCATCGGAGAGAGGGAGAGCCAGCCTCGCTGATGAGCCGGCTGTGACATCTCACACTGTACAACGTGCTAACAACATCATTTGATCAAATCGGCGCGTCACATACAAGAAGCTATCATTGGAGCTAGGAATTAGTGAAGGAAGTGTGAATACGATAATTCAGCAACTGTGATACTCAAAAGTGTGTTCACGGTTTGTTCCTCGCGAACTGACTGAAGATCACAAAGCCCAAAGAAAAGAAATTGCTTCCGAATCGTTGGTTCGATACGAGACAGAAGGGGATGACTCCCCTTCACGAATTGCGACTGGGGATGAGACTTGGGTACACCACTTTGAACATGAAACAAAACGCCAATCCATGGCGTGGCATCACGCAGACTCCCCACGCAAGAAAAAGTTCAAAATGGTTCCCTCTGCAGGAAAGGTTATGGCCACCATCTTCTGGGACATGAAAGGGGTGATTCTGGTGGACATTATGAAGAAAGGACAAACAATCAACTCAGAGGCATATATTGCTAACCTACAGAGACTTCAGAGACGTATAAAGCGAGTTCGACCGGAGAGAAAACTGGAAGACTTCCTTCTTTTGCACGATAACGCAAGACCACACAACAGTTTGCAAACAAGAGAGGCCATCACAAAAATGCGCTTGACTGTGTTACCCCACCCTCCATACAGCCCGGATCTGGCACCTTCAGACTTCCATTTGTTTGGGCCAATGAAGGATGCTATTCGTGGAAGAAAGTTTCAGAGTGACGATGAGGTTGTTAAGGAGGTTAAGAGGTGGCTCCAGCGGAACCCAGCAGACTTTTACCAGCAAGGAATAATGGGCCTTGTTTCGAGGTGGAGGAAAGCCGTAGAAAAGGATGGAGACTACGTGGAAAAATAAAAAACTTGTAAAAAAGGTATGTAACTACTTGTGTGTATTGGTAACTGGGCATAAGCGATGTAGAGTGCGTGATAGATGTAGTGGGGTAATTTTTTTGGTAAGGTAACACCTTGGTACCTCGGAACTAGGGTTTCTCGTTTTCAGGGTTTTCACTATCCCGGTTTTCCGGCACAAAATCGGCCATCGTCCCGGGATACCGAGATTTCCCGATTTATAAAAAAAAATTATAGTAGTCTTAAAATGCTAAGCATTAGATAAATCTAGATTGGTTAGTTAATGTTAAATATAAACATATAAATATTTTAACACAATAATGATAAATATAATAAAGGACAGAGCCGAGGCCGAGTTTCAAACACTGCAGAAACGAAATACGACATATAGCCTTCGCGGCTATGTCTACACTGCTAATTTGCAGCTTTGCACTTCAACAAGAATAAATTATATTATAATGTAATTTATACGAACACAACACCTTTTATATTCGTCTAATTAATTTTTAGTAAAAAAAATATCAACAGCAAAAGGTTTGCCACTGAATTGAAAATAATAACCAAATTAAAATTTACTAAAAGAAAAACTCTTCGATTCAGGGCAATCAAATGACTGGCTTTCAGTACGAGCCAATCATCAAAACTACCAGTCATATTACACATGCACATCTCATTCAGGACATATTATAGGCACTATTCGAGTTGTACAACGCAACGTGATTCGTGCTATTATAAATTTGTCATCATAGGCTTGGTTTATATTTTGTAGATACAGTAGTAAATTAACGTAAAACTATTTGAAATAACGTTTTTAGAATACTTTGTAAAACTCGAGGAAATCCCGAGATTTGCTGCTCTTGCCCCGGGATTTAAGGTTATCATTTTTGGGGATCCCGGCTGAGAAATCCTACCCGAAACATTAAAAAAAATTCTATAAAAATGTCTAGAAACATTTTCACTGTCGGAAAAATGATGCGTTAGTCCTAATTAGGGAGCAATCCAAGAATAAGCACCTCAAATCAATTTTGGGTGCTTTTTCTTAGATTGGGGTCGAACGAGGGTGCTTATTCTTGGATTGCTCTAAAATTTATAAGTATAAACTATGAAGTAAGTATAAGTAAAAACTATAAAGTTTACAGTTTATAATTTATAGTTTAACTTATTTATAATTTATAATATAATTTATAATTTATAGTTCTAATTATGTTATTCTAATTCTTTTTTATGGATCACCTGAAGATCAGGACCCCAGCCTCAATTAACAAATGATATCTTCGTTAAAACTAACGAAAACATCACGACTTTACCTAACCAATAGGGCGGGTCGTACTCAGGTGACAACATGAATCTGAAGGAAATCCTACCATCAGGGGTGTCTAAATTATGTGTTTTTACATGGGGAATTCAAATATGAGCTTATTTTTTGGATAGGATAACTCTAACCTACATAATTTTGTATTTCTAAATTGCCAATTTTACCCTTTTGAACCCCTTTATAATATATTAAAAGATATAAGGTAAATCATTTATATTGACAAGGCCAAATCAACTTTACATATATTTATTAATAGGTGAACTGCATGTATATCACTGGATATAATTACAAAGATCATTCTCCTGACATCTTGAACTTTGCCAGGTTGCACAAATCCTGCTTTGACTCAGACTTGGACATCAGCTTCCTGCTGGTCTCCTGAGCCCTGATCCCTCCATCCCTCTTTTCCTGTGAGAAGTACTTAGCAGAAGCCTCAGTCACCATTTTAACAACCCTCTCAATGCTTTGTGTGTGGCAAGGCCAGTTGCGTACCTCCATGGGGGTGTTGATGAAGTTTTTCACCTCTGAGGTGCTTAGAGAGCAGGTGAGAGGTGGCTCTGACACACCTTCTGACCAGCTGATCAAGTCACCGATGCTGGAAGCATCACAATTGATGTCAGGTGTCCTTCTGCTCCTAACAGAGGAGTCCCCCAGCTGAGTGTCCGGGTCCCCCTCTCCCCTGATGGCCAGGATTCTCTCTACCCCTTCAATCCTCTCCTTCTGATCCTCAGAGCAGAGTAGTGTTTGGAGGATGACTTCACTGTGGGCATACCAAGCAGATCTTCTCACAGTTGGCATCACAATATCCAGCACCTCCTTTCTCTGGGACTTGAGGCAGTCCAGCTGAAAGAGGATGTGCCTAGGCCCTTCGATCCAGGAGTGCTTGACCTTCACGTTGAACCAACATGGGTAATACACTCCAATGATGAATTCCACAATGAATTGCAGAATCTTCAGGTTCTTTCCTTTAAGTCCGTGCTTTGACACCCAGAGCCTGAGAAGTCTGTTCGCTGTGGTGAGCCAGCGGCTGTGGTTTACTGGTCCTATCTCTAACAGAGCCAGCCCTGCAGGAAGTACTCCATCCCTGACTGCACAGACAATTTTATAGCCATAGTATTGATCAGTTGAGAGATCTTGAATGACCTTGTCAGGAAGCTTGATCAGTGGAGGGCCAACAGAGATTCGGGTGAAGTTTGGATTGATATCAAAGTCTGTAGCAGAATCAAGGAGCTTTCCTATTGGCCCGGATAATTTTTTGTCTGACAGAGTAGGGCCATCAAGGTCAACAATGAGATGGCGCAGGGGAAGTTCAACAGTGTGCAGGTTGCACACCAACCAGACCAGCTTTCTCCCAGGTGCAGCTCCAGCTTCCGCATTACTCCAGCTTTCACACCAGTGTTGACATTTGTTGAGTCTCCTCCAATGGCCAACAAGGTCTTATCATAACCCCTCTTTTTCAGCCAGGCAAACAGGACCTTAGCAATCTTCTCCGCATGTGACTCCTCTTTAGTTGCTTTCTCTGGGATAAAGTGGAACAGATAGTAGCTGCCAGGCTCACTAACAACACTATAGTGTTCTTCCTTGATCTTTGCGGGAAAAGATTGGTCACTGCCCTCAGCTTCCATCATCACATTGGTCAGGTCAATCCGCCCATCAAAGAGGATGCAAGAGATCCCCCCCTCCTCCCTGCACTTCTTCTCGAACTGTTCCCCCAGCTCTCTCATCAACTTCTCCTGTGCTCTCTTGACCTTGCTCTTATCAATCACTTTACTTGTATTGTCTTCTGTGATGATTCCTGCGTCAATCAGAGCTGCTGTTGCTATCGCTGCAGTTGGCCTCAGCCCTATGCCATACCTTACACTAGCAAGGGCAATGTTTTGAATCTCATCATAGTTTTTCTGTACCTTTGCCGAAGCTGCTGGCTCAGGGTCAGTTTGAGGGAAGAGCTCAACTTCAGGAACAAACTCATCTTCATCACCACTTCTCTCCAATTCCAGATCCTCATCACCACTTCTCTCCAATTCCAGATCCTCATCACCATCTGCCAAAAATCTCTAACATCCTTCCTGGCTGCCTTCTCTGCTACTGCAGCACTTTCCGCCTTGCTCCTTCTCCTTTTCTCTGCCTTCCTTTCCATCCACTGCCTTTTCAATGTCCTCACCTGTCTCTTGTGCTCTGGTAGATCAGGACCCCCTATTTGGTGGGGTCCCTTACTTCCAACCTTCTCTTTCTGTCCCTTGATGTAGGCAAGATCTTTCACAGGAATCTTTTTCTCTCTGCTGCAGGAACAGTTAATGTGGGCTTGGATAACACAGCCCTCACAGCCTCCCCCCTCACAACTGGTAATCTGACACTTGCAAGTCAAAATATCAAAGAACTTGTCTAATTTGACAATGAACCTCTCTTTGGCATCAAGTTTGCCCTTCCCAAGAGAAAACTTCACTGCCTGATTCCAGACCTCCTTGAGCTTGGACATGATGGTCACTTTTTCATTGATAACAGGTGGCTTGAAAAGAGCATTAGCTTTGCTCCACTGACAAATCAGACCAGGGTAGATGTCACTCACCAGCTTGTCCACTGGGTAGTTCCTCCTGTCATCTTCACTTTGCTTCCTCAATAGATGCCATACCTCAGGATATCCCTCACAGTTGGCAGTTCAAACACCAACAGCTCCCGGCCAGTGCCAACAAGATTACTCAGATGAGAACTTGATTTCGTCCTTGTTCTGACTTGAGCCATTTTCTTAATGAGTTCACACTGAAATAAAAACAATAATACAACAGTTAAGTATCCACTACAGACAGGTATTAACTCTTTTCAGCGCAAAATTCTTGGTTAAAAAAAGAGCTGAAATGGGCAAGAACAAATTTATCTGCAAATGCTAAACACATTATGCTTTTTTGGTTTCAAAATGTTATAAAATGCTAATTTATCTGTTGTCTGTAATGCAAATAATTTGTTCATGTACTCTAAAAAAAACTAAAGAAACATCCTAAAAATATTCTTTAGAACATTGAAATAGGCCTCATACTGCTCAGTTGTACTAAAATGAACCACCTAATTTTAGCTCAAATCAAAGTTGTTAATTAAATTTTGCTCAATGTATCACTATAATATGCGTAGAAATAGCTTTTTCTAAAATATAACAGAATAATACTCACATGTGAACAGTAACAAAAAAAAATATCAGTAGATAATCACTAAATCTATCCCCTCACTGCAAGCCGAGGTGGTAAAATAGCTTCATAAATCATGAGTCACTTCAAATATTTCACAAAACGTTTTAGAATGTTCTGAAACGTTACATTCTAGCCTCTGAGAAAGGTGGCTCAGAAAATGGCCTTATGCGCGCCAGAAAACCGTCAAAATATTTCATATACCAAACTGTATGATAATTACAATTAAGTGGAATGGCACACCTTTTTATTTGAGTATTTAAATATTATTATTATAATATGAATTACATTATATGTGTTTATATGAATTAGTTAGAACAATGCTCTATGAGAGATAACGTGAGCAGCCATGATAGAAAACGTGAGAAGACATATTCTGGGGTAACTACAATAGTAAAATAATCAACAATTTAATAATAATCAACTGTAAAATGATGTAGGTTAGGTTTATCAGAATTAAATATTTCCTTCAGAATTGTGTTCTATACACCAAAATATGTCATTTGAACACCCCTCTCCATTGATTTAAAAAAAATGCATAGTATGACCCGCCCTACCTGAGTAACCAATCGTCAAGGGCGTACAGTTGACCTAACCGGGCATTCAATTTAATTTATTGTTATATTTAGTACTGTAGAGCAAAAAACAAGAATACATGGGGGCCCTGATCTTCAGGTGATCCTTCTTATTTCAATATCCTTTTTAAACATTAAGTTATTGTTTGCAATATTTCAGTATTCAATCTTATTTCAATATTTGGATCACCTGAAGCTCAGGGCTCCCAGCCTTCGTTAGTTAGCCTTATAAGGCTAACTAACTAAAATATCACGACTTAATCTAACCAATCGTTAGGTCAACTGTTCGCCCTTGACGACTGGTTAGGTTGTCGTCGTGATATTTTCGTTAGTTAGTTAGCCTTATAAGGCTAACTAACGAAGGCTGGGGGCACTAATCTTCAGGTGATCCCAATATTTTTATTTTTATTGTTGTTCTAATTTTTTTTTTATTTCAATATCCTTCGTAAACATTGAAATATATATTTTTTAATTTTATATGTTAAAATCGTTTAATTTGGATTGAGGTCGAGGTCGAATTTCTTGGATTGGGATCTAACTGGGGTGCTTTTTCTTGGATTGGGGACTTTAGGGTGCTTATTCTTGGATTGCTCCCTAGTTAGTTAAGGTTAGGTTACGCTACATTAGCGAGTATCTCGCTATTTATGGTTTAATAGAAATAACCGTTTGAGCCCTTAATTGTTGTCCGGAACACTTATCACGCCCTTCTTGATTCGTTGGCACTTGGGTTTGGTTAAACTGAATTAAGTTTGGGTAGTTTTGGGTAGTCTTTTGGATTTTAGGACTTAAAAAAGTTGGTACAGTTCTTTGCTTATGCGGACTTGGCGTTGCACACTGTGTGTGTGAGAGAGAGAGAGAGAGAGGAGAGAGAGAGAGAGAGACACACACAAACGGATATATATTATTTACTCACTCACTCGCTCAGCTTACCTGCGTTAACGATTTTCTAGTTTTATGTACTCTTTATCATTATTGAATTGGTATACTGTACTCGTATATGCATAGGCTGATTTACGTATAGGCAGAGTAGGCACCTGCCTGAGGTGGCAAATTTTGTCGTATTTCAACCTAAATAGGGCAAAGAAAACAAAAATAGAAAATAAAGTTATAATCACTAACAAATTAAGTGGATTTACAAATAAGTTTTAAGATAAAAAAGAACATCAGCAATCTTTGCAAGGAAGTGTTAAATTTATCATTGAAAAGGCTTTTTAGTAAGTGTCCAGACATTTTTTTAAACGTATTTAACGTATAGTGTCAGGCAACAGACCTAGAAAGAGATCGATTAACATATTTTTATGCACATTTATTCGGCGAGTACTTGTTTATTTTTTATTTATAATTTGGTAAATATGTAGTTTCGTGGCCACCTAATTTTTTGTTAATGCCCATCTCCCTTGGTTGGTCAAAATTAGTAACTTGGGAAATTACGAACAAATCTAGAACGATCACCTAACTTAGTGTACGTCTAACCTGAACACACAGACGGATCCAGAAGGGGGGGGGGCTTAAATGAAGCAACGGGGCTTAATTTGGAGGCCCCGTACATCCTGGTTAAACGAAATTAGGTAAAACGTTTGAATTGCCCACGTTGTTTCATTTAAGCCCCCTGGCCTCCCTCCCCTGTGGATCCGTCTATGCCTGGGCCATAATATTCGCCTTGATTGGCCCTCACATACGAAATGGGCGGGGCTTCCGACTTTCACGACTTGGTCAAAAATCCGGTAGCCACGAGATTACATATTAGTCCATAATTTATTTTAATGTAACTAAAGGTAAACGGTAAATTAAATAAACCTTTAAAAAAGGAAACCAGAAATTCATTAAACGTCTCGATGTTTCGATACAGTCGAGACTGCCCCTCTCATGACTTTTAACTATTAAACGAGACACACTCGCGTATGCAACAGATATAATAAAAATAAAATCTTTCGTTAACAGAATTAAAAAAACTGAAGTGAAAGATCAATAATATCTCGAATAACCGATTCATATAGGCCTATCAAGTCCTCAAATCGAAATCTGAAAATCTAGCTGAAAATATATAAATAACAGGGGCATATCACTCATGCAAAGTCTTTAAAAATAAAAGTATTTCTAAATACGGTAAGAATAATAATAATAATAATAATAATAATATCAAACTATAATATTTCATAATTCTAAAGTAAACTTGTTCATTGAAACTTTTCTGATAGTGTTTGATAGGTTATCAGATTAACCTAAGTACGAGATGTTTCAGAATTCATTTGATTGTATTGTATTAGAATGCAGTTTGTTGTACGTTCATTACACACTTGTAGAAATGCGAGACTCTAGAACTGCATTTACATTTATACGTAAAAAATATATAACTAATGCGTATTAATCTACGTGTGATCTACTGTATGTGAAAAATGTTAATAACGTATCAGTGATGTACTATATATCTTTAGATATACAAATATAAATGTTTTTAATATTAACTCAATCAATTACATCAGTATTTAAAAATGAAATTTTCTACCAGATCATCTTTTAGACAATTTGATTACTATTCAAGGATGTTAAAATGGCCAAGAAAACCCCAGATAATATATTGTACAGTGACATTTCTCACAACTTACATTATAATATTACTCTATACCCAGAGACCTGGTTTATACGTGCAGTGAGTATATTAATTCTTAGGTAAATATGGAGTTTTGGGGCCATCTATTTTTCAGCAACCCCCATGACCTTTGACTGGCCGAAGTTGGCGATATGAGAAATTACTAACCACTCTTGTACGAAAACCTACCAAGCGTTTAAATGTTGTAATATACAACTTCCTAATTTTATAATATACAATCAACAATTACAGGGAAGCAAATTGTATATTTATATTTACATCTTGTTTTTATTTGATAAGTAAGTGCGGAACAAAGTCTTTCTGACATTCAAACGTTTTAATTGAAGGATAAGGACTGGATCTGTTATTACGTCACTATAAATTAGGCTTATATTCTAAACTCTATACTAAATTCTGTATTAAATGGACCCTATTGTTACTCGTTAACTTTACTCGTCGGAGACTTACAGAACACTGTCAAAACCATAGGCCGATTCAGAGGGGGGGGGAGCTTAATTGAAGCAACGGGGCTTAATTTGGAGGCCTTATACATCCTGGTTAAACGAAATTAGGTAAAACGTTTGAATGCTTATGTCCACGTTGCTTCAATTAAGCCCCCTGGACCCCCCCCACCTCTGGATCCGCCTATGGTCAAAACGCTTTTGACGTTTGCTTCTTTTTGAGCACTTTAATCTCAGAATTGTGAATGAATTTCAAGTGAGTGTTCTTTACTGTCATCAAACTATGGAATAATTTTAAGATAATGTGTTACCGTTTACGCAAAACCACGCGTCTGAACGAGTCTGTTTACAATTAACTCAGTGGATAAATAAATATTTTGTTACTCATCAAGGAATCCATTCATATTAGACTAGAAAGTGTTGCGTTGCACGAACAAAATCAAATTTCATAATGTCGACGTTACACCTTATGCAAGTATATGGATTTCAGATTTCAAATATACATCTCAGATTTTTAATGAAAATTACTAACCTAACCTAAACAGAGATAACTTAAACAAACCTAACCTAATCCAACTTAACTTACCCTAATTTAAACTAACTTTTTTATGTCGACATTATGCAGATCGACTTCGTTCCGGTACCCCAAATAGATCAAAGCATGTTATTTCTCAATTTAGATTGTCTTCATATCAGAAATTACCATTTTCATTGGAATGAAACTATGGAATTATTTAAGTGCTGATATAAAAATATGTCAAACGTAAATTCGTTTAAAAACAAATTGAAATTTCGATTAATAATGGAATACTAATACAAATCTGGGATTAAATGTTCATTATTCTATTGTTCGTGTCTCGCTGTCAATTGTTTGGTATTGATATCATTCATACATACACACACACACACACACACATATATATATATATATTATTATTAGGGTTGTTTAACCTCCTTCGCAACACCTAAGGACTAAGGTTATATGACGGAGGGGACCTACAGTTTTGCGTGGAATCCGAACCACGGGTCGCTACATAATCTGGGCGCGGAGGACGGTCTCCCATCTAACTACTACCCAGACCCAATGTCGCTTAACTTCGCTGATCTCCGGGAAGCGGTGTTACGACATTGGCCACGACGTAGCCCGCATATATATATATATATATATATATATATATATATATATATGTGTGTGTGTATGTGTGTGTGTGTGTGTCCACTATTCGCTCGTTTATGTATTAATCATAATTTAAACGTGATTTATATATCATGTATTATATTTGAAGAAGAAAAAGGGAAAGTCTGCTACATGCCATTTGAGGGACATGACATGTAGCAGGCTTCCCATTTTGCCTTTCATTTCATTTTATCTCTAAGTTGAGAGCCCAGTAAAACCAAAATAGTAAGAGCCAAATTCTATAAAAATAAATACCGGGTACAACTGACAGTATTATTGTATTATTTGAACAACAGAAATTGTAATATTGTATTAACAAAAATTGTAATAATTATTTTATAAATAAATTCATAAATATAATAAATTAATATATTCATAGTGAATTTAATGACTTCACAATATTTTAAATTCATTGTCTAATTTTAAACTATCAGTTCATCTATGTATTTAAAATTAATAATTCATATTCATGATTTATATATTACACTGTGTAACACTGATTCTGTTTATACAGAATTTTTTATGTTTTTATATGCATTTGTGGGCGCTGAGTCCAAATCTGGCCTTGGTTTATGTGTATCATCATCATTGGTTTCAGAGATAATCCATTTTTCATGTTTTACCAGTATAATGTTGTTATGGGCGCAACAATATCAGAATAATCAGGAATTGTTGAGAACAATCCGGATGTTCGTTGACAGTTTCTTGCTCTAGAAATTGCCCGAAACTTCCACTGTGCTATATAAAGAAGAGCGCAGAGTCTGAGAAGTCAGTAAGTGTGAGCACACAAAGAAAGCAGGTTGTTTGTCTGATGGTTACCAGCACTGAGGTACTGTGTTTCTGTGCTTCTCTGTGTTGACGATTTGAGTGTTATCGATCCTTTTTTATTGCGAACATTATTTCAGTGTTGTGGAATCTGTAATCTGTTGCAGATTTAATAACTCTTCTCTCTATATCTGCGGGTTATGATTAATGTAGTACAGTTTGGTAAAGAGAGTGGCAACTAGAGCTTGTAAACCAGCGCTCTTCAACCTGGGCGGTACCGCCCACTAGTGGCTCAAGGATCTCATTAATCAAAAGGTAATTGCAATTAATTTTATTGTTTTATGCAGGGTATATAAGTTTTAGTTTGAGTTTTTGCATTTTTAATTTTGGTGGGCGATACGGAGATTCAAAAGTTACAAAAGTGGGCGGTAAGCATAAAAAGGTTGAAGAGCACTGTTGTAAACACTCGCCGGATATATTCTGCTACGTTTGTGGGTATTACATAGGCCCCAAGCAAGTATCGCACAAGATTGTGAAAGGCACCAAGTTCTGGATCACGTATCGGCTCTATTTTGGTATGCCTATGGGTGACCAAGATAAACCCTGGGTACCCCATGTGATATGTGGAAGCTGCCGCTCCACACTTGAAGGGTGGCTGCGGAGAGTACGCAAGGCAATGCCCTTTGCGCTACCCAGAATATGGAGAGAACCAAAGAGCCACCACGACGATTGCTACTACTGCATGGTAGATGTTTCTAAGTACAGGAAAGTTAAAGGAAGGGAGACTCTTCAGTATCCAAGCATAGCGTCGTCCATAGCTCCTGTACCACATGGCGAAGGTCTTCCAATACCACGTCCACCAGAACAGGTATCTATCCATTACTTTACCTTCTGTATTTACAGACTGTGGGTCATTGTGTCGATTTTTCTTAGTGCTGATGCTCTTCTACATATATAGCTATGCCTATATTTTGTTTCTTTGCTTTGCAGGTTGAAAATGAGGATGCAGCTAACTCATCTGAGATGTCGGCTGGTGAGGACAGTCATGATGAAGAATATACAGTAACTTTCAGTACAACCCCTCACTTTCCAAATCAGAGGGAATTGGACGACTTAGAGATTTGGGTCTGACGAAATCAGGGTCTGAGCTTCTGACCTCCAGACTCAAAGAGTGGAATTTGTTTGGAGAAGACTGCAAGAGCACTGTATACCGAAAGCGGCATGAAGAGTTTGCAAGGTTCTACGATGTCAATGGCTCTCTCTGTTATTGCAGCGAGATTAATGGTCTATTCACAGCTATTGGGTTAACACATATACCCTCAGAGTGGCGCCTGTTTATTGACAGTTCAACTCGGAGCTTAAAAGCTGTTCTACTCCACAATGGGAACAAATATCCATCTATACCAGTTGCACATTCTGTTCAAATGAAAGAGGACTATGAAAATGTCAAACAACTGCTCACTCAAATCAGGTATGAACAATATAACTGGGACGTGTGTGGTGATTTCAAAATGATTGGTTTCCTGTTAGGTTTACAAGGAGGGTTTACTAAATATTCATGTTTTCTTTGCCTGTGGGATAGCAGGGCTTCAACTGAGCGCTATAAAACAGTTCAGTGGCCTCCACGTGAAGGACTGCAACCAGGAAAGTACAATGTACTCAGGGAACCTCTTGTGAAGCCTGACATAGTTCTGTTACCACCTCTCCATATTAAGTTGGGTCTAATTAAGCAGTTCGTAACTGCGTTAGATTTTGGAGGGGAAGTTTTCCAACAGATTCGGGTCATGTTCCCTAAACTCTCTGAGGCCAAAGTCAAGGCTGGCATCTTTGTAGGACCACAAGTCAAGGCGCTGTTGAATTCAAAGAACCTTGAAGCCAAGATAACTCCGATCGAAAAAGAGGCTTGGTGTGCTTTCCGTGATGTGGTTCGTGGGTTTTTAGGCAACCATAAAGCACCAAACTATAAGGAGTTAGTGTCAAACTTGATTAAGTGATATGGCAAAATGGGGTGCCGTATGTCTTTAAAATTACACTATCCGCATTCACATCTAGACTTTTTTCGTGATAACCTGGGCGATGTGAGTGAAGAACATGGCGAAAGATTCCATCAAGATATTCAAACGATGGAGAAAAGGTACCAGGGCCATTGGGATGCTTCCATGATGGGAGACTACGTATGGTCGCTGATCAGAAAAGATAAGAATGTTCATACGCGGAAGTCGAGTTCTTCGGTGCATTTTTAAGGAACGCACACTGCATAACGAGGCTTGTTATTCTCTTATCGGTTCTCCTCATGATATATATTATATCCTTTGCACCATTTGGGTTTGTCAAACAATTTTGGCTCAATAAACATTAATTTCCAATAGTGTTTTTATTTTCAGAAAATATTTATGTTAGCCTTCTTTATATACTTTGCCATATGAAAAGTGTGATAACCTATATTTTTGAAACGGTTGATGATAGAGCAAAACCAGTATCATTTTTGGAATCAGCGCCCCGAAATCATTAAGAAACGACAGAAAAATCACAATAAACAAAGTTTTTCAAAGTTTGTTACCCAGTGTTATTAATGCTAATTACTTATGACTGATGTTTTTAGCTTCAGTTAATCTGAGTCCAGTAAGCCTAAGGCTTAAGGCTCACGGGCCAAATTAAATAAAACATAGTCCAATTTCACAATTATTTGCTCACGGCCGAATTAAATAAAATAAACAGTCCAATTTCACAATTACTCATATTTGCTCACGGGCCAAATTAAATAAAATAAATAGTCCAATTTCACAATTATTTATTTCGTGTTAAAGTTATTGTAACAACAAAAGTTGTAAATTGTGTTTATTTTACAATTAATTAATTAATTCAGAGGCATTTTAAAATGTTTTTCCTTGGAAAGGTCACAAGATTTAAAATATATTACTGAATAAATTATCTACAACAACAACAACAACAACAACAAAAAATAAGCTCTCTCTTAATTCAAGGCCTCATTTAAGCTAATTTTATTCCGCAGATGTCCCTGTCTAAGCGAAATAGAAACGGAGGAGAGGGTTGATAAGTATTTATCGTTACTTATGCGAGAACAAATTGATATGACAAACAGGTACAATAAAATTATTAATGTTCTCGGTATATGTTAATTATAGCGGTCTGTGATGTTAACCGGATCAAAAAAATGCTGATATATTGTTAACTTTTTGAGTTATCAAGACTAAATATTCCTAACTCTTCATAATTTCATGAAAAGAACCGCCGGTGAAGAGGCAGAACTCGAGCATCCTTCTCTCCCAGTAAAGTTTTTGACGGAGTTGGAGGCGAAGGGGAGAAGGTGCAGTCTTTTGCCAGGACTCTTCGACATTAAGCACAGGAACAGCCTGTGGCAGGAAGCGCAGATTGGAGCGAGTACCTTTCTTTTGTTTTCGGCTTTCATTGACCATAGAGATGAGAAAGGTAGGTAGGTAGGTAGGTAAGGTGGTTGGTTGGTTGGTTAGTTAGTTGGCTTGTAACGTTTATTTTTTATGTCTGTATGAGATAACTTGGTATACACCTCCGTTCACCCGGGATTGTATTGTAAACCAATCCGAATGTGGCCGAACTAAAACACATTCCTAAAGATATGGGTTTCACGTGTATCTATTTCCAATATTTTCAAAGTCTAGCACAGAGAAAACAACTATGAATGTGTGTCGAGCTAAAAGGATGCATATACCGAGATTGTCTACATCCTTAGAATAACTTAATGGGTATAACCTTCATGTCTTATGAACCCTTCATTATGTATATCAGAACTGTAGATAAGAATATTTTTTTCATTTCATCTTTTTTAGACACCCTCTATATAAAGGCACATTAATGCACTATATAAGTTGAAAAGTAGCTATTTCCTTTGAGCTGAAAAAATTCTGTGTTAAGGACCAAACGCCCAAATTTTTCGCAAAAGATTGGCTCTGTTCTATAAGAAAAATGTCTTCGCACAGAAGGAACGCTCGTCCGGATTCTCGCAATGTCAGACTCTGCGTGGCCTATCACACCAACGTGTCACCTCTATGGCAGCATCAATGACCCGCCTTTGGCCACAAGGGCGATAAGAATAGGTTTGTCTTCTAATATTTTTTGAGGTAACGAAAGTGCGAGAGGATGAAGCTTTCATAAATTTTATTCGTGGAAGCTGTTTTGTCATTTGTTGGAGGAATTAATTCGTTTGTCATTATTTCTCGCTTAAGATGATAAATAATTTCCTTCTCTTTGCTTTTAGATTATATCCATTGGCAATACCCCAAGGCGGGAGAATGGCACCCGTATTTAATAACCTGTCGCGCTGGTACCGGTAAAGGTTTAAATCCACAGGTGGTATCTTTGGTTGGGTATCCGTGCTCTTTACCTACGAATGCTATGAGAATTATGCAGTACGACAAATCAGCAGAGAAGAAAAACATGGCGCTCTGCCATAAATTTTTATTTAATCCTGCCCAAGACTATTCTTTAAGGTTAGTTTTACCCCTTTACTACACCGTAAGGTATAGAAAACTCGTATACCCATAAGCTGGGGTATGTTGCCAATCAATTAACAACCGATTCGGTATACAAGGGAATTAAACGGGTGGGTAGGTGAACATCATCTTAATGATTTAAGACATAATATAGCAATACTTAATCATGATAATTCTTAATTTTTACAATATTTTTCCAATAATTTTATTGTCATTAGATTGGAAACATGGTCGACAGAAATTCTGTTTCTTTCACTTGTGGCTATATCGTTCATGACGCTAAACCCTCGTTCTGTTTCTGTGCTGCTGATAACAATTGTACTTGTTATTTTCTTCGCGTTTACAATAGTAGGTGGAAGAGAGAGATTCTTTGATCCCAGGTTTGCATCTACAAAATCCTTGAAGGCATTAATGTCGATTTAAAATTTTAACAACTCGTTCAGCTGCTTTAGTTTTTTCATCTTCTAGCCATGGAGAAAGTACTTCGTTGTATGTCCAAGATATTGGCTCTAATAAATCAAAAAGTGCTAATAGGTCTTCGTATTGCAATCGACATTGAATGCTCCACTTAAAATTAAAATGACTAGTCGATAAAAATCTGGCTGTCATTTTGTCAATTACATTCATTTTGAATGAATGGCCGCCAAAACTGTGCGCTTTGCACTGCTATTTTGGCTGTTTTGAAATGGTATGCATTTATACGCTTCGGACTGAATTAACTGTGGAACGTCCGCTTCGTGTTGGTCAATACTTCCCTTAAGAACTGTCATTGCTCTGAGTGTGCGCCTTGTAAGTTTATCGGTGTTTTGGAAAGTTGTAGAACGTGATTGCAAATGCAAAGCGTTTGATAGCAAGGCAATTTCCTCCAAAATATCGATCATCAGGGCTAAATCGTATAAGAACTTTATATTAGCAATTCTTTTCACCATTCCAGCACGGTTTGAATTTCTGGGAAATTGGAAATATAAAGCAGGATACGCACTCCAGCCCGCTTTTGGGATTCTTCTAATATCTTGGCCATCTTTAAATGTGCGCTCGATAATGCATTTTCTTTCTTAGAGACGTTTGCTGAATTTCTTTAGATGTTCCACTCCCAGTAACTAAACAGCTTGTCCATTGGATAGATAAGTGTACATGTTTCTCTCTTACTAGACCAAGCCAACCTATGTCTGAACATATTTTGCAGCCCGAATTTTTGTTTTTAAAATTTAACCATGGATATTGTTCCATAAAATATTTAAATTGGTTTGGGGACCAACAATCCAGCCAAGCCGTGACTTTGGATGAACTATTCTTACGATAGTTGCGCTCGATGTAGTTGGGCTGCTGTTGGACATATCTTCATCACTCACACCCGATGTTTTCTGTTGTTTTAATCTGAAAAATGACGACATCTGTCTCTTCATGTTGAATACGCCTTTGGAAAGATCTGGATGGTAGTAACTGTTAAAATAACATACTCGCGTATATTACAATTTGTAAGAATTTGTCGTAAGAAATTTACGACATTGCCAGATGCTGCCACTTTTTCCATAACATTTTGGCAATTATATTATTGATACAAATGCATTTATTTATATTAGTGTTAAAATACACATACAAAATACTACATTTTAAAATACATATACTAAATAAACTATTGTAAAGCATCCATTAAACATAAGTAAAGAGTAACATTAAAAAGTAACATTTCAAATATAAACATTATACACACGTCACAAGTTCAGTACAAATCTTTCTTTTTAACACTTAGGTTTAGTATTTACCATTTATATAGTAATCTAAGCCAATTAAAATGTGATAATCTACAAATTTAAAGTATTTAGTATATTGTCTAAATTTAATGGATAATAAATTAATAATGTCAATTAAAATGTGCTTTTTTATTTCGTTATTTGTTTGGTTTCATTGACGACGGGGATCACCTGAAGATCAGGGCCCCTATGTATTATTGTTTTTTGCTTTACAGTACCAAATATAATAATAAATTAAAATGAATTCCCGGTTAGGTCAACTGTACGCCCTTGACGATTGGTTAGGTTAAGTGGTGATATTTTCGTTAGTTTTAACGAAGATATAATTTGGTAATTGAAGCTGCGGGACCTGATCTTCAGATGATCCAACGACGGAGAAAGATAACGCGAGATAAAAAAAAATTAATATACAAAATTATTAATTAAAATATTATTATTATTGGTGTTGTTGTTTTCCCGACAATAATATATATTTTTTAAGTGAAGTTGTCGGCGAAAGATTTCAAAGAAAAGGACTTTTTTATATTACACGACTATTTTTTCCACAAAGTGAAATGTATTAAAAAAAATTCTTTCGGTTTGATACAAAATACAGATGCTATTTAAATTTATACTCTCAAAACACGAATACAAAATACAGTATTTTGTATTTAAATTATGTATTTTAAATACAACTCCAGTCTGCGAACGCTAAATAAACTGACTGACAACTCGTGTATGTTGAAATAAATGACCTCATTTCAATTTTTTTAAATAACCACTTTCAAAATTAACAACCTTCGGCGAACCAGCCAAAATTAACAACCGGTTCGCGCGAACCGGACCGAGCCGTCTCCAACACACCCCTGCCCATAAGCGACTCATTTTGGGTATATGGTGGAAATCCACTGAAATGAAGAAGATAGTTTTACATAGTCATTTATTTTCTCTGTAATACAAGCAATGTTTTCCAGATTGCTTGAATATTCATATACTTATTTCCAGATTGATTGAGTGGTTAGAGACAGCTCGTGCTTGGGGAATCGATCGTGTAACTCTGTACGTGACTGCAATTCACTCCAATGTCGAAAGAGTCTTGAAATATTATAAAGACAAAAACTTCGTCAACCTGATTCCTTGGGCTAATCCTGGTGACCAGATAAATGTAAAATATCTACTGAGAGCATTGTATGATACACAAAGGTGAACAAAGTGTCTTTTAAACTGTACATTTTCTGGAGTTGGAGACCATAAATTGCCATTTCCATCGAATGTTCTGGAAAAATTCGATCAGAGAATTTCAGATTTGTTTAAAAAATCGTTGATAAACTAATTTTTTTTTTTTTTTTTTAAAGGAATATTGCTGGGGAACATTCTTGCCTTCTTTTTATAATACAAATAGGATCACCTGAAGATCAGGGCCCCCAGCCTTCCTTAGTTAGCCTTATAAGGCTAACTAACGAAAATATCACGACTTAACCTAACCAATCGTCAAGGGCGTACAGTTAACCTAACGATTGGTTAGGTTAGGTCGTGATATTTTCGTTAGTTAGCCTTATAAAGCTAAAGCTAACTGACGAAGGCTGGGGGCCCTGGTCTTCAGGTGATCCTACAAATATTATTATTATTACAAGAGTTAAATTAATTTATAGTTTAAATATTTATAAACACTTAAAAATTAATCACTTCTTTGACAAGGTGAAATTAACTTTATCAAATAATGCTTAGTTTTCAGCCGTCTTAGACTATTGTATATGTCTGTGATGATACTATGTAATGTTCTTTAATGGTAGAATAGAAATCCCATTAAATTTACAATATATACATGAAATGATCAACAATGCGATTGATTAAATAGGCCTAATAATTAGTTTAAAAACATGCTAAATGTTTTCTGAGTCACTTAACACACCCCTCAGTGATTGTTCAGTTTAAAGAAATGCTTCGCAATTCTTCTAAAATTTATACGAAATTTTAACTATCATTTAATAAGGTCACACAGTGATGATGAACTACTTCAGTTTGTACGTTTTTGAATAAGAATAAATTTATAATTACATTGTTAGCTCGTTGAACATCTTTTGTTGAAAGCGAGACGAGACTGATCATACATATTGACCATTTCAGGTATATTATGTTCACGGACGAAAACATTCCTTACACGGACTGCTTATTGAGACATATCGGGAGCCACCGGTATGTTGGAGTTTGGGATATTGACGAATTCGTGTTTCCGGTTGACGCCATGTCCATTCCAGATATGGTGGACGCCGCTTTCGCCAAGTGGGAAAGCACTCATAAGGTCGACCCTTCTGTCAAACCTCCCACTTCGTACATGGCAAGAAGTTCTTACTTCTTCGATGATAATGTTAATGTTGAGATCCTTCGGGAACTGTTTCTGAAGAAGTTTAACACTTCTGATCACTCTGCACTGCATCAACACGGGACTGTCGATATAATCAAATTTCAGTCTTGTTTCAGAATCCTCAGTCACATAATCAGAACTATAAAGTACTCCCCTCCGCAAGTGTTTACAAAAAGCATCCATGACACATCAAGAGCTCTGGGACTACACGCTCACTTCGCTCTGTACAATATCGAAGGGCGTGTCAATAGAGAAACTGAACTGTACTCCCTGTACCCAAACAGCGAAGGATTTCTGGGCCACTTTAGGAGCAAGTGCCAAGGCGAAAACCAAACTGAATGCAATGAAACCTTTCGACCTTACCTAACAGTAGATAAGACGATGTGGCACTATGCCAATGACATAATTCCCAACTCGTTAAAAGTTATGGAATATCTTGACCTGTTTTAAATTTCATTGAAATGACGGTTATAAAAATCTGTTTTTTCATCCCTTACAGTTTTTAAACTCGTGACACTTAATTATTTGTGGGATATACAGTGTGTGTGTGTGTGTGTGTATATATATATATATATATATATATATATATATATATATATATATATATATATATATTTTAATTAATTAATTAATTAATTACTCACGCTCTCGCCAGCCCACCACAACGCGCATCAGTCAGTCTTATTGAGTACACGTGTGCAATTGTGGCTTCGCATATTTTCATGTCTTGTGGGGAGTACAAACAACTTAATTGTATATTACACTGCAATACAATTATACTGTAGGTAGTGGCGCGCGAGGTGGGATGCCAGTCAGTAGTGGTGCTGGTGGTGGTCAGCAGCTGCACCACCCACTCACCGGCGGGGTATACCGAGTTAATGGTGAAATTGGTTATCCATGATCATGGACCGCCCTTCAGTAACGAATAACATTATATATATAATAAAATTAGAGGCAAAACTACTTACTACCTACAAGAAAAGAATTTATACAATCCAAACCAACATGGCTTCAGGGCTGAAAGCTCATGTCTCTCGCTCATGCCTCTCGCAGCTATTAGACCACCAGGAGGAAATATTGGAAACATTGTGTCGAGGACAAAACATAGATGTAATACATACTAATTTTGCTAAAGCCTTCGATAAATGTGACCATGGAATTATAGCACATAAACTTAAGAATACGGGAATTACTGGAAAACTGGGAAGATGGAGATTTAATTTTATGACCCAAAGAACAGAAAGTGAGGTAGTAAATGGAGTTAAATCTGAAGTCTCAGAAGTCATGAGCTCTGTCCCACAAGGTACAATATTAGCTCCCTCGCTCTTCATAATAATAATTGCAGACAGTAGTGGCGGAGATTAATGACAGTATTGTATCATGTTCCGCGGATGGTACAAAGATATGAAAGGAAATATCAAACGAAGGTAACGTAGAAAAATTACGAAATGACATTGAAACATTATTCAAGTGGGCAGGAGACAGCAATGTGAAGTTCAACGAAGAGAAATTCCAACTTCTAAGATATGGTAATAACAAGGTGCTACAGAATAAAGGTTACAAAACTCTGCAAGCCAAAAAGATAGCACCAAATCCACGGGTCAGGGATCTTGGAGTAATAATGTCGTCGAATGCGGAATTCAGAGAGCACTATAACATTAAAATTACAACTCTAGAAAAATAATGGGAATCATCTAGAGGAGCTTCCACAGCAGAAAAGCAAGCATCATGCTAAAATTATGGAAGAGTTTGGTCCTACCGATAATTGAGTATTGCTCAGTACTCGCAAGCCCAAACAGAAAATGAGACATTGCTAACATAGAAGGCATACTTTAACCCTTTAACGCCGAACGTTTTTGTAGGGTTAAGTCTAAATGCGTGTATTTGAAACGGTACGTATTCGACCCAGTCGGCGTTAGAGGGTTAAAGGACTTTTACGTCTGGTCTGAGGGGAAACGAAAGGTGAAAACTACTGATCTCGACTACAATCCCTGAAACTCTACTCTCTGGAAAGAAGACGCGAGCGGTACACAATAATATACGTATGGAAAATGCTCGAAGGTTTTGTCCCTAACCTTAGAAACGAAATAGAAATACAATGGAATGAGAGAAGAGGCAGATTTTTTACTGTCGCAGCTAAGTAAGGTAGGACAGGGCGCCTGAAAGTGAGGATGGAAAATACCCTCGGAATACGAGGCCCAAAACTTTTTAATGTCCTGCCCAAAGAACTGAGTTACCTCGAGCACACCAACCTGAATAATTTCAAAAACCAGCTGGACAGGTTCCTGAGCAAAGTCCCTGACCAGCTATGCGTGGCCGGCTACGAGGGCAGGAGGAAATCGGAAAGCAATTCCCTCTTCCACTAAATCCCGCAAATGAGGCGGGATGTTGCAAAGGGGTCGACCGCAGGTGGATCCTGAACCATCGCTCAAATCCTCATAGAGTATCATAAAGTAAAAGCAAGTCTATATATCAATCATTCAATCTCCAAGACCCAATTCACTTTTAGTTTAAAGTTTGAGTGGAAGTAAGATGAAAAGTTTAACCTTTTTCTCGCATAGAACATCATTCCGCCCATACGACCGTTTCAGGGTACGAGCAGCTCGCAGCAGCACTGCCAAACAAACGGGAGTTCAAAGTACTAATGAGGCTTCCATACCTAGTTCATCACCACTGAAAGCAACAATGTTCCGCTTTGTTCTAGTTCAAAGAATATCCAAATCTGTATTCGTTTTCGCTCAATTTTTGTTAGTTTGTATTGCAGATATCCTCAACTATTACACTGGTCAACACTCATTTTATTGCCAATCATATTAGAGTGATTTTGGGGTAACTTTGTGGTGCTGATTCCGAATATGACATCGGTTTTGCTAGATTGGCTCTAATTTATGAGATAATTGGTACCCCATTGAAACACGTAAAAATGCAAAAAAATTAAGGTTCAGGCGGAGCCTACTTACAAATCGCATTGAAATTGTCTCAAATCATACAAAAAGTAAGCACATGAAATATATAATGGCATTTTATTCGGTATAATAACAGATAAACACACTAAGCTGATTCGCATAATTACAATTAATGTATAGTAAATCTCTGTTTGTACGATTCTCTTTTATGTGGGTTATCAGGACAGTCACGTTGGAGGTTCCAGCAATAGTCTGCCATCATGTGTCTGTCCCATCTGCCTTGATACCTTTCCTCCATCACTTTGATATCTTGATGAAACCTCTCCCCTTGTTCCTCGCTAAAATCACCAAGATTATCCGGAAATCTGTGTAAGTGGCTATGGAGAAAGTGTACCTTTATGCTCATATTAGTACCCAACTTTTCAAAGTTTGTGAGCATGTTTTGCACCAGTTCTTCATAATTGTCTGCTTTGTGGTTACCCAAGAAGTTCTTGACAACTGAGACATAACTGCACCAGGCAGAAGCTTCAACACCATTCATAAATTTTGTGAAATTATAATCCTTGATAAGTGTACGGATTTGAGGGCCATCAAAGATTCCAGCATTTAGTTTTTCCATACTTAGTCCAGGGAACGATCTACAAATGTATTTGAAACAGACTTTGACAGACTGAGGTCCCGTATCAGATCATTGAGTTCGTCTTGGGAAAACTGCTGAGGTGTTGAAATGCTTCCTTCATAGTCACTTCCACTACTACCACCTAAGTCCTAAATTTCTTCAAATTCTGACAACGGAAGGTCGGGCAGTGTGGTAAACACTGGTATGGGAACGTCTTCGCTGTGTGACACAGGTCGCCTTGCTGATTCCAAATTGGGATAATCCCACTTGAGTTTCTTGTATCGATTGAAACCTTTCACATTAACCACACTGTCAACTGACTACTGGTTGGGTGGCCGATGACTTATATACGGAGGGGGAATATTCTAGAATGATCGCGGAGTAAACACTAAGAATATTCGCGTGTCTCACCATCTAGAATGTTCCGATAGTTTCCCATATGCACGCGTTATGGTTACGTTTCCTATTAATTGAGGGTATTCATTATCTCAAGAACTAGAGCCAAATCGGAAAAACTTTCATTTTGGAATTCAGAAACCCCAAAATACCCTAAATTCGTACGAATTTCCTTGGCAACGAAACAAAAAAATTTTTTTGTTGAGCTGTGTTATCAGTCCAGGTGCATGATTTTTCAGGAGCAAGGATTCAACAATGAATGGAAAACATGGGTAATAAATCGTCTAAATTTGTTAAGAACATATTTTTAATTATAGTTTGTATTATATATATATATATATATATATATATATATATATAATATATATATATATATATATATATATATAATCGTGCTTTAATTAATTTCACTATAATAACAAAAAATAATAATGATAGAAATCTTAAAAAAGCAAAATTAATAATTAGTAAAAATTAAAATTGTTTTGCGCCAAAAACATAAAACTTTAAAAAATAATCCATTGCATTTCCTTAACACCCATTTTCCATGGGGTGGGCACAACGCTTGAACTTGAGATTGAAAACACGCACAAATTACATACACGAAGATACAAGGGGATCATTGTGAATAAGGTACAATCCCAACTTCAGGATGTCATTGTTGCCTTTAATGAAAAAGTTCTGGTAGCCTATATACATTTGTAGTATATATATATATAATAATATACAGGGTGTCCATAAAGTCACTCATCATAGGAACATAACCAGTGTCTATTTATTTGTCTCATCGGGCCAAATATGTTGAGGAACATTCAAAGAAACCTGCTCTTTCGTTTACAAACATGTTTGAGATTGGTGGGAATCATTTCAAGCAAATAAATAAAATAAATAAATAAAACAAAAATGTGTTTGCCTATGATGCGTGACCTTATGGACACCCTGTGTGTATATATATATATGTGTGTATATATATATATATATATATATATATATATATATATGAGAGAGGGGCGGGAGGGAGAATTTTGTACACATTAAATAAAATGTAGTTTTTCATGTTTTCTACATATTTTGTAAATAGTTAAAACGATACTCTACAAAAAACGCGTTTTTTGGAGTCTTGAATTACTACAACTGGTTGGTTGGTTGTATTCCGTGAATCGTGAAGGTGTATAGTTGCAACCAAGATCAGTTGTCACGTTCAAAAGAAAGTCTGCGCTGTGAGGTAGTAACAACAACAGCAGCAGCTCTTCAGTTGTGTTTAACCTCTTTTTTGTGTTTCGTCTGTGCTTCAAATTTAATTTCTAGTTACCTTAACTTAAAGTTGAACATAAGGTTTAAATTAATTGGCATAATTTCTCTTCAGTTATTCTCTGTGGTTAGTTTAGGAAAAAAGTTCGCCAAGGAAGGAACCCTAATTTCTAAAAAACACCAAAATTACTAATACATATATAATATTCTAGGTTATATATATATATATATATATATACACACACACACACACGAGGGTCGGTACGAAAGTAATGACTTATTTTTCAATTTATATTTACGTTATATATATATATATATATATATATGATGAATAAAACCACGAAGGAAAGGAAAAACAGAATGGTGCTCAAGCGCTTTCGTCTAATGACATCCTCAGGAACACTGAAGTACATAAAGAGTTACAGCCTATATATACGTTACATAAAAAAAAAATATATATATATATATACACAATAAACGGAAAAATAAAAATTAAACATTAAGGGATTGTGGGAGAAGCATACAAATTTGTAAGGAAAAACTACCGATTTTTAGCAATTTTGCTCAAATCCGACACAAGATCAAATGGATTGTTTCCAACCAATGTTTAGTTAATTAAAAAAAAAAAAAAATTTAAAAATAAAACTAATAAGAGGAGCATACAAATTTATACTGGAAATCTGCCCAGGTTTTAGCACTCTGCCATTCTTGTCTAAGTTCGATATATATAAAAATAAATTGAAAAATAAAAGTTATTAGAGTAGCATACAAGTTTACCAAAGGTTTAGCGTTTTACCCTTCTTACCTTATCTAAATCCGTTCTGAAGGAATTCAAAACAACAGGATCGAGTTGAAAAAGACCTTTGCTTATGTTGAAGTTATTTGTAAGTTGGATAATGGCAGACTCAAGAATATTTCTATTAACAATGTTGCTAGAGTGAAACAAAACTGTAGCATTATTCCAATCAATACAGTGGGATATAACTGACAAATGGAGAAAAAGGGCACTGGACGACTGTCCTGTTCTAACGGAATATTGATGCTGTTTCATACGTATGTGCAAATCCTTTCCCGTCTGACCAATGTAAAAGGAATCACATTGTTTACAACCAATTTTATAGATAATGCCTGAATTATTGGTAGGGCTATTTTTTACTATATTTTTCACAATATTGTTATATGAAAATACTACATTAATATCCAAAAGTTTAAGTACATTAGCAATGCCTAAAAAGCCCGGGAAAAATGGAAGTCTTAAAATATTCTTTGACAAAGTACGAGTGTTATTATTCACACGATAGAAAGTTCGTTTTGCCTTGTTGAGACAAGATTCCATAAACGCAGATGGATAACACAGATCACTTCCAATACCGTTGATTTTTTCCAATTCGGCATCGATGTATTCCGGACTGGCGATCCTAAGGGCGCGGAGAAACATTGAAGAAAATATGGCCTTCTTAGTGGGGGTGTCATGCAGGCCCGTGCACAGGGGGGGGCTTGGGGTGCTTGAGCCCCTGCCCTTTTTCTTCTTCATATCAAAAGTGCCCTTTTAGTCAAAATTCATAAATATATTGATTCGACATAAATTTGAATTAATTAGTTATATTTTTATTTAGTTACTGCTACTTCAACAGATTTTCAAAACTGGAATTACTTTGATCTATGATTTTTTTATTAGAATAATAAACTTAACATACCGTTACTATTATTTTGTCAATCAGGGAGGGCGTCCCTAGTGGTAACACTGACTGCAGCTGTTCACTGTTGATTGCGTCTCTCGGGTATGTGGGTGTATTGTTTACTGTTTGTTTATTTTACGTTAACCTAAGCTAACTAGTGATTTCTCACTGATAATTATGGTAAGTTGGAATCCAAAGCAGTGTGACATTACTCCAAAAAATATTGTATGACATTACTCATAAAGTTGGTAAAAACGTCCACGTCCCCTACTAGGCTAGGCCCATCAGTACACCAGTGTGTCAAACGATGGATTTTGGGTTTTAGTACTGGCATGAATTTCATTAAATTAATAAATGATTTATTAAACAACATATCATAACCTTTTCATTTTTAATATGAAGTTGATTTTTAAAAACAATACAGTTTTCATTAAAAGTGAATAAAAATACCTAGATTATTTATTATAAAACGATGCAATTTTCCCACAAGGACGACAATTACGGTAGATCCTTCTGCCCTTTATCCTGCTGATTGATACTTGCTATTAAATATTGTGAATTTGGTTAACAAAAGCTTAATTAGGTCTACTGCCTAGATTAGATTAGGCCTAAGATAATAAAAGTGAAGGGAAATATATTTTTGAAGCAATCTTGCAATAAAAACATGCCTTTTTACAACAAATTTTCATTTATTTTCTTTAATCAGCTTTATATACAAAAATAATGCATTGAATTTAATGGAATTTAAGAATATTTACCACATACAATTTTAAAATTTTTCTTTGTGTGTGTATACATATATATAGCCTATATGGCATTGCGGATTTCATTTTTAAAAATGTTAGGGGAGTGCCCTTTTTTCAACTGAGCCCCTGCCCTTCTGAAAGTCTGTGCACGTCACTGGTGTCATGTCTCGAGTAAAAGTGTACGTAGGACAAATTGTTTGTTTTTTCCGATAGACACTAAACTTAAAACCTGGACTTTCCTATGCACACACATCCAAAAACGGGATTGAGTTGTCTTGTTCCACTTCTAAAGTGCACTTAATGGAGGGGACTTGATCATTTACCTGAAGGAGAAAGTCATCCAGGTCACGATTCATGGGCCAGATACACAAAATATCGTCGACGTACCGCAACCATGGGATGCCAACCCCCAGGATTCTCGGAATGTAAGTAATTTCGAAAAACTCCATATAAATATTGGAGAGGAGGGGCGACAAGGGGTTGCCCATGGCCATCCGAAAAACATGTTGATAATACTCGTTATTGAAAGTGAATTTACAGTCTCTGATGCAAAGCTTAATAAGTTCCAAAACAATGTGTGCAGGTAGTGGCAGGTCATACTTATGTAATTATCGGGAGAGAAAGTCAAGCATATCGTCAATCGGCACTTTTTGTAAACAATGAACAAACGTCAAAACTGATCAATCTATCGTTGATTTCAGTACGTGCATTATTCAATTTTTCAGTAAGATCCATGGAATTTTTTACATGTGAATCAGAGATAGTTCCGAGAATGGGGGACGAGACTTTGACAAGCCATTTGGAGAGTTTATAAGTAAAGGTAGGGCAGAGAAGGTGAAGCGGAATTAAGTCCTTATGATCTTTGAGAATGCGTTTCAAGCCACTATTAAATGATTTGATAACGTCATCCTGCGGGTTCTTCCTAAGTTTGCTGTATGTGGCGGGGTCCTGGAGAAGCTCGTTCATCTTTCTGATGTAGTCCACTTTGTCCATAATAACTATGGTGTTAGCCTTGTCTGCTTTAGTAATATGGAGCTCCCCATCTTTTTTTAATTGTGAGAGGCTATTGCGAAAACGTTTAGGAAAGTTATCTTCGTAACTACTATTCGCCGCACTATAAACAAGGCCTTTAACTATGTTAAACAAAGACTGAGAGAGATTACACTGTTTTTCAAAACAAACGAGACTGTAACAAATTTGTAAAGCCGAAGATTTTTTAACAATAAAAAAGGACACACCATATCCAAGGGCACTTTTTGCATCGTCACTAATGTTTTTCGAAGAAAGGTTCAAAACACACTTTGAGCTTGCTTTTTTACTCCACTGACTATTTCAAAGACTGTAAATTCACTTTCAATAACGAGTATTATCAACAAGTTTTTGGGATGGACATGGGCAGCCCCTTGTCGCCCCTCCTCTCCAATATTTATATGGAGTTTTTCGAAATTACTTACATTCCGAGAGTCCTGGGGGTTGGCATCCCATGGTTGCGGTACGTCAACGATATTTTGTGTATCTGGCCCATGAATGTGACCTGGATGACTTTCTCCTTCAGTTAAATGATCAAGTCCCCTCCATTAAGTTTACTTTAGAAGTGGAACAAGACAACTCAATCCCGTTTTTGGATGTGCGTGTACATAGGGAAAGCCCAGGTTTTAAGTTTAGTATCTATCGGAAAAAACAAACAATTTGTCCTACGTACACTTTTACTCGGGACATGACACCCCCACTAAGAAGGCCATTTTTTCTTAAATGCTTCTCCGCGCCCTTAGGATCGCCAGTCCGGAATACATCGATGCCGAATTGAAAAAAATCAACGGTATTGGAAGTGATTTGTGTTATCATCTGCGTTTATGGAATCTTGTCTCAACAAGGCAAAACGAACTTTCTATCGTGTAAATAATAACACTCGTACTTTGTCAAAGAATATTTTAGGACTTCCACTTTTCCCGGGCTTTTTTAGGCATTGTTAATGTACTTAAACTTTTGGATATTAATGTAGTATTTTCATATAACAATATTGTGCAAAATATCAGAGTAAAAAATAGCCCTACCAATAATTCAGGCATTATCTATAAAATTGGTTGTAAACAATGTGATTCCTTTTACATTGGTCAGACGGGAAAGGATTTGCACACGTATAAAACAGCATCAATATTCCGTTAGAACAGGACAGTCGTCCAGTGCCCTTTTTGTCCATTTGTCAGAGTTATCCCACTGTATTGATTGGAATAATGCTTCAGTTTTGTTTCACTCTAGCAACATTGTTAATAGAAATATTCTTGAGTCTGCCATTATCCAACTTACAAATAACTTCAACATAAGCAAAGGTCTTTTTCAACTCGATTCTGTTGTTTTGAATTCCTTCAGAACGGATTTAGATAAGAAGGTAAGAAGGGTAAAATGCTAAACCTTTGGTAAACTTGTATGCTACTCTAATAATTTTTATTTTTCAATTTATTTTTATATATATCGAACTTAGACAAGAATGGCAGAGTGCTAAAACCTGGGCAGATTTCCAGTATAAATTTGTATGGTCCTCTTATAAGTTTTATTTTTATTTTTATTTTTCAATTTATTATTTTTTTTAATTAACTGTAACATTGGTTGGGAACAATTCATTTGATCTTGTGTCGGATTCGAGCAAAAGTACTAAAAAATGGTAGTTTTTCCTTAAATTTGTATGCTCCTCCCACAATCCTTTAATGTTTAATTTTTATTTTTATTTCTCCGTTTATTGTGTATATATATATATATGTATTTTTTTTTATGTAACGTATATATAGGCTGTAACACTTTATGTACTTCAGTGTTCCTGAGGATGTCATTAGACGAAAGCGCTTGAGCACCATTCTGTTTCCTTTCCTTCGTGGTTTTATTCATCATAAATATTTTTCACGTGTTACTTTCGTGAAATAATTTTCATATATATATATATATATATATATATATATATATATATATATAAAAGCACACCGGACAAAAAATTAGTCACCCCTAATAGCACCGATAGTAGGAAGTTCAAGGTCACACAGAGGGCGCTGATGTAGCATTGGTAAGTGACAAGTAGCGGTGACGTAGCACACAGGATCAGATCTGTTTCGTGAGGTGGTGAAGAACAAAGTGTGTGTTGGATATAGTAAAATGGGTCGTGAGGCAGACGTTACTCAGTGGCAAAAAGGAGCCATCGTGTTTGGCAGAGTCCACGGACACAAAATGTGTGAAGTATCCCAATTTGTTGGTGTGTCAACGCGTACTGTCCAGCGAGTTTACAAAGAGTGGTGTAGTTCGCAATCAACTGACAATCGACGGCGTAACTGTCGCCGGAAAACAATTCTCAACAATAGGGGCCGCCGCCATGTTTCTCGTCTAGTAACTGCAAATCGTTTTCAAACCAGAGAACAATTGCTCCAAGAAACCAATGAGGTTCTCCAGCGACCAATTTCCGAACGGACATTGCGACGAGAACTGCATGCGATGGATATCTGGAGCAGGGTACCACGGAAGAGGCCGCTGTTAACAGCAAGTCACAAATTGGCACGTCATAAATGGGCTCAGAGGCACAAAAACTGGACTGCGGCAGATTGGAAACGTAATTTGGTCCGATGAGTCCCGTTTTTGTTTGTTCTCCAATGATGGGAGGCGACGAGTACATCGCAGGTCCAATGAAGCCTTTAATCCTGAATGCGTCGAAGGTGTTGTTCAGGCTGGAAACAAAGTGAAGCGCAGGAATGGACACCCACGGACTCTGGCGGAACTTCGGGACCGGCTGATGAACGAGTGGCAGCAAATCGATGTTCAGTACATGCACAACCTCGTAGAGTCTCTGCCTCGCCGGATTCGTGCGGTTATCAAGGCCAGAGACGCCGTCACACGTTATTAGGTACATTCTGAGAGGGGTGACTAATTTTTTGTCCGGTGTGCTTATACAGGGCGTCCCAAAAAAATGTATACACACTTTAAATACTTATAAAGGCAGTGTTTATTAAAATACATTTCATTTTCAAAATGCAGTAGAATCTACAGACATTATTTAATTGTTTTGTCAACGCCTGTTTTCAAACTGACGTCCGTTCTGGTCCAGGCACTGCTGATAACGCGAAGCAATGGAATCGCAAACATCACGAAACATTTCGTTTGGTATTTGTGTGCATTCTCGTTCAATGGCTGCTCTCAATTCAGCGACTGTTGCAGGTTTTATAGCGTAGACTTTGTCTTTTAAGTATCCCCATAAAAAAAAGTCTAGTGGTGTGAGGTCTGGTGAACGCGGAGGGTATTCTACGAAACCCCTTCGTCCAATCCACATCCACATCGTGCCAAGTACCACTCGCAATACTCCACTCTTCGGTCCGGATCATCATCATCTTCATTAATAGCATGGACTAATCTTGGAATGTAACTTTTCCATTGACAGCGCTTCAAAATGCGTTGGACAGACGATTCTGAAATTCCTACCTCACGACTCGCTTGCGCACAGATTTTCTTGGACTTTGGTGATACGTTTCCAGTACTCTTTCTTGCTTTGTGGGGCTTGTCGATGTCCGTGGTCTTCCGGAACGCTTCTTGTGGACATTCTGAACAGTTCCATCGGCTTCAAACTTATCTCTAATTCGAGTGATGGTAAGTCGCGTTGGTGGATCTGTTTGAAACTCCCTCCTAAACTGTCTTTGCACTTCAACTGCGTTTTCACACTTCCAGTAGCATTTTAGAATGAATTTCCTTTGTTCAAAGCTTAGTCTGACTGCCATTATTAATTCTAATGGGTTTAACTTGGAAAGAAAGAAACATCAATTGAGCTATCAGCTGTTAAAGTGTGTGTACATTTTTTTGGGACGCCCTGTATATATATATGTGTATATATACACACTTTTTTTTTCATATCCGCCACGTCGTACAGTATGTATGTATATTCCCTGTAATTTTCATTGTAATGGGAATTATATTTATTGAGAAATAAGAGACATTACTTTCGTAATTTTGTTTTTTTTTATATTTTATTCTCTTTTGGTGACAGTAATAAAATCTCAAAAGGAGAAACCAATCGTTACTGATTGCCAATTCTTCTCGGCGAATATTTTTCCAAAAAATGTACATGATCATGATTCACAAACATTGACCGGGTATATTTTATGGGTAGTATGTTCATTGTACTGTAAAATTACAGTATATTAACTTTGAAACCACGTTTTTGGGCCGAATCAAGTGTCATAAAACTATTTTGTTTGCATCGACTCGAGTATAGCAATTTTAAATAATGAAATTAATATAATTATGAATAAAATTAAGATATCATATAATGATACCAAACTTGGCAATTTACAGCTATAAAATTACGTACTTAATTCTTCATTTTCCTTAATATATATTAAAAATAACATTGAACAACAAATTAGAATTTGTTTCCTGTTTCTCGAGTAAAATAGGGTGATTCTGGTAGATTTTCGCACGCAGACTGAATATGGAAGCGAAATGTTTCCATCACTCAGTTTTTGAACAAATTGAATTTTGTTTAAAAAACAGGAATATGTACAGTAGGCATAATTGGCAACATTACAACTACACTTTTCGGGAGGTATTGGGGCAGAAGATGGTACTGTGGCGCTGGAAATGGCTAAAATAGCAGTTAGATGAGTTGCACTTAATTGGGAGATCAGTGGTTTGCCAGCAAATAGGGCAGTACAATTAGAAACACTGGCACGGAAGTGATCGTGCGAGATTATATATATATATATATATATATATATATATATATACTGTGGGTGATGGAAAAATCTCACTTTTATTTTTGAAATCAGCACTAAAAAAGCAGTTGTAATTAACGAGAATTCCAATCAAATATTAAAAAGTTTTTCATTAACGTAAATAACAAAGAAGAAATAAGTATTTCGTGGATAAAGTGCGTATATACGAGAAGCTTTTTTAACGATGTTGTTTGTCTCATTTCGACGATGATCTTAAAAGCTTCCCGTTGACCAGCGAACTGGAACCACTGATTTGACCATGTATTTATTTTAACGAGTGGATCAGTGAAGTTAACTTGATTGTTTCGGGGAAAATTAGGCCTCGTTGGTGTAGTGATTAGCGTCGTTGACTACGAATCCATCGGCCCCGGGATCGCGACCCGGTGACGGCAGGCGGCGTGCAGCAAAACCCAGCTGTTACGCACACACACACACACACACACACAAAAAAAAAAAACCTGTTCCTGGAAGTTGAATCTGAAGTTCTTGACTGGGAATCCAATATCCAGTTTACAGTAACACGAATCCATTATAAAATTTTTGTATTATTTTTGAGGCGTCTACGCGATGTGCTCTCCTTCTGCTGCTGCAAATAAGATATGCATTACTGCTAGCGAGTGTATATTAATAGTAATTATTTTAATTTCCAGGTTTCAGTAACATTTTTTTTTTTCATATTGAATGTCAACTAAACAGCTTTTGACAATGAACCCCAAAAAAAGACATAAAAATTACATCAAATTCATTAATACCAAAATGTAAACAAAGAAAAGAGGAAATTAATGAGAAAAGGCAGTAAAGGAAATGTTAAAAATGGTCTTGAAGACAACCACCAAACAGACGGTGTAAAGTATTCGGAAAACGACGATAACACCACGAAGGATGAAGCCGGATATCTTACGGATCCGAGAGAAGGGAGAGGAAAGGAAATGGATAAAAAGAGTTCCTACTCGAAGGAACGCGCAGGAAGGAAAGAAATAAAAGCTCCTCAATATAGAGAGTCTTCAAGTGAAATGGAGAGAAATAACGTTTCGGCAAAGCTTGGCAGAACTCAAAATCGAAGCCCCGTTCAGGTAAATGTGGAACAGTGTGCCGAGAAGACAGAATCTTACAGTGAATCTCGTGAATCAAGACGAAAGGTGAGTCAGAAGAAAAAAAATAAACATGAGGCTGATTATGATGATACTAAGCGTTATACTTTGATTAAAGCAGTAAATGATAAGGCATTAAAACCAAATGATAGATCTACGTGTGATAATGAAACAAAGATAAGTTCCAATAATGTAGAAAAAGTAGAAAATCATTTAATACAAACGGAAAATACGAACAAAACGCAGTACAATAAGGATGAAAAAAAGAATGCCATTATTTTCTCAAAGAAATATGTTTGTGACAAACTTGAAGTAAGTCATAATATAACAGAAGATCATAATGCAGATAAAAAAATTTCAACACATGTTATTCGAAATCCTCTTGATCACGGAAAAGTAAAAGAAGATAAAACTGAAAAAAGCCTACTTTGTCTCACTTTGAGGCATGACGGGGATTTACTGAACCAAGTTGGCGAACCTGTGAATGAAATATCCAGTGAGAGAGGATTATTGGAGGGTAACGTTGATAAAAATAAGAGTAAAATTAATGATTTGAGTCACAGGAACGAAACTTTTAGTGACTATTTAAAACTAGGGAAACAAAATACTGTATTCTCTACCTCAAATTTTACGACGAATCTTGGGGTTTGCACTGGAGGAGGAATTTCACTGAAATATGGATCAAATTCACTAAATGAAGATATAACGAATAATGAAACCGTTTCCAGCAAATATCAAATAGGATCAAGATGCAAATACAATATAGAGAAAGACGAAATACTTATTTTAGAAGGTTCTATCAATAATGAAACGATTCCAAACAACAAATTGAGCCCAGTAAACAATTTCCACTCGATAAAAAATTCTGTCAGTGGAAGAAATAACATTTACGACGATTATGAAGAGAATGTGGATGAAAACATCAACAGTATGAAAGCAAATGAGGCAAACAGTGTTACATCAAACATAATGAATAAAAACATTTATGAATCATCGACTGAATGTTGTTCTTTTACTGACGAAGGTGAAGCCTCTTTTACAACTAATTGCGTCGAAAGTCATATCGATAACCAGGGATTTGGTGAAGCTCTTTTCGGGATTGATGAGTGGGAAAGCAAATTTTTTCAACCCATTCATTCAGTATTAACTTCAAAATGTGATGACGATTTTAAATCAGACTCGGGGTACAAAATGAATGGCGTTCATTCTGACTCGTGCAACACCTATTTCAATATTTATGACAGCGATCCGTTCTTAATGCAGGAGGAAGATATCTTTGATAATCCAGAAGTACGTTTGGGAGATTATAATTCTTCAAATACTAATTATGATAAAGAAAATCTAAACAACGTTCCAAAGTGTGACGCGCAAAATGATGAAATTATTTTTGACAACGTGAATGAGCAAAATTTCTTCCTCGCATCTGATAGTAGCCATTTTGATGGAAATTCTGAAATGGGGTACTATTTTCAACCTTATTATTATCAGCCCTATTCTCACGAAATAGGCTCTTACCAAGACCTGCTTCGGGATTTTGCCTTATGGTCACTACGCCCCCTGAATCAAAGACGAAGGCATTATAATTTAGATGACTTATCCGCTGAGGAAAATGAAGAGACGGAGCAAGGGGCGTGGTTCGACAGAGTTCTGCCGGAAGTGACACCAAATTTTTATTCAAAAAGAACTCAAAACGACGCTGAAATTGAGAATGATGATGAAGTTCAACCCCTCGATTTCAGCCAGCGCTTTTCGGAAACATTTAACATAAAAGGACGAAACGAGATTGGTAATCATTGCGAGCAGACGCGAGAAAATTTTTACCACAAATTGGGCAAAAATGGCTACGCAATAAAAAATAAAACTAATCTAGATGAAACCGCGAGTATGGCTTCTCTAACTAACTGCCCAGTGAATGAGGGAGGAGGATTTTGGAACAATCCGATTCTGAAAGCGAGAGAAAGCTTCGAAAAAAATTATAAGAAGTTTGGTTCAATAAAAGAAGGAGAACGGACTCCATCCATTAAAAATATTCCAGCTAAACAAAACGTAAATTTAATCAAATCCGAAATACTGAAAATTGAAAAGAAATATAGAAACAGAATTCATAGAGTAAATGATGTTTATTTAGAGGACATAAAAGAGGACGCGAATGAAGTAAAAGAAGAAAAACAAACGGAAAAACGAGCGATTCAAAATGGAAATTTGGACAACGGGACAAAAATTAGTTATCTTCAGATAAATTTGTCCAAGAAAAAAAGAACTGGAAGCGTATTCATCAACGAAGTTAAAATTAGTCCGAGCGTCGTAGAAAGTAACGTTAAAATATGTTGTGAACACGAAAATGGGAATGATAAAATAATGACAAAGGATTTGCGAGACGAGGTTTCTGAAATGTCAGTGAAACTTAATAAAACGTCTGAAAAAAACAACACAAACGAGATTGAAACGTCAGACAGAAATGAAACAATAAGCGTAAATAGAACATCAGTAACTAACAACAAAAATAAAAACGAAACGTTGGGGAAAAACGATACAGAAAACAAGGAGAAAATGTATCAACATGGAACGAATCTGAAAGAAGAATCCATCGCGGATACTAAATTAGATTTGCCATCTTCAAACCAAACGGAAGCATCTACGAGTCAAGATAAACAGAAAAACGCTTGTGAATCTTTGCCGGACCTTTTGCCAAATCCAACGTTTTGCGATCACGGATCATTAGCAGCCAATAAAGAACTTGAACCGAAGGTACATCGAGAAATAGGTAAACCGAAGTATCTTAAATCTAATTCGTATTCTTACACATCCATAAACCCAACAACGACATTCACCTTTGAGCCCAAAACAGGGTCTTTGAAAATGACAAAATCGAGCGAAACAAAAGCGGATTTCGTTGATAAGGGAGAGAAGCGAGGTAAAGGTAACTCGGATTTGTCTTTCTGGGCAACTCTTGGAAGGCTTATTGGTCACAAACCGAAGAAAGAAACGAACAAAAACTTGAAGTCAGTGTTTAGAATAAGGTCCTTTAAGAATACCATTTAGATATTTCAAGTTGTTTACGATTTAACTTAGTAAATATCGCATGTTAACATTATGGCATGATTTTATTTCTTGTATCACAATCAATCCTTTCAGTTCCTTAAATATAACTTTAAAATAATAATAAAGTTGTTCGTTTTTGTGCAAATGCTTTTCAATAGATGATAGATTGTATTTTTATCTTTTACAAAGTCAATATATCATTAGTAAAATTTTGTAGCGTGTTTTACAATTCTGACAGTACGTTAGTTTGATGCCGGCTCTCAAGACCTTTCAGTCAAATAAAAACTGAAGATTTAAGTTTATTTGTAATGGGTATTGGGGGCATGGGTCAAGAAAACATTTGTAAGAGAGCAAGTTTCCATCAGAGGGATCTCGACAATTCTCCAACCACTTTTCTTTTTTTCTTTTTTTTTAACTAACTAGTGAAACTAATTAATGAATTTTTATATACATAAAAATAAATTAATTAGTTTTGCTACTTAATTTCAAAAGCTTGTCTTTTAATGAATTTTGTGTTTTTCATACATTTCGTTTGAAAAATCCTGAAGGACGTTTAGTTGAAGTGTTGAATCAAACGAGATTATTATTATTATTATTATTTGTCATATGAACTATGGTCTGCCAATAAACTTTCATTTTCATTTTTATTTCATTTTCAATAATAGAGCAAAGTGTTTTTTGCAGTGGGAACCTCAGTCGAATAAGGAAGAGCAAAAATAGTCCGTTTGCAAACATTCAATTAATATATAATCAAAGTTTTCGACATATTCTAATGTCATCTTCAGTGGTGGATGAAAACAACCTGGACACTTTTGTTTTTCCTACAAATTTCAAACTAGTCAAGCTAATACACCCAAATTAGTACAAAATGTAGCCAATAGTATAGTTATCATGTGCTAAAAATTTCAGTGGAACTCATAAAACTTACCCTATTGAAATCGATGTTGTATTGGCCCCCCATTTTCTTGAATTACGGCCAGTACTCTCCTTTTCCACTGATCTATGGATGACTTGATTTTGTCTTGGGACACCATAGGCCAAACAACCTCAATTCTTTGTCTAAGTGCTTCCAGGTTTGAAAATGGTTCCCTGCGACCATGGTACACCAATGACTTCAGCTCATTCCACACGAAGTAATCCAGAGGATTTAAGTCAGGAGCATTTGGTGGCCATTCTTCACTTTTTATGAATTCAAGAATGTTCGCCATCAAAAATTCGTCACGTTAAATTTTTTATAATTAAGAAACGGCCAAAGATAATTAACTGAGGTTTTCAGCACATGATAACCATACTATTGGCTACATCTTGTACTAATTTGGGTGTATTAGCTTGACTAGTTTGAAATTTGTAGGAAAAACAAAAGTGTCCAGGTTTTTTTCGTCCACCCAGTATATATATATATATATATATATATATATATATATATATATAAGCAAGGAACAACAGGGAAAAGGAAACACGAAGTCCGAGCGCTTTCGTGATATATTCACATCTTCAGGAACAAGAGAGAAATATATATTATATATGTATATATAATTAAAAATAAACTATGAATTTATAACAATTTTAAATATTAACAAAAATCCCACAAACTAAAAACTAAAAAAAATTAAAAGTCATCAAATTATAAACTTAAGTAATACAATTAAAATATAAAATAATATAAAAGAACCCCACAAAAGAGGGTTACCTTTACGATGAGAATAAATTAAAGGAAAAATATCATAAAGTAATTTAGGGGAACATTATTATGGATAAGTTTAAAATATAAAACATTAAAATCTATAAAATCTTAAAAGGAACAAATCAGGTACAATATATGATAATAAAAACCCACTCTAATAGACAGAGTTTATTTCCACAACAGTTTCGATGCCCACTGGCATCCTCTTCGGGTGGATACAGAAGAGGATGCCAGTGGGCATCGAAACTGTGGTGGAAATAAACTCTGTCTATTAGAGTGGGTTTTTATTATCATATTTTGACCTTCACGTAGAAAAAAGAAGTTCTTTTGCATTTATTAAATCAGGTACAAGTTACTCGATCACGGACGTAGCAAAGAAAGAGATAAGAAAGGTTGATACAGTTTGTTGAAGGACGCTCACTTGGTTGATTGGTATATAAATATAAATAAATAAACATAAATATAGGTATATAAATCATCATACCCCATTCCATAACCTCAATATCCTTCAATAAAAATTTTCTTTACCTACCAACCAACCAAGTTAGCGTCCTTCATCGACCTTTCTCATCTATCATTCTCTGCTGCGTCTGTGATCGAGTAACTTGTACCTGATTTGTTTCCTTTAAGGTTTTTTTTTTTTAATGTTTTATATTTTAAACTTATCCATAATAATGTTCCCCTGATCATGTCAAGAATAGCGAACCCAATTTTACCATGTCAAGAATAGCGAACCCAATTTTACCATGTCAAGAATAGCGAACCCAAAAGTTCCCATGTCAAGAATAGCAAAAATTAACCAAACTATCACGACTTAACCTAACCAATCGTCAAGGGCGTACAATTAACCTAAAAAAATAAATAAAAAACAATAAAAAAATTCATATTTATTTATTTTTATATATTAAGAGAAGAGGATTCTTTATACTGTACGGCATTGACGATTGGTTAGGTTAAGTCGTGCTAGTTTGGTTAAATAAAAAAAGACTAATATAAAAGCATTTAATACGTCCTTAACTAATTACTTAAAATTGGGAAACATAAACCTACCGTCTGAAGTTATGAAAACGTCCTTGAGGACTTCCCATGTCAAGAATAGCGAACCCAATTTTACCATGTCAAGAATAGCGAACCCAAAAATTCCCTTGTCAAGAATAGCGAACCCTGCAGGTGTTGGGTTCGCTATTCTTGACATGATCCTGTTCCCCCATTAAATTTATTCTCACCGTAAAGGTAAGCTCCTTTTATTACAAGTATTATCTATTTTAATCGTATTATTTAACTTTATAATTTCATGATTTTTAATTTTAAGTTTGTGGTAATTGTGTTAATATTTAAAATTGTTTTAAATTCATAGTTAGTTTTTAATTGTATACATCTTTCATTTTAGCACTGAAGATAACATTAAAATATGTCCAAAGCTTTCATTATTAAATGTTTGTATTATTATTATTATTATTATTATTATTATTATTATTATTATTATTCAAATTTAGTAAATAATTGAGTTTCTCTTTCGCAGTTCGATAGAAAACGGGAATCAAATCAACGAGAAATAAGTTTCAAATGATGAGCAGATTTAAAAGGAAATCTGGGAAAATTTCATGTTCTGGTCTAACTGAGGGTGGATCTTGGGGTGTTATGCGTTTTACGCTAAAAGGAAGGAAACTGCATTAATTTCAGAATCCCACTTTGAAATATAATTCCAAAACGATTGCGAATAACAGTCAAATGAAACAATTAACAAAACATCTGAAGTGTTAATTAATATTGTTTGAGGTTGTTTAATTAAACCAGGCGCGTACCCAGGATTTCAGAAAGGGGGAGGGGGGTCAAGCAAACACAATATGATGCAAAAGCAAAACGGTGTTTTATTACACTATCCATCACACATACAATAGGTACATACCACATGATACGACTAACGGTCATTCTAGACGAGAGTTAGCCGTCTATTTGTTTGTGCAAATAATTTAATTACACGTAGGATCAATCGGAATAGCATGATGTACATGTGCCAGGGTGATGCCATTCGACCGACCTTCGCCCATTTTATCTTTCATTTTGTGTGAAGCAGACGATCCTGCGTTCACCCTTTTAAAAAATTTGTCCAATTGTCCAGAACTTCTGCTGCGTTTCTTCATTATAAATTCATAAAAGAAAAAGTAAAATGTTGCATGTATATATAAGCACCAATAGGCTACAAGCAATCAACTTGTTAACAGATAACAATTATTATGTAGCCATATATAAAATTATTGATTAAATTTTTATCTTGCTTTTTGACTCTATTTTTTTTTATTCTTTTTAATGGAAATCTATAAATTAGCATCTCCAAGGGGGGGGAGTCCCAAGACCCCTGGGACCCCCCCTTGGGTACGCTACTGGTTTAAACCCCTTCGTAACATGAATGAATGAATGAATGAATCTAAGGTCATGGGACGGAAAGAACCTACAGCTTTACCTGGGATTTATAACCACGGGTTGCTACATCATCCTGATGCAGAGGACGGTCTACCATCCCAATTACCAATTACCACACAAACCCAATGTCGGGAAATAGAAAAGGAAAAATACAAAAAAGAAAGGGATATGAATACTATATATATACAGGGTGTCCCAAAAGTCTCCATACATAGGAAAAATTAGCACTTTTTAGCAAAATGTAACTTTATTTACAAAAAATTCTCTACATGATTACCATTTCTTTGTAAACACACACGGATGCGTCTCTCCCACTCATGGTGAACTCGTGTTAACACATTTGGTGTTATGGACGTAATTGCACTTCGAATACGTTCCTTTAGGCCAGTGATGGCGAACCTATGACACGCGTGTCAGCAGTGACACGCCGCAGGGTTTCAGGTGACACGCGATGGATGTTGAAAATGATTGGTATTCTGATGAAAAACTGCAATAAATCGTCTACGCCCTAGTACTTTCGATTAATAAGTCAGCTATCTATGATTTTGTAGTTAAATTTAAAATGCATGTATGCAAGTAACACGCCAACAATATCATTATTTAAAAAACACGAATTTTGGCACACTTGGATAAAAAGGTTCGCCATCACTGCTTTAGGCGATCCATGTTCTGTATCTTTTCCTGGTACACCATAGCCCCGTGGAGTGGCCTCCGAGGTTCCCAGATCTCAGTCCACTTGATTTTTACCTGTGGGGGCACTTGAAGGCCATGGTGTACCAGGAAAAGATACAGAACATGGATCACCTAAAGGAACGCATTCGAAGTGCAATTACGTCCATAACACCAAATGTGTTAACGCGAGTTCACCATGAGTGGGAGAGACGCATCCGTGTGTGTTTACAAAGAAATGGCAATCATGTAGAGAATGTTTTGTAAATAAAGTTACATTTTGCTAAAAAGTGCTAATTTTCCCTATGTATGGAGACTTTTGGGAAACCCTATATATATATATATATATATATATATATATATATATATATATATATATATATATATATGAGAGAGAGAGATTGATTCGTCGCCAGCATATCAGCATAGCATACAGGCACTTACTGTAAGTGTGAAATTAAGAAGTAATTTTGTTCGATTTACTAATGCATTTTAAATAACTATCAAAGAGCGATCACGAATCTCTTATTTATGCACTCAATAATTCCTTAGAAATATGGATCCTTAAAAACTCTTAATTCGTATCGTGATATGTCAGCCATCATCAATTTTCTTTAATGACTATTCTTTTACTTTCTCTTACTAACTTCTCAGCTGGACTCTTAAGACCTACTAATTTTGCTCTTTCTCATAATGGAATAATAACTCCATAGATTGCGTGACGCTCATTGCGCGACTGGTTTAATGTTCTCATACCATCGGTGCACCTCGAAGAAACGGGACAAAACTTGTACAATGATGAACGTTCCTCTCATAGCATTCGGAGTACCGATAGTGTTTTTTCTCTGTTTCCCTCTTTGCACTGACAGCGTCACGCGCTGGAAGGAGACCTCCGCAGCCAAAATTGATTGTGCAAATCAAAAAAAGAAAGTGATTCGCTCCTTCTCTCTCGTGACTTGTTCAGTCATTGCTTCTCGAAAACAGTGGGTCTCCCTTTTGTGCTTCGACAATGGCGTGTGCACCATGTTCGGTGACAGTGGTGAAAGCACCAAATGTAACGGGCAGGATGCCCTCGTCTGCATGCTGAAAGAAGGTTTGTACCCGTAATTGGTATTATTAAAAAATAGTTTCGAGTGAACTTTTCAAAACAAAAGTTTTTTTATGGAATCCTTTGAAAGGCGTCTTTTCTTGATTGCAAAATGTAAATTCGAACTGGAAAGGCACTTTAAACTATAGCAATTAGTTTGTGATGTGAATCCTATAACTATGATGGTTTAAATTACATCATATACTGTACATTATCCTTAAAAAATGCATGAAAACCTAATTTAAAAATCGAATTACGGAATTTTCTTCACTAATTGTATAAGTTGTTGAAATGACAAAATATTTCCAGTTTGTGTACCGTTTTTCATATAATTTATTTTTGCTTTATAAGGCTAACTAACGAAAATATCATGACCTAACCTAACCAATCGTCAAGGGCGTACAGTTAACCTAACGATTGGTTAGGTTAGGTCGTGATATTTTCGTTAGTTAGCCTTATAAGCCTAACTAAAGAGATTGATATTATCACTCATTTTTGATCTGAAAAGAAGCAAAAATAAATTATATGAGAAACGGTACACAAACTGGAAAAGGTCCCTTTCTTGGATCTAACTTTTGTTTCAATATTTACCAGACATTTTTATTGAAGAGAATAATTATGGAGAGTAATAGGCCCAAGTAATGAGTCAGCAGGGTCAAAAACTGACACGGCGCTCAGGCCACCGAACACGGTCATTGCACTAACTTCTGGATCATTATTAGCCAGTATCATCGGGATTCGAACCCTCGACTTCGGTGTCTTTTCTTCGCGTATGGGGAAACTGTGTTATTCACTCGGCTACCGGCACTGACCAATTACAGAGTAGGTATCCGGCCCGACTGTAATTGCGGAGGCGCTAGAAGTTCTCCGAGGCCTTCGTCGAATCTACAACCAACCGGGTCGCGGGGCCTCAAAATTAAGTAGTAAAATATAAAAAATAAACGTAGTCAGAAGTATACTTAAATTCAGCCAAGACTATTTTTCTTTTCAGGTTCACCCTCGAAAACTACTTTGCTAAACAATTCTCCAAACATTCAGAATGACAATTCGTTTTCATACTTCAAGTAGCTAGCTACTTTTCTCAAAAGAATAATAGCTAACAAAGAATTCATTATGAAGGTTTAGAAAAAAATATCTACCCATTCAGAATTCAGTTTAGAATTTATAGGAAAGAATGTAATTGTTTTGGCTTCAATATTTAATTGTAAATGTTACAATTTTGTAGTTAAAAAAACAAAAAAATGTTTTTAGCATTTCGCACTCTCGGTCAGCCGCCTCTCTTAAACCTGGAATGGATACGTTCCATTTCACACGAGGAGCGGACCTTTCTTGCACTTGTATTCCCCCCATTTTTAACTGACTTTAAGATTAGACATTTTCACGATGACGTCACATATGTGGAGCCAAAACTCATCATAGCTCAGCAAACAAAGATTGAAAGAACTGTTTTATTGTTTGGAAACAGGAAAAAAACCATTTGTTCTTCTGAAAGAGAGTGTGGGTATTTCGTTAACTCCTCTTTTTGGTTGGATTTGGAATGGGAACTGCAATTGGCCTCGAAAATTACTTTAGGCGGTATCGGAATCAAAAAATTTAGCCGTCTGATCTAGGATTTTACTATTTATATGAGACATTGTTTTATTTCTTTGCCTTCCCTGCAGTTAAATGGTCACCAATATCAGTCCTATTCACCCTCATGAGAGTGATTCTTCTTGTCCTACTCGCAGTACAAGGGTCGGGAACCTTTAATTAACAGCTTGAGAGTCACAATGGATCATATAAAAAAATTATCAAGAATAAAGAGCCACAGCTATAAATACGCTGATTATTTATTATTGTTTTATAATTATAATTCAACAATAAACGCACTTATATGGGCGAGAGAGAAATTCATAATTAATGTAAGGAACTTGTTAGTATTATATTAATGATATTATATTAGCAATAATATTAATATTTAAAACAAACCTACTCTAATATTCATACGTGTTTCATTTATAGTTGTAAAATCTTATTATTGATAGAATAACCTTTATTAATAATAATAAAATAAATAAATTTTTTTCAATTTACAATGACATGAATAATTGTGAAGCTCGACTATTTATTTTATTTAATTTGGCCCTTAAGCTTTAGGCTTTACTGGGCTCTTATTAAAAATAAGCAACTAGTGTTGGGTTTGGAAGGATGTCTTTTTGTAGGCCTATCGTAAAGTATTGTTCGAATATTGGTTATCACTATGGTATGTGTATTGACTATTAAATTATAGTATCTTTTAAATTATTATAAAGAGTTTCTTCAATAGTTATTTTACAAAATTTTAATTGGTTTAACATAAATAAGCATAGGATTTTTCTTTAATAAGCACAAATGTTATGCATAAAATTCTAAATTGTCTCTTCCGCGCATAACATTGAATTTATTTAATATAGGCCTAAAAGTCCAGCAGTAAATTTTATTTTTATTTTGACGGCCAAGGTGAGTTACGGTACACATTTTACTAAATCTGGATATTATAATTTTTTGAATTACAGAAATTTGTGTAGAAAAAATCTTTTCATATATTGTTTACGTTTTATAAATTCATTCAATAATCAATTTTATTTGTACAGGTAGGCCGATTTTTATTTTTCTTTCCAGTTCAATGATAATGGTAAAATTTTTAGTTCAAATTTAGATTGTATTCTAAAAAGGATGTTTTAATTTGAAATTTGAAATTGGGATTAGAAATGAAAAATGTCCTTTTTTTTTTTTAGTTTGAGCGTTTGCATGGAAAATATTACGAAATTATGTTAGGATATAATGCAGTTTCATTTGGTTACGTAGGGATATTTGTATAGAGGTTCGCTTACAAACAAAGCGACCGCTCTCAATTAGGAAATGTTTTAGTTTTGTTTACAGTGGGTGCGTGTATTTTTTTTAGTACATATGATCTATTCTTATTTAGTATAACGATAAAAATTTGTATTTTCACTTGGAAACGATAAATTACTGAGATTTCTGTGATTTGAAAACCATACTGAGGTTTCTGTTGAAGGAGAGAGTTGTATCTCAGATGTGGTTTGCGAATTGCAAGTTCAATTTTTATGGAATTTGACGTTTCAAGTTGGAATTACTGTAGTAAAATAATTTTTGGTAGTAATAGTTAAATTTTTTTTACTTTTTAATAACTGTTTAGAAAATTATTATTGTTTAAACCTTCAGTCGGAGTTAACTAATGCATTTGAAACATTGACTCAAGTGTACACTCGGAAATGGAGCCTCCTAGATAGCCAGTAACGTTTTTGTGGCGTCTGTGTGCTCCTCCTCAAAGCAAGAGGGTTCATGATTGTCAGAGAATGGATGACATGAAGTTTCTGGGGTTCATTTTTGTCTTTTGTATTTAGAGGTATTGAGGTGATTTCTGACGATAGTTTGAGCAATAATATTTCTTAAATTATACTAACAGTTACTATGTATGGGCGCTTTTATAATTATACTGTACAATTTTGGTTCGTACATTTTATGACTTCTTTTTATCTTCGATGTAACTGCCATAAGTGACATTAGTGGTGGCTAGATGTGATTAAATTTTTGCGAAATTTTTAGATTGTCATTTTTTTTTTCCGTGAATTTGGCCAGAGCAAATGTGTAGTTAGTATTTCGAAGTGAATTGTCGAAAGAATTTGATAAATTAAATATGAAATGATAAGCAGTACAGAAACACGTTTAGAATAAACTTTTTTTTCAAAATTGCAAGGCTCAGCTTGGGTCAACCAAGTTGAATCCGAGTTCCATCAACTGAGTTTAGTCGACCGGATAGGTGATCGATCACCAATGAGAAAGAGAGAAGAGAAACCAGAATGCGCATGGACTTGGCGCAGGATGGTTTCGGAAGAGAAGAGAGAAGAGAGGAACCGAATGCGCAGGGAATTGGCGCAGGACAGTTCCGGAAGAGAAGAGAAATTTACGTGTGCAGGGTCTTGGTACACGAAAGTTTCGATCGAAGATGGTCTACTGGTATTTTTCGGGCAGTAGCTGGTCACGTTGCTCGAATGCTTCGCTAAATATGTGTCAACAAAGCGCGCGGTAGACAGGCCACGAGAGCCTTGAACGGGCGCCTACGACTGTACTGTCCATACAGACATACAGTAGGTTCGTTGGGAAACGGCCTACGGCGGAGTCATCGTTTGATTGTTGCCAGTGGAAGAGTCTTTCAGCTGGACGTAGGAAGAGCAGCGTTCACCGACAAAAGTGGAGATGAGACAAGGCGAGTTTCTTCATCGACTTCTAGAATTGCAAATTCCGTCCAATTCCAGCGCGTGGTCCCGCTTTCAGATATCTCCCCCCCTGATCCTTTTAGAATTGGACGTCTCTTGTTTTTTTTTCGCCATTGGAGAGAGAGCGGAACCATTATAGCGTGCTGCCCTGTTGCATATTGATTGATGCAATCCCTTGCATTCTAGCGAAGTGAGCAGGAGAGCTGCGATTGAAAATTGAAGTCCGTTGTCAGCGTGCGGAGTGTCATCTAAACAACGTCCAGCAAATTAATGTACTGATTATTATGTAATGAAATTACAAGTGAAAGGGTGCGATTATTGCCCAAAATTGTTGTGTTTTTCGTGAAATAGTATGTGCGCTCTTGGTCAGTATTTTATGTAAACTTTTTCTTATTTTTTTCTATGTTGCCCTGATAGTAACTGTATAACTATACAAATAACTGTTTCAAATGTAAAGCGATCGTTGATGAGGAATCGCGGGAATAGATTGTGAACTTGAGATTTGTGTAGCCACTGTAAGAAAATTTTCCGTTACTTTTTTTTTTTTTGGCATGTATAGATTAGTTACAGGTTGTAATTTAATTATTAGTGTGAAATGTTGTTTTATGCAAGTGTGAACATTATAAAGTTTTCGATTTTATAAAATGATACAAAATATCTGACGGTGAAATTTGTCATTCTAATTATTTCTTGTCTATTTCTAAACTCAATTTGACTAAATAAATTTATATTAATAAGTTTTCCTAGTGTCAAACTTATTTTCAAGGGGGTGAGGCGAGTGTAGTAATGCCTAGTTAAGAAGATTAATAATGATATTTCTTAAAGATTATAATGTTTTTTATAAATGTTCAAATTATGATTGTTTGGATTGAAATTGTATTTGAGGAGAATGTTTTGGGTTGTTTATTGAAATTATAATGATTTGTAATAAATTTAATAAAGGGCACCGAGAGAAATGGCTGAGTATTTCGAATTAAACTTTTAATATAGTTTTTATATAGTCGTTTTGGAACTTCTCAGAGATTTGTAACGGTTTTTATATATGGGTGTGGGGGTATCGGTTGGGTATGGGGGAATTGGGGGAAGAAGTAGGGGGAAAACCCTCTACAAGGGTACCATAAGTTCCTACATGCGGGGAGTTGAATTCTAGAGGTTGTTCAAGCAAGATCGCAGGTTGTTGGGGCTCTCAAAATTTTGTAAGTATAGCTTGTCAGTTTAATGCAAATCGAAATTTACCAAATTCTCTCTCTCGGTGCTGTTTTATGTATTACTTTCGACCTCGCCCTAATAACCTGTAAATGTAAATTAATTTAGTATTCCAATAAAAACTAAAATAAGCCTAACGGTGCATTCTTTCGAAAATCCTTAAGGTTGTGTCGGTGTTAAATTCGACTGTTATAGCTGGACAGATACTTAATTACCTGTTGCATCCCTAATATATCGGCTAAATAGGCTCTTTAATAATCTAAACACTACACTAGTTGTTGTTTATTTATTTATTTATTATTATTAATTTATAGGTAAATAAGTATTATTAATAGTTAAAACATGTATTACAATATTAATGGACAATATTAAATAATATTAGTGGACATTAATCCTAGATTTTTTGTTAGTATGCCATTATTAATCAGGATTTCAACTTGGTTTTAAACAAATTTACATTCACAATATTTTTTATATCGGCATGCAAGTCATTCCATAGTTTCAATCCAATGAAAATGGGTAGTTTTTAAGATGAAGACAATCTAAATTGCGGTATAACAAGCTTTGATCTGTTTCTGGTCTGATACGAGTGGATTTTTTGATGAGTTACAAAATATCTATTTACCCATTGCAAATTAATGATTTTGTTCTTACACTCGTAAATAAAAATAAAATGTGCCAGTTTAGTTATATCGTTGAGCTTTAGTAGGTTTAGCTCTTTAAATAATGCACTAGAGTGATCAAGGAAATCAGCATCAGATAATAACCTTATTGCTCGTTTTTGGATGACAAAGATACCATTTAATGCGTTGTTAGCGTAGTTTCCCCAAACAAGGGTGCAATATGTTATATAAGGAAGAACAAGAGTATGATAAAGAGTCAATAAAACTTGTTTAGGGACTACATTTCTAAGTTTAAACATTATAGCAACGCTCCTTGATATCTTTTTTGCGATATAATTTACATGATGACTCCATTGCAAATTCTAGCATTACACCAAGAAATTTTGTTACAGTACACTCCTTTATGGCGATTTCATCAACATTAAGTTCAAGATATACATTTCTTTTATTAGTAAAAATCATGAAATTTGTTTTACTGGTATTTAGGAAGAGTTTATTGGTGGTCAACCATTTCATTACACTGCTGAATTCTGAATGAAATATATTCTTAGCTGTATTAACATCTTTGCAAGAAAAAGAGAGAGTTGTATCATCTGCAAACATTATGAAGTTCAGTATATCAGATGAACGTGGAAGGTCATTTATATATAATAAAAATAACAGTGGACCAAGAACTGAGCCCTGTGGCACACTATGTTTGACAAGCGCTTTAGTTGAGCAAACCTTACTTACTGATACAAAATTATATCTATTGGACAAATAACTTTTAAACCAATCACTGATTGCTCCTCTAAAGCCGTAACAATATAATTTATTAAGTAGAATATTATGGTCTATTACATCAAACGCCTTACTCAAATCCATAAATATTGATATCATTATTTCTTTGTTCTCCTTTGCTATATTTACCTTTTCCATAAGATTTAAAATAGCCATTTCCGTTGTTTTATTATTACGGAAGCCATATTGATTTGGAAATAATAAATTGTAGGATTCTAAATATCGTTGCATTCTACTTTTTACAATTTTTTCAAAAACTTTGCTGAACACAGATAATTATGAACACACCGGCCTGTAATTTGTTGCTAGTGTAGGATCACCCCCTTTAAAAAGGGGTGTTATACAACCAGTTTTTCGCATTGATGGGAATATTCTTTGGAAATACTTCGATTGATAATTTTAGCCAAAGTTAGATATCTTATCTTTAACAAGTTTCAATATAGGTACAGGAATGTTACGAATGTTATTTTTTGTATTTTTTAATTTACCAATAATATTCCGGACCTCAATAGAGGTAGCAGGAACAAAAGAAAATGAATTTAGTGGGCTGGGTGGCATATATTCTAGAGGTGAGTGATCATTATTTATTAATTGTGAGCGAAGCTTATCCGCTATTGAAGTAAAATGTGCATTTAAAGAGTCTGCAATAGCAGTATCATCAGTAATTTCTTTATTATCAACATTTAATTTCTCATCGGAAAATTTATTTTAAATTAAAATTACAAAACTAATACATTAAAACTAAAACAACTGTTCAAATTGATGCTTTGTTTTGGAACCTTTTTGTTGAAGGTAGAATAACACGCAATGGCTAATATGTAAGTGAGTTACACCCATAAATCAGTGTAGCGTTTCATTTAGTAGCTACACTTAATCCTACACCGACTTATGGAACACCCTATAGAGTGACTGCACTAAAGATGTATGACAATAAAATTTACTAAATTTGGAGCGCTTTTCATTCGAGAAACTCTCCAGTCAAACGCAAAAAACATTTGAAAGCATAGTAGTAATAATAATAATAATAATAATAATAATGATAATAATAATGATGATGGAGTTGGTTAACGTCTAATTTACGGATCGTACAGCATCATATTTTCGATGACTTCCGTTTCCTTTAAGGGGGATACGTCGTGGCCAATGTTGTAACACCACTTCTCGTCAGGTCCTGCACAATCCGAGTGGCCATTACAATCGCATCTTATGGAACAAGCTACACCGACAAAGCCAAAATTACAAGAACATTCATTAGACTCAATGCAAGTTCCATACTTACACCCTTGGCTACAACCAGGCTGACACATTCCACTATCATTCATATTATATTCTGAAGCGCAGTCGCAAGTGTAGCCTTCAAGGCGATCGTCACAAACTTACTTCAATGTACTGCATGTATGGTGTTGATTCTAATATTCATTTTCAGGTGGACATTTTCTATAGTGCCAAGTGACTTGTCTGGACCCACTTTTAATTTCAGATGCCAAGTATTTGCCTTCTAGTGCATGTAGTGCTGTAAGACTTGCGTTTTTAGCAATACCTTCATATCGGAGGTCTTTGCACCTTCCTAACTGTGGCTCTTCTAATCTGCCTTTAGTACAGATACCCAACCCACCAACCGCCGTTTCAGTGGCGCACCAGTCACACTGTGCTTGAGACAGGCATTGGCTACACTGAGTACAACTTATACAAAGAGGTTATTGGTTACTCCCACTCAAAAGGCGTCCATACGTACCTCCCAAACACTGGAGGGCAATGGTGGTGGAAGATAGGCACTTCCTAAAGGCTGGAGACCAATGACACTTAGATGCACCATCCTCAGTAGAGTCAGATTGCAGACAGTCCTTACAAGATCGATAAAAATGACAACGCTTGGAACAAACCTTAAAAGTCCATCCATTTTCCTCTGAGGTATTACGTAAATTCAAATAGTTCTTTGTAGTCTTCACGCGGCTGACTCTGTATCAACAGATCACGAATGGAGGTTACAATTTCGTTTTTCCTCTCTTTGATGACCTTCAAATCGACTACAGTATCAAATTTTGTAAAATCGATCGTGTGCCAGGAGTCTTTGAATCTTTTAAAGGGGAGAACATTAGGTATCCCCGCATTCCCAAAGCATACATTGAATACTTCTGCCACTACAAACCCATCATAAGATGGCGACACGACAACCAAAGGAATTTTTTCTTAAGTTTTTCTTCAATTAGGGAACACGCCACTGCCTTTCTTCCCGTGTTGCATGATGTTGTATCAAATGAAAGAGCCGCCGCTTTGTCTTCAATATTCCACTCACATAAAGCGTTAATTACTGCAGAAGCTATTGCTTCGTCAGTATTTCTCAGTAACTTTGAAACACCGAGCAGATTTTCAGTTTGTTCGCCAGAATGGGCAGCCTTTCAACTTTTTAATATATTTCTGAAATCTCTGCAGTAATTTTCTATCCCAGTGTAGTACAAGAGGAACTTCTGGTTGAAAAGTCTCTCGCTTTTGTCGCTTCTGCAACTTTAAAGAAGGTGTTATTTTTTATTTTATTGGGTTCGGAATCCCAGCTGAGCCGTGAACGGCCAAGCTCTGAAGGGCCAGTTTAACCTACAGCCCAAGTTAAGCTAGACTAAAAACTTATGGACTTGGCGGTCCTATTAAGTCCTACCTCAGGGTTGCTGACTCGATGTGGGCCTACCTTAGGCCTCAGTTGCATAAAATTAAGATAAAAAACAAAAGGGGCACTATTTATGGTCGTCTTTCTAAACCTTGCAACAACAACACAACCTGCGTCATTGCACGATGCAACAATCTTGTATCTAAACAACCAAACTGAATTGCAAGAGAGCTCTCTATAAGACCACACCCTGTAAGTGCCGCATTCAACAAACGACTAGGAAGGACGCGCAGTGCCCCCAAAAAATGATGCCACAAGAGTGCCCAAACAATGATGCCACAAGAGCCCAAAAATGCTAGCTCTAAATTAAGTGAATTTTTCACTAACCTTACAATTATGAGGTGGATATATATACACCTTAACTTAATATATATAAGCAATGCTGCATCAATCAGCTTAGTCATCATATCGCCTTGGGACAACAATGGCTCTTCCTCTTCTAGATTTTCTAACACTCCCCACCGAAGAGGCATTGTTGTCATTATCTTCTGCAAATTTAGCCAAGCCTTCTCCATGAGGCTGTAACTCGAATGTTTCATTTTGACTCTCCGTGTTTTTGCTGATTTCTAAAGCATAGTTTTTGTATAGGTCTCTTTAATTTTCCTCCTGAAGTCTTTACCAGTGCAGACCTAACTACAATGTCTTTGCCAACAAACAACTCTTCAATTATGCCAAGCTTCCAGCATTGCCTTGGTCTTTCATCCCCAATCATTACCACTTCTCCCACCTTGATACAATTTGCATGTTAGCCCTTTACATTGCCTGATGGGTAATAATTGAGTTCTGGCAAGTATTCTATCTGCCACCTCTTCCATAACTGATCTTGTAGCTCTTCAAGGTACTTGAACCTTCTGGTTAACTCTTTTTGAGTGCCCTGGATAGGCTGTAAGTCTTCTGGCAAACTGGGGCTTGATGTTAATCGTTTACCACAAATAAAATGATTTGGTGTCAATGGCTCTGCATCCTGCATACTGTTATAGACAAAGGTGATAAGCCTACTGTTCACCATTGCTTCTACTTCACACAAAACAGTGCAGAATTCTTCTTTGCTCAAATGAGCATTAGCTAAAAGTTTCTTTAATGGACACTTTACACTTCTCACCAACCTTTCCCAAAATCCTCCCCACCATGGTGCTTTTTCAACAATAAACTCCCACTGTACCCCATGGTGTGAAAAGTAGGATTGGAATCCCTCCTCTTTTAGCAAGGACCAAACTTCTTGGAGTTCCTTTGCAGCCCTTTTGAAGGTTTTTGCATTATCCGATATGATTTTATTTGGGAAACCCCTTCTGTTCACAAACCTTTTAAAGGCCAAAAGAAATACATCACTACTTAAATTGCTTACCAACTCAAAATGGATTGTTCTGGTGGTAGCACATGTGAAAAGACATATATAACCTTTGTTAGACTCCCCTTGCTCATACACATAGACTGGACCTGCGAAGTCTACTCCCACTACATCAAATGGGGCAGTATAGACACACCGTTCTCTTGGAAGTGGAGCCACCTTTTCATAATAAGGCTTTGCACTCCAACGCTTGCAAACCACACATTTATGCAAGACCTTTTTTACTACTTGTCTAATTTTGGGAATCCAAAACTGTTGTCTGATCTCTATTATCACTTCTCTAACTCCAGCATGTAACAACTTATGATGAGTGTCCAGGATCAAAAATTACACAAAGTGCTCCCCAGAAGGTAGCAAAACTGGATGTCTTTTCTCCTCTGGAACCCCATAAAACTGTAGTCTACCTCCTACTCTCAATAAATCCTGATCCAAAAACCCATCCAAACCCTTGAGAGCAGAATGTGTTGGTTGAACCTGTAATGGACGGCTGGTGAGCAATTCCCTCTCTTCACCAAATTTTTCCTTCTGCACATATACCACCCAGTATTGCCTGGCTTGCTGAATCTCCTAACTGTTCAGAATTCCATCCCTTCTTGTTTCTCCCTTGATGTTGTTTGTAAATCTATATATCCATGCTGTCACTCTTAACAACCTTTTCAGACTGCTAATGTCCTCAAGCCTCAATATGGGGTCCTGTTGCATAACTTGACAACTGTTCACAGTGTATTTTCTCACCTCACTCACCCATGCTTCTTCAGCCTGGCATTCTCCTAGAATAGGCTGATTAGAAGGCCAGTTTTCACTTCCAAGTTTTAGCCACTCTGGCCCATTCCACCACAAACTTGACTGTGCAAGATCTTTCACCGAAATTCCTCGTGTTGGTAAATCAGCTGGGTTTTGGATGCCTGGACAATGCTTCCATTGCTTTGGACCTGTTTGTGCTTCAATTTCCTCCACCCTATTGGCAACAAATGGTTTCCATTTCCTTGCCTGGTTTCTTAACCAGTGCCAAACTATAGTGGAGTCTGTCCAATAATAGTTTGGAATTTCATGAAGGGCCAAAGACTTTTGCACTGTAACTGCAAGCCGACTAGCAATAACTTCACCGATTAATTCCAACCTTGGAATAGAAAGCCTTTTCAAAAGTGCTACTCTGCTCTTTGCAGCAACCAACCTGTAACTTACTTCCTCTTTGAATGTGCCTCTTATACAGGGTGTCCCAGAATTAACTATCTATTTCAATGAAATCGGACAAATTTTTTAAAAACACACTTTTATTTATGTTTATCATGTTTAATATGTGTTAAATATGTATAAATTTCTAAATTTTTTTCATAATTTTATTTTCATAATTTTTCATTATGGTCCAATGAAAGACCGTCTGAAGTCATAGAATGGCAAAGAGACTCTCCAAAAGTTAAATGTGGCTTGGAATGACCAAATCCAAAATTTATGGCCCATTCTTCTTTGCGGAAGCAACTGTAACAGGTACCGTCTACCTTGATATGCTTCAGCAGTTTCTCGAACCACAGCTTCTTGATGATGGCATTCTTGATAATGTTGTGTTTCAACAAGAAGCATTGATCTTTTGGCGATAAACCTTTGTTTTTATGAAACCCCATGCAAAGAAATCCAGGGGTGTCAAATCCGGAGAACGCAGAGGCCAAGGTCGAGGTCCTCTACGTCCAATCCACCGATTCGGAAGGCGTCTGTTGAGGTATTCTCGAACAATTAGAGCATAATGACATGGTGCTCCATCTTGTTGAAACACAACATTATCAAGAATGCCATCATCAAGAAGCTGTGGTTCGAGAAACTGCTGAAGCATATCAAGGTAGACGGTACCTGTTACAGTTGCTTCCGCAAAGAAGAATGGGCCATAAACTTTGGATTTGGTCATTCCAAGCCACACGTTAACTTTTGGAGAGTCTCTTTGCGATTCTATGACTTCAGACGGTCTTTCATTGAACCAGATAATGAAAAAATTATGAAAATAAAATTATGAAAAAAATTTAGAAATTTATACATTTTTAACACATATTAAACATGATAAACATAAATAAAAGTGTGTTTTTAAAAAATTTGTCTGATTTCATTGAAATAGTTAATTCTGGGACACCCTGTATAAATACAAGTTGCATAGGCTTCCTCACTTGCATCACAAAAGATGTGCAGCTCCAAATTGTCTGGACTATTGTTCAACTCTCCAAAGTACCATCTTGGGATTTCAATATCTCCAAGATGTGCCAATTCGTTGCACCAATATTTCCACCTTACCACCATATGATCAGATAACTCTTGGTCCCAACCAAGTCCAATTTCCCAGAGGCTCTGAAACCAAATTTTTTACTTTATCACAAATGGAGCCAGGAATCCAAGAGGATCAAAGACCTTCGAAGCCAAACTAAGAGCTGTACGTTTTGTCCACCTTGTCTCATTCTCAGCCAGCTCTACTAAAGATTTCCTATTGAAGGTAAACAAATCCTTTCCTTGTTGCCAAACAATGCCTAGCACCTTTGTGTCTATTGCCCACAACTCCTTAATACCAGAATCCTCAATACGTTCTGCTGCATCAGGTCCTACACAGAACTGACTCATAAACTCTTGTAATTGAGAATGATTGGTCTGCCATTTTCTAAGCTCCATGCCAGCCTCCCTCATTATAGCTCTAGCCTCCCTGAATATCTGTTTAGCCATTTCTGTATTATCCACGGAACACAGCAAATCATCAACATAAATATTTTTCCTTATGTGTTCAATAGTGTTGGATAGACTTCAGAATATTTCTTAAAATGGTACTGCATAGTAGCTGTCAACAGAAATGGACTAGAGCTGAGGCCAAACAACACTGATTTCATTCTGTATGCTTGAACCTTGGTTCATTTTCCAACAAGTCTTTCGTATCCACCCACAGATACCTTACTGCATCTCTGTCCTCTGGTTTTAACTTTATCCGCAAAAAGGCTTGCTTCACATCTGCAGTCAATGCTACTCTACCAAACCTGAATCTCAGTAACAAGGAAAATAAATCTGTATTTAAATTTGGCCCAGCATCCAAACAGTCATTCAAGGACACACCACCTTTGTCCTTGGCTGAGCCATCAAAAACTACCCTCAGTTTGGTGGTAGTTTTGTCTCGCCGTACCACTGCATGGTGTGGCAGATAATGTGCCTCCTGGCTCACCAACTCACCTTGCACCCTTTCAGCATAGCCCTCCCTTACATAGCTTAGGATGGCCTCATTGTATTCAATTAACAACTCCTCATTTTTCTTAGCCTGTACAATGAAGTCTCCAACCTCCTATTAGCTAGCTGAAGGTTTGAACTTGGTTTGCAAGAATCCTTCCAACTGCAGTGGCGGCTCGTGACTTTCAGTTATGAGGGTGCTGCCTCAGAAATTGCGAACAATTGTGTCGATATATATATATATATATATATATATATATATATATATATGAGAGAGAGGGAAAGTCGAATAGATAAATAGATAACTACTCACTACTCAGTCATAAAAATAAGTAAAATATGTAGTATCATAAAATCAATTATAGGGTACTTACGCTTAACGGGTAATTTCGAATTTGCCAAAAATTTTATTTATAAACAAATTCCATTCTTGTTTTTATTCTGAGCGAAAAAATATTCTAAGAAATGAAAGCTATATATTGTAAATAATCCAATTATTATATAATTAACTTCAATCTCACGACAAAAAATAAATGATAACGAATCATTGATAAATGCAATTCGGAAATTAAATTTCGAATTAGCAAACGATACAGCAACACAACTACCACGTCAAACAAACAAATCGGCACTGCTCTGTCCACAGTGCTTTGGATCCTCTTAAACCCGCGATTCTGACTCGCTCTTCGTACGTCCGCCACCGAGTTTCAAGCGTTTCGAACAAAATCTGGAACTGTTAAGTACGCAGTTCCACGGGAAGGCTGAAGCTACTTTCGTGATTCATTCGTTCGGCATTGAAATAGTTTAAGGAAAAAAGGATATAATCTGATTTAAAAACTCAAAGTTCATTGAAAAAAAACAATCAGAGAGGCTATTTTAAATATTTAAATATAAAGATCATAAGATCATGGGGATGCTGCAGTTCCGCAGTTCCTACCGACGAGCCGCCCCTGACAATGACCTTTGTAATTAGACATTTGTAGGTACTTCTCCTTTTTTTAAACTTGTTCAATTCAGCTGCACTCATCTTCAATGCAAACAACAATTGGGCTCAACGCCAAATAAGCTGACTTGGCAAAAATACTTAACCAAACTGATCAAACTCAAATTTTGCTTTTTTCAAATAAACTGAATTGTTTGGTTGGGGTACGGACCAACCAACAGTATGGAATATCAAATTTTCCACCCAAGTAACTAGCGCACTGAAGTCTGCAACCTTCGCCTACGAATAATAAACCAAAATTAACCAAACCGGTAAAAATGTACGCCCAAAACAACGACGGACGAGCGGCTAAGTTTCGCAATTGGCGACCAAACTTTATACCCTGGGACCTTAACTCAATTATGCTCAACCCGTCCAGGCCTAACTTGGGCTACAATTTGCACAATCAGAACTTTGCCGGAAAATAGTCACTGACTCAGTCTTGGGCTAGAATCCGGTTTCGAAGGACCATGTTATTTTTTATTTTATTGGGTTCAGAATCCCAGCTGAGCCGTGAACGGCCAAGCTCTGAAGGGCCAGTTTAACCTACAGCCCAAGTTAAGCTAGACTAAAAACTTACGGACTTGGAGGTCCTATTAGGTCCTACCTCAGGGTTGCTGACTCGATGTGGGCCTACGTTAGGCCTCAGTTGCATAAAATTAAGATAAAAAACAAAAGGGGCACTATTTATGGTCTTCTTTCTAAACCTTGCAACAACAACAACACAACCTGTACCATTGCACGATGCAAAAATCTTTTATCTAAACAACCAAACTGAATTGCAAGAGAGCTCTCTATAAGACCACGCCCTGTAAGTGCCGCATTCAACAAACGAGTAGGAAGGACGCGCAGTGCCCCAAAAAAATGATGCTACAAGAGTGCCCAAACAATGATGTCACAAGAGCCCAAAAATGCTAGCTCTAAATTAAGTGAATTTTTCACTAACTTTACAATTATGAGATGGATATATATATACACCTTAACTTAATATATACAAGCAATGCTGCATCAATCAGCTTAGTCATCATATCGCCTTGGGACAACAATGGCTCTTCCTCTTCTAGATTTTCTAACAGAAGGGGAAAGAAAAATATTTTGTGAATCATTTGTAGACAAGAGGTGGTTGAAGACTCAAAAACGGATCAAGGAAAACAGACACGTCTACAACGCCAGAAGCAGGACAATGAAGAGGCGCATTGTAGCCAACAAGCGAGAGAAGATATTTTACAGGTTATTGGGTAATAATAATGATTGGGGTTGTTTAACCTCCTTCGCAACATCTGAGATCATATTGGGACTGATGACATTTTATATAAGGAGCGGCACAGTGAGGAAGAAGAATCCTCCTGTTCTGAGTCGGAAGATGGAAATGGTAAGAAAAGAAGGAAATTCAACCCTAGCACCGACACAAATGATGACATGCCAGCAAAGTTTCGACATATTAGACTGAATGAGAGAAAAATTCGTCCAGAAGTTTTTGAAACAATGATCAAGCTTATATCATCATACCACGTGACTAAGAGACAAGCTGCAGGCGCTATAGTTGAAGTTTCGAGCAATATGTTTGGCAGAAACTTTAAAATTCACGAAGAGGATAAAGATATTGATCTTGACACACTGCCAGTGCCAGCAGAGAGCAACATGCCTAAGGCTGGGAATGCCATTGAAGCACTCACAATAGCACAAATTGCTCACGAAATAATGGATACTAACAGCGAAATTTCCATAGTGTATTCAAATGATGGATCAAAAAAACGTGGTACTGGTAACTTCTCAGCAAACACATTACGTAAATACAACGTTGTATCCTGGTTGAATCTTGGTCATGTCAGAAATTGACGTTGGACTGACATAGTCACAACGTAAAACTTAAACGTTAATACAACGTTGCATAATGACGTTGTATATACGTGAAGTACAAGTAAACTTTTGACGTAATTTTTTGTACGTAGCATAAACGTTGTCTGCACGTGAGGTTTTATATCCATAGCATATAGTTTCGTATTACATTATTCTGTGTTACAAAATTGTAACGGAGTTACGTACGGCATCCTACTATTTCAAATAGGGCGCCTTTGTTGGACCAAATTTTATCCTTGAGACGTTGAGACAACGTTGTATCTATGTGAAATTTACGTAATATCACAACGTTGTGAAGACGTAAGTGAAATCACACAAATTTACGTTGTATCTCGTAAAATTGTTAGCTGGGTTTCTAGTTCAGGGTATAACCATCAATGGCAAGCATCGAGCGCTGCCGACTCTGGGTGTGGACACAGAAACCAGGCAAAATCTGGTACACTTGAAGGTGACAATATTTCATATGCTAGAGACGGCGAGTGGAATCCCAGCCAAGACTCTTTACTCACATATAAGCTTTGTATTGATAGATCAAACGTTCCACAATTTGAAGGTTGAGGAACTTATTTGCAATATTTTGGATTTTGATGGTCAATATCGCAAGTTTCACTTGTTCTGCAACATGCATCCTTCCCTGATTTTCATGGGGGTGTTTATAAAGTTTTGGATATCCAGTGAACAAGAAATAGGTCAGAATAAAATCTATGCAGCATTCTTGGTCGACTCTACTAACAGAAAGAACAGTGCAACAGAGCAATTGAATGACTGCTTTATGAGAATGATGAATCATGACTTTGATCACAAGCCATGGAACTACGCATGCGAATTCGATGAAGCAATACACCCCAACTTCCCAAGAAGAATCAGAGCCTCTCACTGAAGGACGAGTGGTTTGATCGACTCACAAGCTGTGCAGCAACGACGCTGCACCACTACGAAGATGGAATGCAATTCTTTGCATGGATGAGTCACGTCACCAACCAGCTGATCAGTATCTTCAGATCATTTCAGGAAATCGCATTTTTCCCCGTGTTCCTCTGTGCTGGTGCCTTCATTGGCATTCACCTGATAAACAACAACAACAACAACAACAACAACTTTATTTCAGACTCGGCAGATACAAACATTATACAAGTGGTCCATAGAATTTAAAATTCTCTATGAAGAGCTCAGAAAAACACCGGCTGAGTCTCTTCTGTCTGTGGATAAGCCCGCTTTCAATTACATCAGTGATCTAACCTTCTAAGAGAACCTATACAAGCATGAGGTTGTGCAGTTTATACGCGAATATAGTAAACTGCAGAAGGACCAGCTGACCCGGCTAATAAAGCCCTGCTGAAGATGTTGGGGGACAGTTTTGAGCTTGAAGGCCGAACAGAACAGTACCGAGTTGACCAGCTCCCCTCAGAAAAACTCCAGCACGTCCCTGTTCATAATCTCACCGAAAAGCGCTCTGTGGGTTTTGTGAACTATGAACTCTCGGTTCGTGGCACCGGGAAAATTGCGGCACCATCATCTGTGTTAGTGAAGCGACAGAGTGCTGACCTGATAAGTCAGACAGAACCAGGCCTATTCAATAAGTACCGAACGAAGCAATTGAACTGAAAAAAATGAGGCTGTCATGGAATGAAAAACAAAAAGCTCTGAAGAGGGTAGACTAAGCGAGAAAGAAATTGCTAACATGGCCATCGAACGACAGAAAAATTAAGATCTTCAGAAACTGAAGTGCATGGAAGAACCGTTCATTGTTCCAGCGGAAGTGGACCAGTTCTTTAACAGAGAAGACATGTGTGAGGAGAAAGTGGACAGACTGTACACAGAGGTTAGATACGCGAAAAACACATCGCTCGTGTATCCAAAAACACTAAAATTTCTTCGTCTGAAGAGGGACAGGAAGATGGTGACTTCATCAGAATATGCGAAAAACATAAAAACCCACATGAATCGTTTTAACATGGGTGAGAGAGCCAACATTGAACGACTTCGAAGAGGTAATCAGCAAGATGTTCGGATGAAGTCGATTCTGTGGGCACAGGGATGCTTTATTTGCTATTTTGTATTGTAATAAAAACATTATCAGATATTGTTTGTACACAAACGATACATTATTACGCTTTTTAAGTTAATGGTCATTCTAGGTCACGGTGAAAGTCACAGAGTCCCCAATATGAAGGTATGAATAAACTATATTTGGTGAAATATCTATAACCGATTAAATGTTTAAATCATTATTCCGGATAAGGAACGTGGGAATTTTCCATGAAAAAGGGAGTGAAAATATTCAGACCCCATGTCCAAGGGAGTTAATGACCTCAAATCATTTTGAAATTTCATTTTGAAAATAATAATAGCTGTTTGGTTTGAGCTTTTAGGATGAAACTGCATAACCTTAGTTTTAGTAACATTAAAATTAATGTAATGGTTCTGTGAATATGATTCACAAATTTTTATAAGATGATCCAGACCTTTCACCGAAGGGCTTATTAACACCATATAATCGGCTTAGACTAAGTTATTTATTCTCATGTCATCTACACAACATCGTGCCTCATTAAGAGAAGCAATTAATCCAGTCAGTATATGATATATAGTGTATATATATATATATATATATATATATATATATATATATATATAATATATATATATATAATATTAGGGTGTTTCATAAATTAAAAGTTTGGAAAAATTTTAATCCACATGGATCCCCTTGTTCCATTTGCTGAGGAGACTGATAAACCGAAGTATTAATTCAATAGTTTAAGGTTTACGGGTCCCCAGTTTGATGCTCTGGCAGATCATAAACGGAAAAAATTAAACAAAAATCTGTCAATGAATTTTTATTCAACAAACGAGTACCATTTCACTACACATTTTCACAAAGATACAAAAAACATAACCACTTCTTGCGAATCATTTGTCCATGAAATCCTTCTTGGTTTTATTCGGGTATTTCGCCCTATGCTGCATCACAGTTTTGAGCAAATACTGCTTCTGCTCTTCGTTCTTCGTCAGAGAACAGTTGAACTCTTTGGTGAGCGCGATGGCTCTTTCGGCCCGATCGTTGACGACAGAGTTTTGTTAACAGTTGCCGCTGCTTGCTTGAAGCCCTCTACTTCAGTCCACTCGGCAACTGGCTTTTTCAAGAATTCTGTGTCCAAGTCGAATGCATGGAAGAAAGCCATCGTCTTTCCTGTCACGAACTCCGCCAGGTGTTTCGAGGCAAGATTCCTGACGTTCTTCCCTTGGGGTCGCTTGAGTTCCTTTTTCGATGCGGTCTTACCCAAACTGACGACCATCTGAGCCTTTTCTTCATCTGCCACATCTGCGTCGAAGAACGCCATGGCAATAAGAGTCTCAGAGATGTACCATAGGTGTCGAGACATGGCTTCTTGCGCAGCGTTAACACACGAATATCCCGACATGGCAAAGGCTTCCGCGTCACGCAGAAATTCCAGATCAACTGCGGCAGCCTTGCTTGAGGTTGCAGCACGAGTCCAACCTCGGATGTAGACGAGGGACACGAAGAGACCTACGGCTGTCAGAGCTTCCAACTCGTGACTCGACATCTTGAACTGCTTCTTCAGTAGAATTACTTTCAAGGAGTAGATGGCTATCGCCATCCATCGAGCGTGATGGTAAGCGCCAGGGGCTCTGAGAGGGAAATCCACCACTTTTGCTTCTCCCAGGAAGATGAGAACCAACTGTAGCAGTTCCTTGTAGTCATCGCGCTGATGCGACGTGCTCACCATCCCTCTCACCAGCAGGACTGACTTCTCCCTCAGTTCCCTCATAGAGTCATTGACTTGAGCAAAATCGTACGGCCGCACGTCCAACCGGTCGATGAACTTTGAACTTCCATTGTGCCTGAAACCTCTTGAAAAAGGGTATATCGGGGCCACTTGAAGGGCCGTATGCACGCTTGAAGACGGAGCTGAGGATGACTTCATAGATGTGATGCCGACAGGGGAAGTACATGAGTTATCTGCCAAGACCTTTCTCAATCAGAACGCAGGCCCCGATATGAATCCCGGTGTTCGACGCTGTCGTGTCGAAAGACAGTCCCGCACGCGCTCTTCCATCCTGTGTTCCTTGACCAAATCCAAGCAAACTCGCGCTATCTTCTCGCCGGTTCCGGGACGTCACCTTAGGAACGCCGAGCAACTTCTCCTTGCCGTCGCCAGAGACGAGGACGGCGATCCGGTCAACTCTCCTTCCATTGCTCATTGTCAGGTAGGAGCTTACCGTCCCAATGCAAGACAAGAGGCTGACCAGGACAAAACTTCGTCGGATTGATAACTTTCAGCAGCCACCTTCTGAGAGCCTTGCGTGTGCGGTACATGGTACTGGCAGAAATGGACAGTTCATCCAAGTCAAAACCTAGTGATTTAGCGGCTGCAGCGTACGACATAGCTGAATCGCGGTACGAAATATTCAGCCGATCGTAGGTAGTCGTCACATCCTGTGAGATCAGATTCCTGCGTCGCTTCTTGGTATTTCCCTTGGAGGAGGATGGAAAAACTTCCACGGTTGGGTCAACGACATCTGAGTCAGTCTCTGACGAAGTTGAAATCACTAAAGCCCCCGTATCTTCTGCAGCTCCTTGTTCCTTCCTGGCCTTCTCCTGTTGTTCCTTAATCTTGTCCAGCCTCTTCCTTTTCCTAATCTCCTTATAGTGAAGCTTCATGTCAACAGGCCCATGCTGCAGGAATTTGGATCTTCACGCTGCAATGTCGAGAAAGTAGATGTCCTCCTGATTCTTCATCATTTCCTTAGCCTGTGAATGAGCAATGTCCATGATCTCCTTCGCTATTGCCTCCTTGAACATCGCCTCCTTCACTCGGAAGGACTCTGCTTTATGTGACTTGTGCTTCACAAGCCGGTCGTATTCCTTGAGAAGGGATTCCATCTTCCTCAAGGCCGAATCTCGACGCATCATGGGGATTCTCGCTCTCTCCCAAAATATGAGACAGGCATCCAGGCACAGGTTCAGGCATTTAGTTACGTCCAAATGTTTGCTCCTTTTGGTGGTAAAAGTACTTTTTGAGTACTTGCAACTGAGTTGGAAGGCCACTTGATGTGATGTTCGCATCCGTCTGGCCAATAAGAAACACTTCTGTTTTCGCTCTGGTAGACACCTGGAAAAGAAAACAAACTAAATAATTCCACAGAAATATTTCACATCGTAATTAATTTCATTAATTAAATAAAGAAAAGCAGTAATGGGACTCGAACCAGTGCCATAGCCGTTTGGCGGCATCGCTCAAGTCGGCGTACACAGCACGCTATCCACTACACCATCTAGGGAGTGGATAGCGTGCTGTGTACGCCGACTTGAGCGATGCCGCCAAACGGCTATGACACTGGTTCGAGTCCTAGTTACTGCTTTTCTTTATTTATAAAACTGATACGTGTACACTACGTTCTCTTTGACAATTCATTAATTAAATAAATTTCAATACCGCAGTAAAATTTTACATTAATTAGTATCATAAATAATTACCAGCTTAGTTGTCCAATATGCAACAGACTAATTAATTTCATGTAATATTAATAATAAATATCACTACCACAGTAAAATGACAGAAATTAAATAATAATAAATTTCAATACCACAGTAAAATGAGATAATTAGTAGCATATATAATTACCTCCATAGTTGTCCAATAGGCTATACAACACGAACCGCTCAAGTGACGAAGAAAACCGTCTTCACTGCAGGCAGGCGAGAAATGAACTGACAAAAGGTCGTCAAAGTTGGGGACCTCTAAATACAGCGCGATCTGGTTCAAACTTGCACAAACGTGTTCTTGTTCTTTAGAATACGGAGAAACGTGTGGATTAAAACTCCAAGCTCATTTTTATTTTACCCTATAGGTATGAAACACCCTATATATATATATATATATATATATATATATATATCTATATATATATATTATAATATATATATATATATATTAAAGAACAGAGGAGAGAATAAGGAGCCTTGCCTAACTCCGTATGAGGAACCAAAACATTCGAACAATACATTGTAAGAGTCCTGTTTTATTTATTTAGACCTTTACAAGTTTACGTAGATAATTAACTATATGCCAGGGTCACCAGCGCCCAAGTACTAGATTGGCATCCGGCACTGCGGCGCAAAGTTAATTTTAATAAAAGAAGGGAAGGACTGATTATTAAATCAATATGAATTTTTATATTTTATTGACAACAATTAATGAGTATATGCAAGGGGATTTTTACCCGTAACAACTTTGATGGACTTATAATGGTGAGATTAAATAATGGCCGTTTGGCTAATATATAACAGTCTGCAAATTAATACTGATTGTAATAATGAATATGCAATAATACAATGATACAAATAATAATTATACTAATAAAAAACTAATAATAATAGTAATATAGTAATAATATAGTAATAATAATATAGTAATAATAATAGTAACAATAATAATAACTAAAAGTAATAATAGTAATAATATATATAGTAATAATAATAATAACAAAGATAATAATAACAAAATAATAATAACAAAGATAATAATAAAAAGATAATAATAACAAGATAATAGCCACAATGACAACCTTGTCTGCAAAGAGACAGACAAGAATACTGTAAGTAATATTTGAGAAAAAAGTAATAAAAATGGCAATAATTAATAATTAAAATACATATAGGTTATATAGGCCCAGTAACCTGTGGATGATAAATTACAGTTAATTCTGGTTATGGGATTGTGTTAAGTTGAATGGGAAACTAAAGGAATATGTAGGCTACAAATGATTAGTAGGCCATCTGCTAAGAAAATAACTGAAACATAATAGGCTTATAAAGTAAAGTAAATATACTAAGAAATTTAATAGGCAGGCCTTTGCCTCTTCAACTATTTGACCTTCTGAGTTAATCTAAACCAAGACTATGGTAGGCCTCGGTTAGGCTAGAGTTATAATTTGGCTTTTGCCTAGACCTAACTTAGCCTAAGGTAATTTATTATATGAATCTTACATTACTATTTGTAGTATGAATCTTAGTACTAATTGCAAATGGTATAAGGCGTTAGTATCTGCAGTATGCGGTATTGCATACAGATATGAATAGTAAAGAATAAATATTATAAATACAAAACATACCACAAAGGAACTTTGCTTGCTGGCGGGGTGATTTCGAATATAATGTTTTATGGCGTCCTTTGTGTTGTCGTTGCACACAAGTTTGTTTTTACTTAATAATTTTACCAACCAGCCAAATAATCCTTAAAAGCCCATTCATGTCTAGTCACACCACACTGAATTCTTAAGAATTAATTTGATCACTGAATCATGGACATATTTACTTGTTTATTTATTTATTTATTTATTTATTTAAATTTAAATATTTCACTCATGCCAATTTGTGGCAGTTTTCACTAATAAAGAATAATCTTGTGGTGCAAGGCACTACAAGTACTGCCCCCCAAAAACATGGTTGTCAGGGGTAAAAAAAAAACACTTAAATGTCAAAACGCACTGGCTTACGAATGACTCTTCCAGAACGAGTCGTTGTTTGCTTTTGGATGGCAATATCCTGCAGCACTGGTTCTGAAGGCATGGATGGTGCTACAGGTGCAGTAGGGACATTGGGGGAAGGGGATTCTTGGTGCCTGTGCGATGGAGCCACTGGCTGGTTCAAAGACAGTTGGTTGCGATAATGAAGGAGAATTGGAAGAGGGATGATAGATTGTTGTACCCTCGGATGAGGTGGTGGTACATAGGATTTAGGAAGGGTAGATTGCTGTACCTGTATATGAGATGAAGGTACAGAAGATTGAGGAGGGATAGGTTGCTGTACCTGTATTTGAGGTGGAGGTACAGAAGATTGAGGAGGGATAGGTTGCTGTACCTGTATTTGAGGTGGAGGTACAGAAGATTGAGGGAGGATAGGATCTTTTGTTGGAGAAAAATCAAGGTATGCTGGTTTCAAGCGGTCCACAGAAACAGTTTCACGCTTGCCCACCTTGTCAATGATGAAAGTTTTGGGTTTACCGGTCTAGCACAAGGAAGGGACCATCATAGGGGCAGTGAAGAGGGTAGCGGTGAGCATCATGTCTCAAGAAAACGTGTGTGCAAGTTTGTAAATCAGGGGAAACGAAGGTAGTTTGTGAAGTGGAAGTTCTAGGTGCTGTGGGACGAATTTGCTTCATAACAGAGCGTAATGTCTTAACATACGAAGCAGGATCACATGCGGGGTTAATGGGTGTAGGTGTGAAAAATTCTCCGGGTAACCGGAGTGTGGTACCGTAAACTAATTCTGCTGCAGAGCATGCAAGATCAGTCTTCAGAGCAGTACGAATTCCGAGTAGGATTAGGGTAGCCTGTCCACCCATGTAGTAGATGGATCAGTGGCTCGCAAGGAACTTTTAAGTTGACGATGGAAGCGTTCTATCACCCCATTGGATTGCGGGTGATAGCTTGTTGTTCTGATGCGCTCAGTCCCAAGAAGGAGCATGAGTTCCTTCCATAAGGCCGATTCAAACTGGGCACCTCTGTCTGTGCAAATGGTTGCAGGTATTCCAAAACGGGAAACCCAACATGAAACAAAGGCGAGAGCTACTGCAGAAGCAGTACAAGAAGTCAAAGGAACAGCTTCTGGCCATCTTGTGAACCTATCAATGACAGTGAGAAGATAGGTATAACCTCGAGAAGAATAGAGGGGGCCGACTATGTCTAGATGTATGGCCTCAAACGAGCCTTTGGCAAAGGAAAGGTACCAATTTCTGACTTTGTGTGTCGGTGAACTTTGGCACGCTGACATTGAAGGCAAGATCGAGTCCAATTGCGGATATCTTTGTGCATACTTGGCACATACAAACCGAGCTGCAATTAATTTTTTGGGTGGCCTTAATTCCCGGGTGAGAAAGGGAATGGAGTTTAGCAAAAACAGCTCTTCGCAGCCCTTGTGGGACCAATGGTCGAATATGCTCAGTCGAGACATCACATAAAATTAGTAAGTCTGACTTGGGTTCAACTGGTAAAGAGCGGACTTGCAATGAAGTGGGTGAATTAATAAGAGTTTGGAGGTCTGTATCCGTGGACTGAGCCTTAGCCATCTCTGAAAGGTTGATGTGAGAGTGTCCAGGGTCAGAAATTGCTGAGATGCGAGACAGCGCATCCGGCACAACATTCAAAGAACCTGAAATGTGTCGAATGTCTGAAGTAAATTGAAGAATAAAATCAAGGTATCTTCGCTCATTAGGAGCATGAGAGTCTGATTGAGAATGGAGAGAAATATTAACGGACGATGATCCGTAAAAATGCTAAAGTCACGTCCTTCCAGGAATGACCTGAAATGACGGAGGGAGAGGTATATCGCCAGCAACTCTCGACCGAAAGTGCTGTACCTCATTTGTGAAGGTGAGAGCTTGCGTGAAAAGAATGCGAGAGGTTCCCAAACGCCTGAAACAAGCTGCTGGAGCACTCCTGACACGGCAACGTCAGAGGCATCAGTGGCTAAGTTCAGAGGAGCGTCTGGTTGAGGGTGAACAAGGCATGTAGCTCGTGCTATAGCCTCTTTTGCTTGTGAAAAAGCGTTGGTAGCTTCGGGGTTCCACAGAACTGCAGTGGATCTGCCCCTTTTTGATTGGCAGAAGAAGAGAGGTTATGGGTGCAAGAATGTTTGCACACTGAGGAATGAAGCGATGGTAGAAGTTTACCATCCCTAAAAAGCGGCGAAGTTGCTTTTGAGTTTGCGGTTGTGGGAAAGACCTTATGACAGATACTTTATTTTCGAGAGGAGAAATGCCCTTCGAAGTAACTTTGTGTCCTAAGAAGGTGAGTTCATCTACAGCAAAGACACATTTTTCAGGGTTTAGCAATACACCATATTCTGCCAACCGAGAAAAAAACTAAGCGTAAATGTTGAATATGTTCTGAGGGAGAAGAACTTGCGATGAGAATGTCATCGACATATGTGAAAGTGAAGGAGAGACCTCTCAACACTTCATCAATGAAGCGTTGAAAAGTTTGGGCTGCATTACGCAGTCCGTATGGCATTTTGTCATTTCAAATAACCCAAAAGGGGTTGTTATAGCAGTTTTATGTACATCATCAGGGTGTACAGGAATTTGATGAAAGGCTCGCACCAAGTCAAGGCGTGAAAATACTGTGGTGCCATGGAGAGCAGAAGTAAAATCGTGTAAGTGAGGAAGGGGATAGCGATCTGGAATCGTGTTGTCATTCAAAGCACGATAATCTCCACATGGACGCCAGTCTCCAGGTGTAGGTTTTGGGACCATGTGTAAAGCAGAGGCATACGGGCTACTTGAAGGCCGTATAATACCGAGTTCAAGCATGTGTTCAAACTCTCGTCTCACAATTGCAAGACGATCTGGAGCTAAGCGACGTGGGCGGGTGAAAACAGGTGAGCCTACCGTATCAATACGGTGGACAACAGTGTGTTTAATAGGGGTATCCTTAGAACAGGGTTGAGTAAGGGATGAAAATTCATTTAGGAGCTGCTCTATAGCAGGTGAGCACTGTGGCAGAGAACTTGCCAATAATGAAGAGGGGTGCACAGTAGGAGAACCAATTACTGAAAGATATGTGACATTATCAATTAATTGTGCTCTACGAACATCGACTAATAAATCATTAGCAGAAAGAAAATCAGAGCCTAACATTGGAGTATATACATCCGCAACAAGAAATATCCAGCGGAAAACACGTCTAAGTCCAAGAGAAACTGAAATAGAACGATGTCCATAAGTGTGAATAGATGAAGAATTAGCTGCACGTAAAATGAAAGGAGAAGGTCCGTTTGCACGGTCTGCGGCTGTTGCAGGAATAACACTGTATTGAGCTCCAGTGTCAATAAGGAATGCATAGCCTGAAAGTGGATCATGCAAGGTGAATGTTGGACCAGGTGGTGCAGTAGTTTGTGAATCATTAAATTTTTGTGGAGGAAGGTTAGTATTGCTGTGGGAAGGAGTTTGTGTTGTATTTGGAGAATTAGTTGGGGGTATTAAATTAGCTGTGGTTGAATAAGTAGGTTGCGATTCTTTAACTTTACTTGCGTACGTAGGTGTTGGTTTGACAGTGTTAAATGAGGTAGTGGTAGGGTTAGTTGAAGTAAGGATAGGAGGAGAGGCTTGAGAGGCTGTAGCGTCAGACGCCTGTGACACCAGCCTGGTTAGTTTAAAAGGAGGGTTAGGAGTCCATGGGCAAGGTGTGAGACAGCGCGTTGCACGATCTTTAAACTTTTCATGATACCAGCAAGGAGGGGTATGAACAGTAGACTGTGGTACGGAAATAGGTTGAGAATGGGGCTGAGTAGTGGGGATTGAGGATTGAGGATGAGGTAAGGCTAATAGATTTGGATTAGGAGCAACCAACTGACCTGTTTGCGGTGGCTGTGGTTGTAGGAGAACGAGGCGTTGTCCAGGTTCATATTGGGAGGCTCTAATTGGACCAGAGGGTCGTCCTTGTCTTGAAGAACTTCTCTCTCGTTCCCTGTTGTTAGCTAGCTCTATTCGGAGAGCTTTAAATTCATCTTTAAGTGTTTGTAGAATTTCGTTGGATACTTTAAGACCCTGTGCCGGGGTCACCAATTGTAAGAGTCCTGTTTTATTTATTTAGACCTTTACAAGTTTACGTAGATAATTAACTATATGCCAGGGTCACCAGCGCCCAAGTACTAGATTGGCATCCGGCACTGCGGCGCAAAGTTAATTTTAATAAAAGAAGGGAAGGACTGATTATTAAATCAATATGAATTTTTATATTTTATTGACAACAATTAATTAGTATATGCAAGGGGGATTTTTACCCGTAACAACTTTGATGGACTTATAATGGTGAGATTAAATAATGGCCCGTTTGGCTAATATATAACAGTCTGCAAATTAATACTGATTGTAATAAGGAATATGCAATAATACAAATGATACAAATAATAATTATACTAATAATAAACTAATAATAATAGTAATATAGTAATAATATAGTAATAATAATATAGTAATAATAATAGTAACAATAATAATAACTAAAAGATAATATTGTAATAATAATAGTATAGTAATAATAATAATAATAACAAAGATAATAATAACAAAGATAATAATAACAAAGATAATAATAACAAAGATAATAGCCACAATGACAACCTTGTCTGCAAAGAGACAGACAAGAATACTGTAAGTAATATTTTGGAGAAAAAGAGTAATAAAAATGGCAATAATTAATAATTAAAATACATATAGGTTATATAGGCCCCAGTAACCTGTGGATGATAAATTACAGTTAATTCTGGTTATGGGATTGTGTTAAGTTGAATGGGAAAACTAAAGGAAATATGTAGGCTACAAATGATTAGTAGGCCATCTGCTAAGAAAATAACATGAAACATAATAGGCTTATAAAGTAAAGTAAAATATACTAAGAAAATTAATAGGCAGGCCTTTGCCTCTTCAACATATTGAACTGAGGTTAATCTAAAACAAAGACTATGGTAGGCCTCGGTTAGGCTAGAGTTATAATTTGGCTTTTGCCTAGACCTAACTTAGCCTAAGGTAATTTATTATATGAATCTTACATTACTATTTGTAGTATGAATCTTAGTACTAATTGCAAATGGTATAAGGCGTTAGTATCTGCAGTATGCGGTATTGCATACAGATATGAAATAGTAAAGAATAAATATTATAAATACAAAACATACCACAAAGGAACTTTGCTTGCTGGCGGGGTGATTTCGAATATAATGTGTAAAGTGGCGTCCTTTGTGTTGTCGTTGCACACAAGTTTGTTTTTACTTAATAATTTTACCAACCAGCCAAAATAATCCTTAAAAGCCCATTCATGTCTAGTCACACCACACTGAATTCTTAAGAATTAAATTTGATCACTGGACATATTTAACTTTTATTTATTTATTTATTTTATTTATTTTAGATTTAAATATTTCACTCATGCCAATTTGTGGCAGCTTTCACTAATAAAGAATAATCTTGTGGTGCAAGGCATTACAACATTACCCCATCTAACAGTAAAAGTTTGATGTGTGTACCAAATTTTAAAACATTCCTGTCTTCTAATTCTTTAAATAGTATATTGTGATTCACTCTGTAAAATGTTTCGATATCCAAAACCAACTGTAAATACAGTAGTTGAATTACTGACAGCCTATCTCAATACAATTTCTTTCAAAACATAAATACTCGTACATATAGGTAGTTGAATGGGACCTTTTAAAACCATACTGATTAGGAGACGTCCATAAATAATCATTTAGTTGGCGTAGCAAAAGTTTCTCAAGTAATTTTGAGAAGCAGGAGGCAACAGCAATAGGCCTATAGTTATCGCTGGATAGAATCAAAACGTACAGGCTTGCAGGCTTTGATAGAATGTCCCCATATTTATTATTGACAAGGGATGTGATATAAGCCCTCATAAACTCTGCAAGAATATAACTGAACAAATAAGGCTGAGAACAGTAATGATATGAAAACTGATCATATCATTAACAAACTTTAAATGCTCATTCAACAGGTTATATATATATATATATATATATATATATATATATATATATATATATATATATATATATATATACAGGGTGGGCGGAAAGTAGCTCCCTATTTTGGATTGGTAAAAAAATACGTATATTATCCATTTATTTCAGAAGAAATAATATGAAAAGGTAGGCATACATGGTAGGTTTTCTCTAAAATTCAATGTGGGCTCCAACTCTTTCCACCAGCTTCTGGAGCCGCCCAGGAATGGCGTCCACTGACTTTAGCAGGAACTCCGGCGGGATGGAGGACATGACTTCCCGAATTCGGTCCTCCAGTTCTTCCAATGTCCTCGGTTTGGTGGTAGACTTCTTCCTTTACCCACCCCCAAAGAAAGAAGTCGCACGGTGTCAAGTCGGGGCTCCTGGCTGGCCATTGATGTGGACCACGACGACCCATCCAACGCCCAGGGAAGTGGGCATCCAGCCACTCACGGACAACAAGAGCGAAGTGCGGAGGGGCGCCATCTTGCATAAATATCAGATCGTCGATGTTCTCCCATGTGCTGACAACCGGCCAGACCTCGTTTCGCAACATAGCAAGGTACCGCTCAGCATTCATGGTGTTGCGCAGAAGGAACGGGCCCACAACCTGATCTGAGGTCATACCACACCACACCGTTACACTGAACCGATTCTGCCGTTTTTCAGCGGTAACCATGGGATCCTCTCCTGCCCAGTAGTGGCAATTGTGGCGGTTGACAAAGCCTCCGACGTGGAACACCGCCTCGTCGCTCCAGAGGATGTTGCGGAAGAGATGGGGCCAGTCTTCATGCCAAGCCAGCATGATTTCCCCGAACTCCATGCGAATGTCGCAGTCCTCGTCCGAGAGAGATTGGCAGTAATGCGGCTTCCACGCACGCCAGTTCAGCTCCTTCTTCAGCACAGTTCGCACTGAGTAGCGGGAGAGTCCACTTTCCCGAGCTGCCTGGCGAGTTGACTTTCGTGGACTCCGTGCGAACATTTCCTGAACTGCCTGCACCGTCTCCTGGGCCCTGGATGTCGAAGGGCGACCACATCTTCGAACATCTGCCACAGACCCCGTGGTCATGAGCTTCGAGTGGCAGTTCTTGATTGTTTTCGGGTCCACTTGGGCACGTGGTCCGTGAATGGCCCGCCACCATCTTTGAACTCGAACGACAGATTGCCAAACTTCGTACCGTGCCGCCAACTGGGCACGCTCCTGCAGTGTTAAACGCTCAGCCATGTTACCCTTCAATCTGAAATGAAAAAAAAAATGAACGTTACAATTGTACCACTTTAGAGAACACACCATAACAATATAACAATACAATCACAATTTATACATAATTTATATGTAATTTAAATTAGGGAGCTACTTTCCGCCCACCCTGTATATATGGTTTTTACATATATATATACATATGATGAATAAAACCACGAAGGGAAAAGAAACACAAAGTGGTACTCAAGCGCTTTCGTCTAATGACATCCTCAGGAACACTCACTCGTCATTAGACGAAAGCGCTTGAGCACCACTTTGTGTTTCTTTTCCCTTCGTGGTTTTATTCATCATAAATATTTTTCACGTGTCACTTTCGTGAAATATTTTTCATATATACATATATATTTGTTTTTTTTTTACCAGGTTTACACCAGTATAATTTTTTTTCTCAAATTATTACTATTATTCATTATTAATAATTTAGGACAAATTTAATACATTTCTTACTGATGTAGTACTTTGCTTAGCTTTCTGTATAACTAATCTAGACATAGGAAAAAAAATGTAAACACAAAGGAAGAATTTTTGGTGGTTGGCTATTTATGTCCAAAATTAATGGCAAAGGATTAATGTAAACAAAGCTGTTGCCATACATTAATGTAACTAGTACATAAGTAGGTTTATTTAGGACTTATTTAGGTCATTAAATTTTATATTTACTAAGAATAATAATTTTTGTTTATATTTGTCAGTTAATCTTATGTTGGAAATATGTTAATATGGAATAGTTGCAATTTAAAGTTAGGTGTATTTCCTGTTATTGACAATGAAAAGAATTTACTGAAAACTATCCTGGCCCGAAATTTATTAATTGATAATGACCCTGAACGTTTATGAGTCTTGATCTCAAATTATTTTTTCTCTCGCCTAATACAAGCAAAGGCTCATTCAATCTAGGGGATAGCCAAACTTAGACAATAATGCTTCCAATTCAGTTAAAGAATAATATTTAAGATCACTTTAGACTGTGACTGTAAGGTTTGTGAGAAGGAAGCTAGGGAAGGGGACAAGGCTGTACCATGTGAGAGTTGTGGTGATTGGTAAACATGTGATAATAAAAACCCCCTCTAACAGACAGAGTTTATTTCCACAATAGTTTCGATACCCACTGGCATCCTCTTCGGGTGGATACAGAAAAATGAATGAACCAAAAACAAGAGAGAAAACAGTCCAGGGACCATTAACACATTCGCACCTAGGTTAGATCCCATTCCCCCAACACTGGAAGGGCATTTTTATTAAAGGGACCCGCTTATAAGTACATTTGCACAAATTTAAAACTATCTTCTTCTATACATACAGATTCTATTGTTTTTTTTTTTACATAATTATTAAATTTATTATTAAATTTATTACATTTAATATTGCATTATTATTTATTACAGAAATTACAAATTTATTATTACATTGATTATTATATTGTTGTTTATTATACAGAAATTATAAACCAAAAAATGAATGAAAAAGGCGAGAAGGAAACAATCCAGAGACTATTAAGAAATTTGCACCTAGATTAGATCCCATTCTCCCGACACTGGAAGGGCATTTTATTACAGGGTCCCGCTTATAAGTATATTCACACATTAAAACCATCTTTGGTAACGGTTCAGAATAGGGGCACCACCTCAATTTTTGTTTTTTTTCCACCAAAATATGCTAAAACTATTGGTTTCCTGTTTAGGATGAATGTGACCATCGCCATTACAGTAAATTATTGCTTGAAGTTATTTCACTCCCCCAACCCCTCCTACAATCTAGGGGGACCACCGTGGGAACCGGTGGTTTTAGGTGGGGGAACACAGCACAAGCAATAATTTACTGTAATAGCAATGGTCAGATTTATCCTAAACAACAGGAAACCAATGGTTTTAGCATGTTTTGGAGGAAAAAAAAAAGTCATGAAACCTCAAAAACCATGAGAAAAACCTAGGTTTCATGGAAAACCTAACCACTAACCTAAAAAATATAAAACCTTATACCGATCAATTTGTGATACGTGATCTTTATGGGGGCAGAGCCCCCATAACCCTGAGACCTAAATTATACAAATTGGACACACTACATTTAAAGGGAGAATACCATGCGAGCTCTACTAGCATCACCTCACATCTGTCATAGCCCGAAGCCATTTTCAAACTGAAGTGAATGAATGATACGATAGTAGGGTTGCCAACTCAAACTTTCCTAGATTCATACCCAAAAATATGTTTTTCATAATTTTCTAACTTCATTTTTTTTTTATTATGCGACATATGCAATCAACGTATTTTAATGAGAGAAACAACTTTGTCTCCGTGGTATTTTTCGAAATTTTGCTTAATTAAATGGCGCCCGTATTCTGAACCATTACCCCATCTTCTTGTTCGACATATACAGATTCTATTATTTTGACATAATTACTACATTTATTATTGCATTTACATTTTTTAACATTTATTATTATTACTGTTACACTAATTATTACATTTATTTTATTACCTTTATTATATTTATTGCATTTATATTTATTTCCACATTTATTACTTCCATTATTACATTTACGTTTGTTATTACATTTACATTTTAACAAAAAAAAAAAAGAAAAAAATCAAATGAGTAAGGAAATAATCCAGACTTTAAGAAATTCACACTTAGGTTAGAACCTGTTCACCCAACTCCATAAGTGATTTTTTGACCAAGAATATCATTAAAGGGTCCAACTTATAAGTACCTTCACACAAATTAAAATTATCTTCTTGTTCTATACATACAGATTCTATTATTTTTCTGTTGACATAATTATTACATTTATAAAGTACCTTACTTGATTCCCAATCTACAGCATGATTATTTTGGCTGGCGTGATAAAAAATGGCATTATTAGTATTGCAACTTCTGAAGGCATATATGTGTTCTTTAATACAGGTTTCAATATTTCTTCCAGTTTCACCTGCGTATACTAAATCACAACTTTTACAGGGAATGCTGTAGACACAGGCTTGTTCCTGTTTTGCAATGTTATTCCTAACCAATTTACTTTTCACGGTAGATGAATATTTGAATGCCAAAGCAAACTTAAAATCTTTCATCAATGGTTTTACTCTTTCTAAGCTGGCAATGTAAGGCAAACTCTCATATTGTTTTTGGTTAACTGAAGGTTCCCAAGGGGCATAAAAAGATTTTCTGGCTTTAAAATACGCCTTTCTGATAAACCACTCAGGATATTTTAAATCCTTAAAAATATTCTAAATCTTTGAATTTTCCGGGTCCAGCAAATGTGGGCTACAAATTGTGAGTGCTCTTAGAAACATGGAAGAAATAATTGAGCTTTTAATCCCTTCATCATGATATGAAAAATAATGAATGTACGAATTACAATGAGTAGGTTTTCTATAGACCGTGAAATTGGGCTTTCCGCTTTCATTAATGACCAAAACATCTAGAAAAGGAAGTTATTCCAGTGGTCAGGCCAAAATGAGAAAATATCTATATAACGAAACCAAATTAGATTCCTGGGACATATTGTTTGCAACAATTTTTACTCATAATATTCCATGTATAATGTATTCAGTATTGGGGATAAAGGGGGGACCATTCCCATACCAAAATGTTGTAAATAAAATTCTTCACTGAAGGAGAAGGCATTATTGGTGACAGAGTTTTATCAGTTCTAAAAATACAGATGTGGGCATGCCTAGTTCCACGTTACATGTTGGCAATTTTCTATCTAAAAAACTAAGTACTTCATCAATGAGAACTTTCGTAAACAAGGACTCAATTTCAAAACTGATCATTCTTCCCTGTTTTAAATCTGAGGATATAACTTTGTTAATAAAGTCACAGGAATTAGTGATGTGCGAGCCTGAAAATTTACCAACTAATGGGGATAATTTATCTGCAAGAAATTTAGATAACCTGTAAGTAAAGGAACCCCTGTGTGAAATAATGGGACAGAGTGGTATATTAATCTTATGGGTTTTGGGTAAGCCATAAATATGGGGGAGTTGGGTTAATCTGTAGAAATCTTTTAGGATCAATCGCTGGGACATCTTTTAATAAGTTCTTGATAGTTTTGTTGAATTCAGCAGAAAGACACTTGGGGGGATGATCTCACTTTGGTGTCAGTGAATTCATCACTAAGTAACGCTTCCATTTTTTGTTTATAATCACACTTTTCCAAAATAACCACAGTGTTACTTTTGTCCGCTTTAGTGACAAATATTGCTTCGTTCTTCCTGAGCTTGTCTAAAGCTAACCAGAATCTTTTGAGAATCGAGTCCATTGAGTTGAAATGTTCCAGAAACTTGCTCAGAATCAAACCATTTAAACATGGAATATCCACCCTAGAATTAACTACAGAAGACACAAAATCTAAAACAATGTTTTTATCAGGTTTAAGGGCAAACAACAGCCCTAAATTAAGAACTTCCTTTTCGGATTTGGATAAGACATATGTCGATAAATTTAAAATGGAACCTTCCACTGCACACTTTGACCAAGCACTTTCATCACATAAATTGGATAGCTTTCTGTTAAGTCATTGTTCAGTGCGTCTAGTCTCCACATCGCATTTATAATCTGCAGTTTCAAACAGCACTACAAGTAGTTCACTCGACCCGAAGAGGATGCCAGTGGGCATTGAAACTGTTGTGGAAATAAACTCTGTCTATTAGAGTGGGTTTTTATTATCATATTTTGACCTTCACATAGAAAAAAGTTTTTTGCATTTATTATGGTAAACATAGTAAAAATTTTATAGTGGGTACACTAGGGGCCCTTCGGCCCATCTGGGTGGCTCCACTATTAATATAAACAAACCATTTAAATACAGTTGCATGCAAAATTAAGATCCAATTGATCTCTGCAGATTGTCGCACATCTACTAGCTATACCTTAACTTCAAAACTTTGGATCTTGTAGATAACACTACTGTACTAATTGTAGACATCATATGGTTATCTCATCACAAGAAGTTTTACATGCATCTATATAGCTATATCACTCAGCCTACATAAAATTTTGGAATTTTAGGTTATGTTAGGTTACATTATATATTAAAACTATGTTTTTCCATTTGTTTTTGATGTTTGAATGAAATTAATCTTCGTTCAAACCACCAAAAACCATCAGAAAAACATAGTTTTGATTTACAAAGCCTGTAATGTACACTTGTAAAAATTTACCAATATTTCGTGGTCTTGCAGTAAGTGTTTAGATAAAGTTAGGAACATGGGTACTTGTATTTCATTAAAACTAATGAAAATATCACGACTTAACCTAAACAATTATCAAGGGCGTACAGTTGATCTATTATTAATTATAAGATTGTTTGTTTCTGGAATAGTATTTACTGTTTACTAATAGATCAACTGTATGCCCTTGATAATTGGTTAGGTCAAGTCGTGATATTTTCGTTAGTTTTAACGAAAATATTCTGTCAAAATTGGTGGGGGGTGAGATAACCTACAAGTACTAGAACATGCCTGAGGAAAGGTTTAAAAAAGGTACTAGCTCAGTCTAGTGGGCCTAAGTTAGTTGGCCATATGATTGATATAAACACTTTATTTTAGACTCAACAGGTACAAACATTATACAAGAGGTCCATAGAAGGTAATTGTTGCAAATGACATGGCCTGAAGTTTAAATAAAAAATACATTTTTCTAGTGTATTTTGGTGTGCTCTGTTCAAATATAACCTTCATTTCCTGTGCAAATGGAAAGCAATATAATTATTTGTACATTACTTCAGAGTCGTATTTCTTCATTTCTGGGAATGTGAAAATGTGAATAGCAATATAACCTTCGCTAAAATGAATACAGTGGTACCTGGTACCTCTCTTAACAAATGTAATCCATCCCATTGAACAGCTCATTAAGAGGAAATTTCATTATGAGATGCATTAGTTTAATGGGTTTTTCATTAATTGGTTCCAGAGACCCAAGAAAAATATATATATATATATATATATATATATATATATATACACACACACAGTATATATGCATGTAATGATGTATAAATTATATTAAATGAAAAGACAAAATATAATACAATAATGCAATAATAATACAAAAAAAATGTAATTTATTTACTGTAGACTGGATGATGATGGGCTTAAGGTGACTGGAGAAGGTGGTGGTGAGGAGGAGAGGGTTAGAATTGTTAGAAACACTACGGACGCTCGCACATCACATGTTCCGACAGGCGCTCATTGAGTACTCATGTGGAGTATTATGGTCAATGGGAGGCTTCTCATTAAGAGAAAATTTGTTATTAGGGTTACTCATTAAGAGAGGTACCACTGTATAACCTAACCTTCGCTAAAACAAACATAACCTAACCTTTGTGGTGGATAAAGTTTCGGGACTTGGAAAATGTCAAAAAATTGTTAGTGAAAAAAATAGATATCTCCCTTATTTTTTAAAAGCACAAGGTCTAGTTTTTTTTAAAAATTCATCAAATCATATGTACTAACACCTGGTATGAATAAAAAATCTGAATTTGGAGGCTGTGCATCTCCTGAATATTGACCATAATAATATATATATAATATATTATATTATATACCATTATTTCCACTTTATTTTCCATAGTAATTGTCCTCCTCTTCCTACTTGCACTTTCAATACTTTCAGTATTCTTACGTTTTCCAGACATGATTATTAAACATATGCTAAATATATCAGTGCCAAAAAAGAGCACAGCTGACAGGAATTGAGCAGTGATCTGCACAGTGTGGGCTCCACAACAACAATGGTGGGTGTCGGCTGACACTAACGCCCTCTGTCATGCTGATAGTGTAACTACATACCACAAGCACACACTTTGTTGTTCATATCTTCAAATGTTCATAAGTCGGGGACCTACTGTACAGTATATATATATCAGGGGTATCCAACCTTTTTCATAAAGGGCCATATTTCAATTAATGACTCTCACTGAGGGTCAGTGTGCAAATTTTAGATAAAATTTTAAAATTAAATTTTATTGAAATAAAATATGACATTAGATAATGATTTTTCAGTATCTGCCAGCCAGGCCTGACACAAATCTTTGGTGGGCCATATGTTGGACAAGCCTGATATATATATATATATATATATATATATATATATATATTAGTGATGGGACGATACCAAAATTTTTAATAATTCCGATTCCGATACCACTAAAAAGTCTCGATTCCGATACGATTCTCGATTCCGATTCCGATTCTCAATATTTTTAAATATAATTCTATACTTGTTTTTCTGGAAATTGTCATATTTTACTCTGGTAAGATTAACTATTTACATTATGAGTATGGTAATATAAATTATAAATTATAATAGATTGATTTAAAAATAAAAATCAACTGTAAGTTGTAACAATTCATTTTAATCTTCTTGATTACACATCATGGATATACATGTTTTAATGTATAGCTACAATACAATAAAAATAAAATTTGTTATCCTCTTTCATTTAAATTTTAAAGTTTACATTGCAAAACTGGTTCAATTAAAAGTTAAAAATCGTTTTAAAGAATCGGAAATCATAGTACAATTCTCTCGATTCCGATTCCGATTCCTGAAAAATGCTCGATTCTTCCGATTCTCGATTCCGATTCCGATTAAATCGTCCATCACTAATATATATATATATATATATATATATATATATATATATATATATATATATCCCCGCAAGGGGGTTCTAAGCTCATGCTCTTGAGTGCTCTTTGTGCTCATTTGTACATGCTTGTTCCAGGAGGTTTCACGTGCGCCCTCCCGGCCCTAGCACCAAGGATGATGGGCTCGACCTTGCAGTCCTTGTCATCTTTGGTCTTTTTCCACTTCAACTGTCCCCTCCATCCTTTCTTTTTCCTCTGTCTTTCCTCTCACTTTTTCTTTGTTTTTATGCTGAGATATGCCCTTTTAAATAGAGGCGAATCGGTTCTTCCCGAACTTAAAAAAAATATATATATATATATATATATATATAATTAGTGTGGACCAAAAAAAATGAAGGTTTAAAAATCTTTGTTCCACATGAGTAATGTTATTCCTTTTGCTTACCTTAATCAAATTACAAAATTTGAAACCTCTACGTCAAGTTTTAGGGGTCCCAAGAAAATTGCACTTTTCCTTTTAATGCTGAAAAAATTAGTTTCTCCTCATTTTCATAAGTTCTGCTTTATTTTTTGTTGGAAATTCTTTACGATTCTTGAAAACTGTTTTGAGCAGGTATTGTTTGTCCTCTTCTTTAGTTGTCACTGCTTGATTAAATTTTTCAATCAATGCAACACCCCGCTCAGCTGTGTCATTTGTCACTCTAAGGGCACGAACTCTAGCACAGCCTCTTTGGTACTCAGGATCTATTCCCCATGTTGATGCAGAATTTTCAGTGAAGAGAGAATTGAGATGTAGAGCATCAAAAAGAGATTTAGTCCTTGAAGTAACAAAATCAGAAATCCTTTTTTCTTTAAAAGAAGCTAGGGTTACCTTTGCTTCTAAACGTTTCAGTCCCTTATTTCTTGGAGGCATTTTGATATTATTTTGCATTTGCTCCTTTTCTTCAAGGGATATGCTTTTGTCAAAGAAGCTTAATCCAACAAGTGTTTCTGAGAGGTACCACAGATGTCGTTTAATGGCATTTTGGGCTTGCTTGATAACACTTGATATCAAAGAATTTTCCTCCATTATTGCAAGATCTTGCAAAAATTTAAGATCAACATTTGGGGCTTCCTCTGGTTGAGAAGCTTTTGCCCAAGATTTTGCGTATACCAATGCAACAAATAAACAAATTTCTGTTATTGCATCAAGTTCTTTTTTAGTCATCTTAAATTGATTTTGGAGAAGAAAAAGCTTAAATGCATAAATTCCTTTTGCCATCCATCTTGCATGTGATGGTACGCTCCAGGTCTCTTTAAGGGAGTATTAGAAATGCTTTCTTCTTCAAAAAACAAGAGAACAAGTTGAAAAAATTCTTTATAATCATCTCTTGGCTGTTTAGAGTTGAGTGCCTCCTTCATGATTAAGACTGTTTGATTTTTTAAATCTTGAACTCTTTCAATTATTCTGCAGCTTTGGGAATCAACAGCAGTTGTGATTTGAGAATGATCCATAAAATCCCATTGAGTTTTGAATCTTTTGAAGATTGGAATATCAGGTTCAGAGGAATGGCCCATAGAAGTCCGGAAGACTTGAGATAGGACAATCTCATAAATATGGTGTCTGCAGGCTAAATATAAAAGCTCTTTTCCAAGTTCTTGTTCAATTTTAGTGCAAGCTTCAGCATGGATTCCGGTATTGGATGCTGTTGTGTCAAATGACAGCCCAATAATTCTCTGGGTCATATCATGTTCTTGCAGGAGAGAAATGCAAACACGAGCCATCTCCGTACCCGTGCCAGCAGTGACTTTAGGAATTCCCAGCAATTTCTCTTCACCATTCCCACTGACTAACACTGCAATCCTTTCCGTTCTTCCTTAGCCTGCAAGAAAAAGTTAAAATAATAATTTATATATAATTTATATATATTTATTTTTAATATTTTATTTTTATATATATTATATATTTAATATTTTATTTTATATTTAATATATTTATATATATTATAATTTATATATTATAATACAGTGCCCGCGAAAAGTATCCGATCACCCTTGAAATTTGTATTTTTTACATAAAAAACAATGTTTAAATGTATACTAACCTTATATTAGTATTTTGTCATCTGTCCTTTAGTTTGGATGACTTGTTCTAGACGTTTTGGCATGGATTTAATCAAGTTTTGACAAACTTCCACTGATATTTCCTTGCACCATACCTTTTTGATGGCCTCTTGTAATTTTTCGACTGAGCCAGTGTCGTGGCATTCGACCTTATTTTTTATTATTAGCCACAGATTTTCTATCGGATTGAGATCTGGACTATTACCAGGCCAATCCAAAATATCAAATTTATTGTCAGTAATCCATTTTGTCACTATTTTGGCCCTGTGACATGGTGCACCATCATGCATGTATGTTTTTTCCTTTGGATTGCCATTGCCATTAGAAGTTTATCCTGTAGCATTGCTAAATACCGTGCACCATTCATAGTTGTGTTCTTCGGAAGAAATATAAGTTTCCACGCCCATAGTAACCGAAACAACCCCAAACCATCACACTTGGAGGGTGTTTCATTGTCTTTAGGGTGTATTTAGGGTCCATCCTATTTGAGCCAATAGGCCGGCGAACCTTTTTTGGACAACTTCTGAATGTCAAAAATGTCGACTCATCGCTAAATAAAACCTTCTTCCAGTCATCAACAGTCCAATGAATGTATTTTTTACAAAATGCGACACGTTTTTTACGCATTTTTTCATTAATGAACGGTTTCTTAGCAGCATTTCGAGATGGTAATCCGAGTTCTTTTTGGAGCCGCTCCTGGATAGTTCGTTCAGAAACACCAGATAACAAATTATTCATATTAAATTTTATTTCTTTCGCAGTTATTGTTGGGTTTTTCAATACTAAACGTTTCATAAGTTTGTCTGTTCGCGAATTTGTTTTTCTCGGTCTGCCAGATCGTTTTTTAGGGACTGGCGTGGTTAGGCCACCATTGTTCTTAGCCCGTGAAACCCATAAATTAATGGTACTTTGGGATATGTTTAATTCCTTAGCTATCTGTCTCTGTGATTTCCCACATGCATGCAAAGCAACAATAGCACCTCGACAATCACTCTTAAGTTGTTTTTTAGCACACATTATATATAAATTTTATTTACACCACTTTCTGTAAAAAAAAAAAAAATATCAAGAAATTTACACAAACAGTGAAATCTGACAAATTTGAGACACAGCCACCCGCAACGAAGGCTACCAGAACACTAATTTGAGAATGCGTTGGATAGCTCTCATATCAGCGAGCAACCTCAAAGTTACCAGATGTCGCTAGAACAAATAGAAAGTGAATTACGTGTCTCTGAATATTAAGGGAAAATATTGTATTTTCTTGAGTGATCGGATACTTTTCGCGGGCACTGTATATAATTTTAAATTAAACGACTTATTTTAAATTAAACTTGACTTATTTTAAATTAAACTTGACTTATTTTAAATTAAACTTGACTTATTTTAAATTAAACTTGACTTATTTTAAATTAAACTTGACTTATTTTAAATTAAACTTGACTTATTTTAAATTAAACTTGACTTATTTTAAATTAAACTTGACTTATTTTAAATTAAACTTGACTTATTTTAAATTAAACTTGACTTATTTTAAATTAAACTTGACTTATTTTAAATTAAACTTGACTTATTTTAAATTAAACTTGACTTATTTTAAATTAAACTTGACTTATTTTAAATTAAACTTGACTTATTTTAAATTAAACTTGACTTATTTTAAATTAAACTTGACTTATTTTAAATTAAACTTGACTTATTTTAAATTAAACTTGACTTATTTTAAATTAAACTTGACTTATTTTAAATTAAACTTGACTTATTTTAAATTAAACTTGACTTATTTTAAATTAAACTTGACTTATTTTAAATTAAACTTGACTTATTTTAAATTAAACTTGACTTATTTTAAATTAAACTTGACTTATTTTAAATTAAACTTGACTTATTTTAAATTAAACTTGACTTATTTTAAATTAAACTTGACTTATTTTAAATTAAACTTGACTTATTTTAAATTAAACTTGACTTATTTTAAATTAAACTTGACTTATTTTAAATTAAACTTGACTTATTTTAAATTAAACTTGACTTATTTTAAATTAAACTTGACTTATTTTAAATTAAACTTGACTTATTTTAAATTAAACTTGACTTATTTTAAATTAAACTTGACTTATTTTAAATTAAACTTGACTTATTTTAAATTAAACTTGACTTATTTTAAATTAAACTTGACTTATTTTAAATTAAACTTGACTTATTTTAAATTAAACTTGACTTATTTTAAATTAAACTTGACTTATTTTAAATTAAACTTGACTTATTTTAAATTAAACTTGACTTATTTTAAATTAAACTTGACTTATTTTAAATTAAACTTGACTTATTTTAAATTAAACTTGACTTATTTTAAATTAAACTTGACTTATTTTAAATTAAACTTGACTTATTTTAAATTAAACTTGACTTATTTTAAATTAAACTTGACTTATTTTAAATTAAACTTGACTTATTTTAAATTAAACTTGACTTATTTTAAATTAAACTTGACTTATTTTAAATTAAACTTGACTTATTTTAAATTAAACTTGACTTATTTTAAATTAAACTTGACTTATTTTAAATTAAACTTGACTTATTTTAAATTAAACTTGACTTATTTTAAATTAAACTTGACTTATTTTAAATTAAACTTGACTTATTTTAAATTAAACTTGACTTATTTTAAATTAAACTTGACTTATTTTAAATTAAACTTGACTTATTTTAAATTAAACTTGACTTATTTTAAATTAAACTTGACTTATTTTAAATTAAACTTGACTTATTTTAAATTAAACTTGACTTATTTTAAATTAAACTTGACTTATTTTAAATTAAACTTGACTTATTTTAAATTAAACTTGACTTATTTTAAATTAAACTTGACTTATTTTAAATTAAACTTGACTTATTTTAAATTAAACTTGACTTATTTTAAATTAAACTTGACTTATTTTAAATTAAACTTGACTTATTTTAAATTAAACTTGACTTATTTTAAATTAAACTTGACTTATTTTAAATTAAACTTGACTTATTTTAAATTAAACTTGACTTATTTTAAATTAAACTTGACTTATTTTAAATTAAACTTGACTTATTTTAAATTAAACTTGACTTATTTTAAATTAAACTTGACTTATTTTAAATTAAACTTGACTTATTTTAAATTAAACTTGACTTATTTTAAATTAAACTTGACTTATTTTAAATTAAACTTGACTTATTTTAAATTAAACTTGACTTATTTTAAATTAAACTTGACTTATTTTAAATTAAACTTGACTTATTTTAAATTAAACTTGACTTATTTTAAATTAAACTTGACTTATTTTAAATTAAACTTGACTTATTTTAAATTAAACTTGACTTATTTTAATTTGAAGGTAAAATGGTGTAGATTGTGAAAACTAGCTTCAGACAGTGAAATGTAACCTAATTAAATAGAAATTTAGCTATCAAAATGTTTAATTAAAACCAACCAGATAATAACACTGCCTAGGTGTGAAAACCAGACCCACAACTAAGTTTTTCACCTGAGAGATAAAATATAAATATGCTAAATTAATCAGACAAAAAAACTAACCTGATATCTCTGGGAGCATTTTTCCATCCCAATGAAGAACTAAAGGCTCTCCAGGACAAAATGCTTGCTCTTGATATTCTGTTGCTATTTCTTTGCGTAACTTTTGACGAGTTCGAAGCATAGTAGATTTTGACACTAATGTTTTCCAAATTATGGCCCAAAGACTGAGCAACAACAGCATAAGACATAGCTGCATCTCGATTGGAAAGATTCATTCTATCATAGGCTGCTACAACATTTTTGTCAATAGGCTTTGACTTTTTAGGAGCCAACATTTTCTTTTTAAATTGCTCTTCAGAGGGACCTTGAAAATTCATTTCAAGGTTGTCATCATTAGGTGATGGTGATGATGATGATGATGTGAAATCATCTCTATTGGCAGGCAAGAATGATCTTTTAGATCGCTTCTGCTCTTTGAGGGCTCTTTCACACACTAATTCTTCACGATGAAGCCTTCTTTTCTCTCTTTTTGCAAGAATTTGGTCTACTGTACCCATGCTACTTTGTGTAGGATCTTCTTGCTGGCTTAAGTAGAAAAGCTTGTCTTCTTCATTTGACATCATCAAAAGGGCATTAGAGTGACCAATATCAAGAATTTCAGTCTTAATTTCATCTTTAAACATAGCTTCTTCAATACGGCATTTTTCCTCGGGCCTTTTTCTGTTTTTCATCAATTTATCATAACAGCTTATTAAAGAGTCAATCTTTCGGATGGCACTGTCTCTACGCATTGTGGGAATCCTGGCTTTCTCCCAGTAGGTCATCACTTCATCTAAGCAAAGATTAATGGATCTTCTTCGTCCCAATTTTTCCTCTTTTTGATGGAAGAAATATTTTTGCAAAACTTGCAGTTTTGTAGGTAAGTGGCAACAAAGTATATCTTTATATAAATGGCCAATGAGCCAAACTTTAGTTTTAGAACGAGTAGCCATTTTTAGTTTAAAAAATTAAATTTCTGAAATAGTAAAATAAATCGGTTAAATTAGGAGATAAAAAGGATAACTAAAAGGTTCAAGCCAATTAGGCAAAGCCTTTAATTTAGAGTTGACCAATTAAGGATAATATATTTTATCCAAAATTTTTGTTTTCCTTATTAATAATTTTCTCTGAAATAATGATCTAAGATTGTTTTTGTACTCTATTAACACCAAAAATTTCTTAAATAAGAAATTTTTTCATAAGTTGCAACTCAAGAGTTGAGTTGATCATTGATGTTCTAAGCGCGCCTATTCATTGGAAAATTTTTATAAGTCATTAAATCTCGGGACCCCTAAATATTCTCATATTTGACCAAAATTTTGCTGACATGTCTATCTGGTCCAAAGGAACAAGGGCATTAATGTGGAACAAGGATTTCTTCAACTTTATAATTTACCCCCCATTTTGGTCCACACTAATATATATATATATATATATATATATTAGGCTGGGTTATAGAAAAAGAAGGGAATTATATTGATGGTTAATTTGTCATCATGTCCTTTAATTTTTGTTCTGAATTAACTAAAAAATCAAGCAGAATATATGTTATAACCTTATATATATATATACTTAAAATAATAATCATTCACATTCAAGTACTTTTTCCTGCACAGGAAGCATATCCTGTGTTGTAAAATAATTTCTTATTGTGTGAAGTGAAGTTAGTATAGGCTTTGGCCATTAACACCTTTTATTGTAACAGTAACCAAAAAATGTTAGAGGCCTAATAGTTGCATGGGGGTTAGTCCTAACCAAAATTAGGAGGCTACTACTAATGCTTATCAGAAGAATTTATGGAGTTGAAGTTGCTACATCGTTAGTGACAGGTTACTTTATTTAGTGGTTTAAGATCCACACTTTATAAGTTTCCATTTTATTTACAGAAAATAGCCTAACATGACTTAGGCTAATGTTGTTGTGCTCAAATTAGTCTAATATTAAGGTTTAGTAGTAAGGTTTTAGCTACATAGATTTACCTTGATTCTCATACCCAAACCTAATATGCACAATATAACATAATTATTATTTAAATATCTAAATAGTCTTGGCCATAAGCCTAACCATGAAGAAAGAACTCCCAAATCTTTTCTGGGTACATAATACAACTTAGGCCTTATTCATTGGAATGTAGGCTTGCTTATAATTTAAGCATGATTGTCTGAATTTTAAAGCATTACCAATGGCCAAAGGGGAAATTAACCCCAAGAAATAAATGAAAATATGAAAAGCCTACCAGAAATATATTTTAAAGATATACTCACCCATAAAAGCTTTAATCACTGTAATGGTAGGCCTAATCACAAGAAAAGATCATCAAAGCCTCACTACATCATCATAGTGATTTTTGTTATCCAGTTATGTAATGATGTAAACTTAGGATATAAGTTATTCGAGGAAAGAAACTGTAACAGAACGAGGACTGTTTTGACTGATATGTCAGGAAGAATAACAGATGGTCCAAAGAATTATCCAAAAGAAAGTCACTGTGAATGGCTTATTGAAGGTATGCAAAATTTTTTGTATATTTTATTAGGATTACCTTATGCTATTTATATTTAGATTGGCCTTTGTAGGTCTAGTGTCTCATTCACATTGTGTTTGCAGTTTTAAGAATAACAAGTTGTTGCTGAAGTTAAGACCAACATCTTTAGTCAAGTTCAGCATAAAACCAATGTCTTGTAGCTCCCAGATATTAAGTTACCTAAAAGGCAGCAGCAGTAGTTTTCATGAATATAGCCAAAATTTCAGTGAATATGGTAGTATCTTAATTATTCCCATATTATTACAAAGGGTAATGTGTAAAATAATTTTTAAAAAAAGCCCGTAATTGTTGTGGGCCAACTGAGGGTTGAGGTGAAATAATCTGATAGGTTTTTGTCATCATATCAACAACAACTTTTCTTAAGTAAGGTACCATATATCAAATATTTCATCTACCATTTAATTTGCATTTTCTGAAAGATCATGCAATGCATAACTATTGTGTGAATTGTTTTTAAAAATTGAAGATCGTGTAACACTTGCAGTTTTTAAATAGCATTGGTGATTATCCTTTGAGAATACAAGAGTTAAGAATTGATACCACCCCTTTCTATATGTGTGTCATAAAAGGCAACTAGTTGTACAGGGATCCCTGGAGATGGGGATTGGGCTGGTGTTCCATATCTGGAAAAAACTCCCACAAATGAAGCCTTGGACTTGATCAGCACACCCACCAATATTGCCCTTGAAAATTTGTATGGGTTTGAAAGTGTGAAATTAGTATGGAAGAGGAAGGAATAGTTAAGAAGGGTGTTATCCTTCAAATGAAAGATGAGTGACATAAACATATGAAAGAGTATAAATATGTTAATAATAGATGTCTGTCCTAAGTTTAAGAGAATAATTGTAGCATGTGTGTCATGTGGTGATAAATGCATAGAAAAGAGGGGTGGAAATGCACTATGCTATGTCATGTGGTTGGAAGCCTGGGGAATGTGCATAGCTAGTAGACCTAATTGTAATGGGTGATTTGAATGGGAAAGTGGAAGTTGGCCTTGAGCTTGAAATGATTGGGAAGTATGATGTGCCTGAAATGAGTTACAGTGGCAATAGTTAAAGAATTAAGTGTGAAAGGATGTTTGTGTATCACAAATACTGTACATATTTCAGCATAAGGATATCCATAAGTCTACATAATATATAGAGAGAGACGAGAGTGGAAAAGAGTCTGATAAACTATGTGTTAGTAAGTAAAGATATGTTGAGAAATGTATGTAATATATGATTTTATTGTGTAAAGTTGAGTTGGTTGGTGTTTGATATGAAAGGAAGAGCAACAGTGGACAGACAGAAAATAAAAGTTGAAAGGATGAACTAATGTGAAATATCAACAGAGTAGAGCAAGTACTTGGAGAGAGAGAGAGAGAGAGAGAGAGAGAGAGAGAGATGATGATGAACAAATAGATGTATAGAATTAGTGAAATGTATATACCGTACTGTATAAGGAATGTTTAATAATGACAGAATCTGATGTATGTGGGTGTGTACAAAATGGAGTGAAGAGAAAAGCAACATGGTTGAGTGAGGAAGGGAAGAATGTAGTGAGAGCAAAGAAAAGTCTGGGAAAGAATGTTGTAAACTCAACTTGGCAGTGATGAAGGAGTTATAATGAGTAACAACAAAAAATTTTAAAAATAAATAGGAGGAGAGTAAATGAAAACTTGGGAAGGAAGGTGAATGAGCAGTATGTGAAGAACAGAAAGCTCTTCTGGAAAGAAGTGAGGAAGTGCAAAGTTCAGTTTGGTGGAATGACTGATAACATGAAAGCTTAGAATGGCAGTGTTAGTGCAGGATGGTGTAGCCTCTGTAGAAATGTATATACCAAGGAGTGGAAGGCATCAATTTAGAGGAGGTTGAATGAGCAATATGCAAGCTGAAGAAAGGAAAGTCATCAACAATTGATGGGGGATATATAGTGAAACGATTAAAGGTGAAAGTAGAATGGTTATCATATAGCTGTAGAAGATATATCAAGAAGCATGGGATTGATTGGACAAAAGGTGTAATTGGACCACTATAAAAAAAGATGAAAGAAGTGAATATAAAAATTATAAGGGTGCAAATCTTTCAAATATGTCTGGGAAAATATACAAGAGTGCTGATGGGTAGAATAGAAAACATTATGGAGCCATTGGTTGGAAGCAAGCAAGCAAGGAGACTTTAGAGAAGGAAGAAGTGTTCATAAAGTGTTTGCAATGAGACAGCTGACTCCAAAACTGTGATAAGAAGAAAAATGTGTCATTATTCATGGATTTGGAGAAAACATATGATGAAGTGAATAGAATCTGCCTTGTGGCAAGTGTTCAGAATGTATGGTGTCAGTGGTAAGTCATTAAATGTAATGAAAAGTACTTATGTGGTTAGTACTACTTGTGCAAGAGCTAAGAATGTGTTGAGTGTCTGGTTTGGTGTTGTTATTGGAGTACAATTGAGATGTCACCATAGCTGTTTAACCCTTAGACTGCGACTATCCTCTATAGAGGTCTGTATCAATTTCTGCGACAGTCCTCTATAGAGCCCCAAATTAAATGACATATTTCAAAAATTCGTGCCAAACCTTGGCACTGGAAATAGTATCATATGGCACTTTCCCCCCTCCACCACAACTAAACTAAGGTAGCTAAATGATTTTTTTTTTCACTCCATTTCTTTGCATGCCTACCTTCCATTGTATAAGAACAGAATAAGATTTTCTAAACTTTCATTTATCAGTGTTTTTTGTATCAGGTCATCCCATAAGTAGTCATTTTTTCGATCGGAATTTGAAGGACAAAAAAAAAACCACTGAAACTTTTTAGTCTAGTATATATTTTCCATCGGAATCAATAACACTGCCAATGTCTTACAAGCTTTTCAATGTCATGTTTATAAAATTCAGGCAGTTTTGAGGCAAAAAAATGTACAAAGAAAGGTGTGCAGGTCATCTAAAGAAGTATGTTTCTCGTGAAGATAGTTTTGCAGACTCCTAAAGAGATGATAATCTGAAGGCGCAAGGTCTGGAGAATATGGAGGATGTGGAAGTTTCTCCCACCCAAGCTCCTCAATTTTTGCAGAAGTGATCCGAGTGGTATGAGGACGTGCGTTGTCATGGTGGAACATGATTCCTTTCCGATTAACCAAAGGTGGTCTCTTTTCTTTTAGTGCAGTGTTCAATCGATCCAGTTGTTGACAGTAGACTTGAGCGGTGATTGTTTGGTTGTGTGGTAAGGTTTCAAAGTGTATTACACCACCTTTATCCCACCAAACCCTAAGCAACACCTTCTGAGGGTGAAGATCTGGTTTTGGCTGTGGTGTCGCTGGTTGTCCGGCACAAACCCACTGTCGATGGTGCTTAACATTCTGGTACAGTATCCACTTTTCATCACCAGTCACTAAACAGTGCAAAAACGGATCTTGGAGTTCATGGGAATGAAGAGCTGTGCTAATGTTTACCCGCACCCTCAGATTGTTGACCAACAATTCATGTGGCACCCATTTTCCTAACTTAGCCACTTTCCCGAGTTGTTGCAAATGTCGATGGATGGTGGACGGGGATGAATTGAGTTTCTGGGCCAATTCTTTGACAGTTGTTGAACAGTCTTCTTCAAGTGCAGCTAACAGCAGGTCATCATCAAACTCAGCAGGGCATCCAGAGCGTGCTGCATCTGTCAAACAGCAGTCACCATTCCTAAACTTTTGAAACCATCTTTGACATTTCCTCACATGCAGAATATCATTGCCATAAACATCCTGAATGTTTCACGTTGCTTCAGTAGCACTATTCCCTTTTTTGAACTCATAAAGCATTATATGCCTGATATGCTCTTCTGATACTGCCATGTTTATGAGGGGCTCACATAAAGCAAAACACGTGTCTTCACTGGTCAAGGTCTGTAAAGTATGTAGCGAAACACGATAGATCTCCTCTTAGATATAACCTTCAGAAAATTTATGCTTAAACTGAGTAGGACTAGTTTAAACTTAATCTATCGTAAAAAATGACATTACTTATGGGATGACCTGATGCATAAGACGATTGTCCAATAAATCTTTTACCACACTCTAAGGGTTAATGATTATATGGATGAGGTAATTATTTAAAAAATAAATGATGTAGCTATTTTTTGTAACTTGAACTTTTTAGCTCAAATTCTGGGACTTTATTTTCCTTCAGCATCATTGGTTAAAAATAATATATATAAATTTTATTTTTATTTTTGAGAGAGAGAGAGAGAGAGAGAGAGAGAGAGAGAGAGAGAGAGAGAGAGAGAGAGAGAGAGCCTTATGAAAGCAAAACAATCTTTAGGATACATACACATGACTCATTGGGACATTAGTGGTGTTGCCATAATTTCAAACATTTAATTGGAAATCATTATATCGGGTGGCCCAAAAAAAATGGCACCAATTTTGAGAAGTGATATCTCAATAACCCTTGCAGCTAGGGACTTTAAAAAACAACTAAATGAAAGATAATTCTTTTCTCTTTAAATACTTATTCTATGGCTTGATGGTTATAAGCCCATATAATGCCCGAAATTGGCTTCCAAAAAATATATATAAAAAAAAAAGTTGCGCATTTATATTTATTCCTTGATCCTAATTTTAAATGAAATTTTTCTATTCCAGACCCCTCAAGATGGGATTGAGAGAATCTGATAAGAACATTATACAAGCACTACGTGAAGAAAAAGGATATTCATTAAACATAATCCTTTACGAATTTCCAAATAGAAATTGGAAAAAAAGAACTGTGGCACATTTTTTACAAAAACTTAAAGAAACCGGCAGCAGTCAACGGCGTCCGGGAAGTGGTCGACCAGAAACTATTAGAACGCCAGAAAACATTGAAAAAGTAAATGAAATGGTTTTAAGTCAAGAGGAACAACCGGGAACAAGTAAAAGTGAACGTGAAGTTGCGAAAGAAACCGGGATTTCACGTTCATCAGTACAGCGAATTATTCGCTGTACTGATGAACGTGAAATCCCGGTTTCTTTCGCAACTTCACGTTCACTTTTACTTGTTCCCGGTTGTTCCTCTTGACTTAAAACCATTTCATTTACTTTTTCAATGTTTTCTGGCGTTCTAGTAGTTTCTGGTCGACCACTTCCCGGACGCCGTTGACTGCTGCCGGTTTCTTTAAGTTTTTGTAAAAAATGTGCCACAGTTCTTTTTTTCCAATTTCTATTTGGAAATTCGTAAAGGATTATGTTTAATGAATATCCTTTTTCTTCACGTAGTGCTTGTATAATGTTCTTATCAGATTCTCTCAATCCCATCTTGAGGGGTCTGGAATAGAAAAATTTCATTTAAAATTAGGATCAAGGAATAAATATAAATGCGCAACTTTTTTTTTTATATATTTTTTTTGGAAGCCAATTTCGGGCATTATATGGGCTTATAACCATCAAGCCATAGAATAAGTATTTAAAGAGAAAAGAAGTATCTTTCATTTGGTTGCTTTTTTAAGTCCCTAGCTGCAATGGTTATTGAGATATCACTTCTCAAAATTGGTGCCATTTTTTTGGGCCACCCGGTATATGAAAAAAATGGATGTAATGAAAGTTAGGCTAGGTTAGGTTATTTAAATTGGGCTAAATGTTACCATTCATATTCGAAAATATAAGATTTTAAAATTTCTAGCCTTGACTTGTAAATTTTTCTGTTTGAGTGGTTTATGAAAATTCCCAATTTTCCAGCTCCATCTGCAAACCATTTTATCACATTGAACATCACCAGTATGGACACAGAATGCTCATATGACCACTTGTATATATATGATGGTGCAACTTACCACTCCTACCTCTTGGCAGTCTTTTCGGGGGAATCATCTCCTTCCCTGGTCATTGCAGAGTCAGGAGCAATGTTAGTATTGCTTTATTCTGACACAAATTACATGCGATCAGGTTTTGTAGCAGAGTACTTCATTACAGGTAAGACCCTTTTGAAGAGGCTTGTACCAGTATGCTAAGCTAAATGGGTTGCTACTGCCAAATGGCCAACTCAGTTGACTAAACAGAGTCCTCTCTATGCATTTGAGTTACAAAACTACTATACTTTTATTTTGATTATAAAAATAGCTACTAGGAATGCCAATCTTTATCTTGAAATTTACTTCATCAGTATCAGTTGAACTAAGGCGCATATTGAATCTCTCTTGCTTTTTGTTTTGGTAGAATGCCCCCTTAATTGCTCTTCAAAGGGGCAGTGCATCACTCATAAATGTATTTGCGATGAACATCATAGTGGGCTTGCCTGTGAAGTTGAACTCTGCCCTGAAAACTGTGGTACTTTTGAAGGAAGAGGAAGCTGTATAGAGACTCTAAATCAGTCAAAGTTCTGCCTGTGCAAAGGTGAATTTTCAGGAGATGGTTGTTCTTTAAAAAATCTCTCTCAGAAAGGTGACTCTTGGCACTGGATTCACAGGAATGGTTATATTTTTAAACCAAGAACAAGCCATGGCACTGTGTATTTCCCTCAGTTGGATCGCATGTTCATCTTTGGAGGATACAACCTTAACATGGTTTTTGATGACCTCCTGGTTTATAGTTTTTCCGAAGGGAGTTGGATGAACCTGAAAGAGGAAAGTCAGAGTCACTCATCTCGCAAGAGAAGAATTCACTCCCATCATAGAATGGCTAAAGAGACATCACGATCTCATAACCTCGCTTTCTTTGTAAATAGCAACAACACAGTGAGTGTTAAGGCAATAAGTGCCTCAGATACTTCCAACCAAACCAGAACTCCAAGAATGATCCCACCCAGTAAAGATATAAAATATAAACGACAGAGGAAGCAAAATATCTGGCCAGCACCAAGGTTTGGTCACTGTATGGAAAGTTTTGGCACTGACTTTGTATCTTACGGAGGGAAATTAGGGAAAGGTTTGTCACTTTTTTTAGTAGGATGTGAACCTATATTATTTAATTAAAATAAATTCTAAGTTCTTCATGTTACTTCAGCTACTAGACTGAATTCTTATTAGCTCTTTTGTCTAATAGTGAACATATAGGATCTGGGGATGTGTATAGGCCTATATATATATAGTGAAGAGTATAAAGGAGGATGAATCAGATATGAGTCATAATTAGGTATTTAGTAGTAGTGATTTTATAGATAATTAATTTTGGGCCATTAGGTGAAGTGAATGCTGAGTTGTGGTTATATAACACCTCTTTGAAGCAGTGGAGACTCATCAATGATTCGAGGGCATTTCCAGAGGACCAATCATTCCCTCCCCCTCTTGTTTATTGCACACTCACTCTCGTTGATAAAGAATGGCTCTATTTGTTTGGGGGTGGTCTTGACCATGGGGGATTTTCCAATGTTGTATACAGGATTAACCCCTATCGTGGATGGATTTGGGAAAAGGTAAAGCATGATTTTTATTATTCATTCCTTCATGGGACTGAGGAATTATTACATGTCATAGTAATGCACAAAAAAACGTGTGTCTGTGTGTACCCCTCATCATGACAAATGTTTGTGTAGCAACATTAGCATTGTCACCATAGTTGGACTTTTTTTTTATTGAAAAGCAGGGCTATGTCATGGTCAGTGTCATAACACCACTTTCCATTGATCAGCAAAGTTAAGCGACATTGGGTCTGAAAAGTAGTTGGATGGGAGATTCCCTGGCATCCAGGTGATTTATTGACCCATGGTTCAAATCCCACGTAAAATTGTAGGTTCCTTCCTTCACCAGACTTTAGATGTTATGTAAAAGGTTAGACTAGGTTGTTAATTATATTATTTAGAATAGGTTAAATGTTGCCATCCACAATTGAAAATGTGCAGATATTATTTTGTGAGGTAGCCGAACATACATATGTGTTTGTGTGTGTGTGTGTGTGTGTGTGTAAAACTGATTTGGTATTAGGGTTACCGCTAAAGCTTTAAAAGTTTTAAATTGGCTTCAAAATTTTTAATCTGAAAAAATGGCTTTAGTATGGCTTTATTTGGTGTGGGGAGCTTTAAAATGGCGCCTTATTTAGTATAATAATAATAATAATTAATGAATAAATAAAGAAGGCCTTTGTCACTTTAAGTTGTCAGTCTGATCCTAAAGAATAAATAATGTCAAGTATAAACATGTGTGTCATGTGATGTGATATGTAGATCACACCATACATAGGTATTGCTACATGTGCACATGCAAGAGTGCTTCAGGCATTTGGATGAAGTGTTGGTGACTGGCATCAAATACTTAAGTATATTCTTATCTTACACATATTGCCTCTTTGAGTAGAACTGTATAGAAGCTGCTGACATGTTCTGTACAAGAAGCATCCTAAATGAGTGTTTCCCCCTCCTGTTATGATTAATATATATATGTGTGTGTGTGTGTGTATGTATATGTATATGTATTTTACATAAATCTTTAAAATGGCTTTATTTTAAAGAAAATACAACTTTATTTCAAAATGAAGTTTTGGCACTGACTTTGTGTCTTACAGAGGGAAATTAGGGAAAGGCTTGTCGCTTTTTTTAATAGGATGTGAACCTATATTATTTAATTAAAACAAATTCTAAGTCCTTCACATTACTTCAGCTATTAGATTCAATTCTTATTAGTTCTTTTGTCTAATAGTGAATGTATAGGATCTGGAGATGTGTATAGGCCTATATATAGTGAAGAGTATAAAGGAGGAGGAATTAAATATGAGTCATAATTAGGTATATTAGGTGTATATACTAATGTTATATACTAGGTGTATATATACTAATCCTTTGTTTATTTGTTGAGGTGGAAGCTTTTGGTGGGAATCCCTTGAAGGCACGACTAGTTGGGCATACCACTGTGTTTCATGCACAAACTCGTTCTCTCTATATCTATGGAGGTATAAAGGTGAACATTGCAAGGTTAGTATAGCTTGGATTTGTATTCCATTAATGTACATAACATGACTCGTGTGTTCTACTGATTTGCCACTAAATTGCGTGGTAACGCACAGTAAAATATAAGCTAAAGCGCAGTTGGAGGTAGAAAATTATTTGCAGATATTAAGTTTTATACTATTGTAGTTGAAGTAATTTGAAAAAGAAAAAGTAGTGTTTAGTAGGTATCTTGTTGTACCATATTTTTTATTATCCAGATATACAGTCCTCTATTATTATAGAATATTATTTAAAATCAGGTTATTAATAATGAATAGAGAAGCCATATTGTCAATTTTTTAGACCTATCCTAGTATTTTAAGATTTACAGACTAAAATGATGCATAATCCACTATCATTGATGTAGATTTTCGAAGCTGTCTGATCAACTTCTCGTGTTTAATATTGACAAGCATTATTGGTCAGAAATTCACTACCCAAAAGGTTCTGGTGACAGTCAGTATTCTCCCGCACCTTTGGAAAGGGCTTTCCACTCATCATTGATTGCTGGTATGCCCCCATATGTATCTGTATTGAAAGCATGAGGCATCGCGCTGCACAATGATGAATGTGCCAAAACAAAGTTTTGAGGAAAACTTCTTTAAGGTTGAATTTTGATTGTTTTTGTTGCATTTTTCCCGTAATGTTATGGCGATTGAGTGAGTGAATATGTGAATGAATTAAAAAAAGACACTTGGTATGCAGAGCTGGGCACTTGCGTTTTTTTTTTGCGGTACTACCGCACTACCAAACCGGTACCGCATAACGCAGTACCACAAAGGATCGCTGAAAGTACAGCCTGTACTTTCAGCGATCCTTTGCGGTACTGCGTTATGCGGTACCGGTTTGGTAGTGCGGTAGTACCGCAGTACCGCAAAAAAAACCACAAGTGCCCAGCTCTGTTGGTATGTGATAGAGAAAAGGTTGAAGTTTACTGTGGCATACAAAATGGAATTTTCACCTGTTGGTTGATTTGTCATTGTGCCATGCGACGCCTTATATATATATATATAATATATTATATATATATATATATATAAATTTATATATATATATATATATATATATATATATAAATATAATATATAAAATTACTGTAATAGTACTTGAGAGATGATAGTTTTGACATGTGAATAAAAGTTTCTCAGGGGACCATTCTGAGTTGTAACACATTAAATGGACATGAATGTGCCTTGAAAAGTGGATGCTCAAATTCTCTGGTTGAAGTTTAAGCTTTTGGTTTTTGGCTAAAAATACAATAGTTACCCCTTTCTTTGATGTATTCGATCCTACGTAAATGCAATGGGTTTCTTGCATATATTGAAGTTCTGAATGTAGTAGTCTGGGAAGCTTTAAACCCTAGACTCTGTCCCAAAGCTGGGTCCTATCTATCTGCTTAGCAGAGAGCTGGTGAGGGAAGCTATATTTTGAGCCCTCTTTACTAGTGACCTGTTGCCCACATTGGGCTTCCATCATGAGAAAGAAAAACTATAGTATTTGTCATTTACCACTACTTATTCAGACTACAGCAATCCCCCGATATGTACGACCACGATACATACGAATTCGTGAATGTATGAAAAATATAATTTTTTTTAATTCTCAAAAAAAGAGCATTAGAAAATCTTCAAAAATGTGACTTGTACACTCCGAAACAGACATCATCATCCCCAACCAATATAAAATTTAAGACTACACTGTACAGTCTTGTACTAAAGTACGTACTGTACAATATGTCTATGTATGAGGGTAATTCAATAAGTATCTGCACTTTTTATTTTCACATCTGATAGATTATAAACACACCACTTCTCAACATAGTCTCCCTGTTTTTCAATATACTTAGTCCAGCGATCTATAAGCTTCCTAATGTCATCACAAAACAATGTTTTTGGCTGTTCGTAGCCAGTTATGCACCGCCTCCTTCAGGTCATCATCGCCTCCTTCAGGTCATCATTGCCTCCTTCAGGTCATCACCACCACCTTCAGGTCATCACCACCTCCTTCAGGTCATCATCGCCTTGGAATCGCTGACCTCTCAAAGCGTCTTTTAGTGGTCCAAACAGATAAAAGTCCAAAGGTGTCAGGTCTGGACCGTAGGCTGGATGGTCGAGAACTTCAAATTTAAGTTCTTGAAGGCATTTTCTAGTCTGTGCACCGGTATGAGGGCGCACATTGTCGTGTAACAGAATAACACCTTCCAATAATCTCCCTCTCTGTTTTGTGCGAATTGCTTGCTTTAACTCATTCCGAATTATGTTATGCTAACACTGTTTTGGGATACACGAGGCCCTATCCTTGAACAGTATCTAGAGCAGGGGTCACCAACCTGGGCAGTAGCTTCCACTAGTGGGCTCACATTAAAGGTAATTAAACATTTATTTCATTATTTATTTTATCAATTATGTTGATTTATTCTTTTTGATCTAAGGTGGGCGATAAGCTTTTTTAATTTTCAAAAAATCGTAAAAGTGGGTGGTGAACAAAAAAAAGGTTGGTGACCCCTGATCTAGAGCATTGAACTACAGTAACAAGTGCGTCGTATTCTGACATGCTTCAGAATGAGTTAAAGCAAGCAATTCGCACAAAACGGAGAGGGAAATTGTCGGAAGGTGTTATTCTGTTACATGACAATGCGCGCCTCATACTGCTGCACAGATTAGAAAATGCCTTCAAGAACTTAAATTTGAAGTTCTCGACCATCCAGCTTACACTCCAGACCTGATACCTTTGGACTTTTACCTGTTTGGACCACTAAAAGACGCTTTGAGAGGTCAGTGATTCCAAGGCGATGATGACCTGAAGGAGGTGGTGCATGACTGGCTACGCACACAGCCAAAAACATTCTTTTGTGATCGCATTAGGAAGCTTGTATATCACTGGTTAAGTGTATTGAGAAACAGGGAGAATATGTTGAGAAGTGATGTGTTTATAATCTATCAGATGTGAAAATAAAAAGTGCGGTTATTTATTGAATTACTCTCGTATGTACAGTAAGTCTCCAACTTGCACTGTTAATTCGTTCCTAAGGTCACTGTGCAATTCCAACACTGCTTAAATACGATATATTTTGTGACATATGTTCGTTTCTATGGATAGTTAAAGCTAAAAAAGTAGGGTTTATAAATCCTTAAATCCTAAGCCTTAAATCTATTAAACCATCCGTGACTTGCATTGAATGTCGCACCAGCAACACACTCACCATATTTATCTTTTAAGCCTTTAAAAAGACTTAAGACTTTATCTTGTATGAGCATAAGGCTTATTGGCATTCATCCTTGATGTTGGTCTTCAATCCAAATACACAATAATTTTTCTATTTCTTTATTAATATGCCTCTTTTCTTGGAAATAATTGTGGCCTGCATTGGCACAACTTTTTACACGCTGCATAATTCAATCTTTATCTCTTATAACTGTTCTAATCGTCGACTCAATTCATTCCATAAGCATCTATTGAGCGGCAGTTGAACTAAGGATCGCGCTCGCGTATCCATGTAACTCGGACCCACGCAAGTTGGAGACTTACTGAACATAGTATACTAACCTAAAAAACAACAGTGTCATCACTTTTGGGATCCTCATCTTCCTCCTCTTGATTATTGAAAATGTCTATATCATAGCCACCATCCGCCAGTCTTATTTCAACTTCTGGTTCTTTACCTTTCAAATAAGCACTATATGTTTTAAAGATGAGACTGTGGTTAATTTTAATGAACTTCCTGCGTCGAGACTCCTTTAAATTATAATCCATATTTAGCACGTACATTCTTTTTTAATAATACATTCTTCGTTCAGGCATGTCTGTTTATGTTATACGCTTCACACTTTATCCATTGTGCTTCTCGTATCAAAACATACCAGATACGAGAAGCGCAATGGATATAGCGCAAAGCGTTATAAGCTCGTGGACTAGCCATCAATCAGAGCGTTTATCATTATTTGTACAATAGTAATATCTTATTGTTTATTTTATTTATAGATCTATTCGCTACAGGTTTATGTACAGGGCTCCAATAAACCTTAGCCACCCCCCCGCCCATGGCCTAAACCATTAGAGGTACAGTAAAACTAAACATACCTTACAAAAGAGAATTTAATCCTGCATTTAATGAGAAACAATTAAAACTTGGTGTTCCCGCCATTGGCTTCCAAGACAGCCTGAATTTGCTTTGGGTAGCTTGCCAAAAGTGACGTGAATAGACCTTGATCATTACGCAAATTTGCTAAAACAGTTTCAATGTGTTGCATCATTGTATCCTTCGAAAATAGATTTGCTGCAGGTTCTTGAAACAAGAGACATTCAACCTTGTCCTTTATAATTGATCCAATGTGTTCACAGATGTTCAGGTCAAGAGAATTTCCTGGCCATTCTTCATTTCCAAAGAAATCAATCTCATGATTCCGCAACAACTGTTGAGTGGCTAATGCCTTAAAGCAGGGGGCCTTATCATGCAGAAGTGTGACCTGATCGACATCCATAACATTGGGATAGAATAATATCACGAAAATACTGTCCATCCCAACTCTGACCATTTGGCTTCAGCACCCACATGAGCTTCTTTGCAGTGAACAAAACAAACACACCAACACAGTCTGGACTTTTTAATAATTCGCGATAATGTTCATTGCCATCGATTTTATCTGGTGTTGTGGCCCACACTCGATCATTTTGGTAGTTAGGCCGACGTGTTATGTAAACCAAAAATTCATCGGAGACAGCTAAATGCATGAAATCATCCACATCCCAATCTTCAAGATAATGGGCAAACCACATTCTGTCATCGATGTTAAGTTGAGTTTTTCTTGGCTTTGGAAGTTCATGCCAAGGCTTTAAATCTTGCCTTGATGGTACAGTCGAGTGATCTCACCACTAGCGATCTTTCTAGAAAGTTTAGCACAGCTGTTTTTCCACTTACGCGTACCGCTTTCAATGATGTCCTTTGTTTCCTGAGAGAGTGGCAAATTTGGGCACCCAGATTTGGTTGTATCCATTTCACATTCATCCAAAGTTTTATTCCAATTTCTTTTGACGAAGTCCTCATTTGTTCGCAACTTTTTGGCAACCCATGAACGTGTTATAAAGGTGGCTCCAGCATCACGAGCTTCCCGAAATGTTATTGCTCATATGCGATCTATCACACGTTGCCTCTCCGAATCACCACTTAATTGAGAAGCCATTATATTATCACTTTATCAGCTAGAGTAATTTTAATACATGCAATAAATAAAGAATTTTATATATTTTTATAATCACTAAAAACTATTTCGATATAAGTAAACATGTAAGCTGCAAATGGGGGGGGGCTAAGGTTTTTTGGAACCCCTTACGTATTATGTAACGATTTTAATTTGTACTTTCTACGATACAATTTCACGAAATCGTAGGTTACTCGTACGTATCTCCATTGACACCATGTATTATATAGTATTCGATATGTACAAAATTCGATGTATACGAATTTCTCATAATGCATCGTTCGTACGTATCAAGGGATTGCTGTATAGTGGATTTAATTTCCCCAGAATAGTGCCTTGTTCCATGCACGGTCTGTGTGTAGCAAAAGTTCCTCAAGGGACCATTCTGAGTTGTAAAAAAAATATATATATAAATAATAATAAAAAATTCCAAGATCATTTGGACTTTAAAGGATTATTAAATCAACAGATGTACATATATGTTTGCTAGATTATTTGTCGTATTTAATTTATATATTTAGTGAAAAATTTAATCGTAATAACGTGAGATAGAAACCGGATAAGGCTAGTGTATTTCCTTTAGTTTCATTTTTTTCCAGTAAACATTAGCGTTCAGCATCAAATTTGAAACACGTAACTGATGTTATGAAATAGCCTGCGTGTTAATTTCAGGTAACTACATGGTGGTATATGGAGGCTACATGCATAAACACAAGGAGGAGGAAGCCTGTTACGACCACAAGATTTACTTGTTTCATTTAAGGTGTCACGTTTGGCTATCATCAGAACTTACACCATCGCAGGAGAATGGTAATGCTTTTTTCTTACGTTTGTTTAAAGCCCAGTCTGTTCTAATTTCAATTCAATAATACGTGTGTGTGTGTTATGATGTTTCTATACACAGACTCGATCAAAAGTATTAGGCACTGTCACAAAGTTGGGACAAAAGTGTTCAGAAAAAATGTTAGTTATGAAATATTAGAAGGCAATAATTTAATGAAAATAATAACATTTTAATATTTCGTAAGTTACAAAATATTAGAAGGCAATAATTTTAATGAAAATAATAACATTTTAATATTTCGAACTGTTTCATTGTTTCATTTGCCTTAATTACTTCTTTAATCTTTCCAGATACATTGTCCACAAGTTGCTTATAAGTGTAACTGCCTATCCTGTCCCATTCCTTATTTATATTTTCATGTAGATTAGATTTCAATGAACACTTGTGGTTTTTAATAATTTTTCTTAGAATTCTCTCTAAATCAGGGTTGGCAAAAACCCAACCCAACTGGGTTTTTGGTTTTTTGATGGGTTGGAATTTTTTTAGAAAAGTTCGATAATTATGTAGTGCCTAATATATCCATTATTTTATTAATTTATTTATCTAATCTACAATATATATTAAAAAGACATCTTTATTTCACAGAAAGTTCAGATATGGGAGATAATAATGACATATTAGAATTTTCTCCATTTTAATTTTAGATCTTTCCTTTGTTTCTTAACAGCAGATTTCAGCTTTATTTAGACCTAATTTAAATTTTTAAGATGCCAAAATCAAAGAGTTATAGAGGTGGAAGATCTAAAGCTAGCGAATGGGACGAGGTGACTTTATTAAGTGATCAGCCTACTAGAGTACTATGCAATTATTGCAAAGAAAGTATCACTCGGAAAAATTGAGAGAGTGAAACATCATTTAGAGAAATGCAGTAAAAGAAAAGTGGAATGTTTTGAAAATGAGGCAAGAGGTATGCCGAGACTCAAATTTGGAGCATCAGTTGAAACTGATTCACTTCCTCCAGCTTTGGCTTCTGGCAAAGATGATCCAAAGATTATAAGTGAAAATGTGCCTGAAATGAGTGACACCAGTGCGGGTTCTTCATCATCCACATTCTGTCATTCAACACTAATAAAGCATAAAAGGCAAAGATCAATTACACCATTTGTGGTAAGAATGACTGTGGACCAAAAGGAAGAATTAGATTTACAAGTTGCAAGGTTCTTTTTTTCAGCTAACATACCTTTCAACATTTTAGAAAATAAAGAATTTATAAAATTAATCAAAGGTCTAAGATCAGGATATGAACCACCAAACGGGAAAAGGTTGGCATCTGATCTGTTAATAAAAGTTAATGATGAAGTAATCCATGAAATGAAGAATGACCTTGATGATTGTACCATACCCTTATACAAGATGGCTGGAGTTCAGTAGGTAATGATCCTATTATTGCGCATAGTATTCATAATGGAAAAAAGCCATATCTGATTTCAGCAGTAGATGCTGGAAGTACAAAAAAGACAGCAGAATATTGTGCTGGTTTTTTGGGTACCAACCCTGCTCTACAGTAAATGTTAAATAGAATTTAGGTCTGGAGACTGAAGATGCCAATCGAGATGGTGCATTTGTTCTTTCGTAAACCAACTCTTGTTGGCAAGAGCACTGGCATTGTCATGTTGAAAAATAGTACAGTATTAGATTTCACTGATTCTGGAAATAATTTGGCAGTGGAAGGCTCCAAGACTTCCTAGCGTGTCTTTGTAGATTTGATGGTGCATTCTGCCTTCACACAAAAACATTTTTCCAATGCTTGATGAAAATGTTTATTCCTGGACCATGATGTTTCCTCCAAATCTAACTGTCGTGACTACAATTATTATTGTTATTATTATTATAGGTCTCTCCCACTCTCCTTTCTACAGAAGTTGGACTTGTATGAGGTCTCAAGCCTGAAAAATTAAATAGATTTTATTGGTAAAAAAGGTAATGATATTGCATGTTAAAACTTTGCTTCAATTACCTCCATTACTTTTGGCAAACCAAATCACTTTAATCCAATTTTCAGAGGTACAACTGTTATGCATTTTTCCCCAATGCAATCACTTTTTGCGACTACCCTCAGACAGCCAATGCTTCTTTCTTACCTTACATCCTTTGAACCCTTCCTTATTGAATCTTCTTCTGAATGTATTTGCTATTTGGGGAAACAACAGTTCTGTTGGTCAGAAAGGATGTCTAAAGCTCTTTTTCTACGACCTCTGTCTTCCTGAATGGTTGTCACCTTTCTCCAATACTTATCGACATGGCACTTAGTTTCTTTAAGGTTTTATTGTAGTTTAAATTAGGGGTGTGCCGGGTAGTATTTTTTACTATCCGGCCGGATACCGGATAGCCGGATAATCAAAAAAAAATATCCAGCCGGATACCGGATAATATCATTCAAATAATTCATAATTTTTTATATATTATTATTTAGCTATTACTTGACTAATTGACTATACTATCAAATTTTAATCACTATTTGATGTAAATTATAGCTATCTTTCAATAACTTTACTAATTACCTATATTTTATCCTTTTCAGGATTGTTTCATTGCCTAAATCATATAGCTATATAGCTAGTTAGTATTAGTTACAGGCTTACAGCAATATTTTAACATTATTTACCCCCTAAAATGGCTAGTTTTATTTGGAAAATATTTACAATACATGAGACTAATCCAACGATAGCTATTTGCTCCCTATGTTCCAAACAGATTAAAAGGGGATCAGAGAAATTGGGTGCTAGGTGCTATAGCACAAAACCTTTGCACAATCATGCAAAGATGCTGCATTCAAAAGAATATAAAGAAGTGTCTCAACTTAACAAATCATCTGAAAATCAAAATCAACCTATAGCGACCACCTCAATGGCTCCGAAGGAGAAAAAATTAGTTGCCATGGAAAAGCAACTCACGTTAGAAGAAAGTTTTTCCCTTAAGAAAATATGGGATATAAATGACTCAAAAGTTCAAGCTTTACATAAAAAGATAGGATTAATGATGGCATTGGACAACCATCCTTTTAGTTTAGTTGAACAAGATGGCTTTATAGGACTGATGGCCCATGTACAGCCAAGGTATTTGCTACCAAATCGAACATATTTTTCAGAAAAAGTCATACCCAAAATCTATGAAGAACTCAAAGCAATTGTTATGAATAAATTGAAAGAAGGGAAATACATTAGCTTCACTTCCGATATTTGGACCTGCTCTTCTTCAAATGAATCATTCATTTCCTTGTCAGGTCATTGGATCATGAATGACTACACTCATTGTAATGCAGTATTGCATTCAGCTCATTTTTCAGGATCGCATACAGGAATTAATATAGCGGACAAATTGCAATCTATGTGGCAATCATGGAATATTGACAGATCAAGGCGTAATTTATTGGTCAGAGATGGAGCTTCTAACATAGCTTTGGGATGTGACCTTGCGGAAATACCTTCTGTTCACTGTTCAATTCATTTGCTACAGCTAGTGGTGAATGATGCATTAATGGCTCAATGATCTATAAAAGATCTTTTGGCAAAGTGGCGACGTTTAGTGACACATTTTAACCACTCCCCACTGGCTACTTCTGAATTTAAAGCTCTCCAAACACAACAGGGTCATGTTCCTCTTCTATTGGTACAAGATGTTTTAACGCGCTGGAACTCATCTTATTTGATGCTAGAATGTATGGTTAAATTGAAAAAATCAGTTCAAATATACCTTGCTGATCATAGTGAATTACTTGTTATTTCATCTAATGAGTGGCACTTGATTGAAAATCTTTTAAAGCTTTTACAGCCATTTTTTAAACTCACCCAAGAAATGAGTACAGAATATAGTTTACTCTCTACTGTTATCCCAAACATGTGCACGCTTGAAAGGTTTCTTTCAAAAATTGGCCAGGATGATCAAGGAGTCCAAACTACAAAAGATAAACTGTTGAAGTCATTGCGGTCACGATTTTTTGCCAATGAAAGCAATGAAAAAAGAAAGTGTCTAAATGTCTTAACAAATCGGAAGTATGCTCGAGCAACTGTCATTGATCCACGATTTAAATTTTTGTTTTTCAAAGATCAACAAAAGGAAAATATTAAGACATGGTTAATTGAAGAAATAAATGAAATAAACAACCTAGAGAAAATTAGAGATAAATATTTTGAAGAACAGGCTCACAGCAGCGACGATTCTAATTCTTCTTCCTCCTCAACAGGAAGAAAAAAGGCAAAGTTTGATGATGATCCACTCTCTGCTTGTTTCAGGGAACTAACACAAGAAAATTCAGAAAAGATACCCGGTGAGAAAAAGTTTAAAAAAAGCCGCAAGATGGCTTCATTCGCAGAAATAGCAGAGGAAATTGAGCAATATGCAAAAAAAAACATATCAGACAGACGACTATCTCCACTTGAAATTTGGAAAAATGAAGAATCCTTTCCATCTCTCAAGAAAATTGCTCTAAAATGGCTAGTGACACCAGCCTCTTCAGTTTTCTCAGAAAGAATGTTTTCTGAATACGGAAATATTTTTGAAGAAAAAAGAAGTACTTTGCTACCAAAGCGAGGGGAGATGCTTCTTTTTATCCATCACAATGGACGAAAATTTGATTTAAACTTGTGAATCTAGTGTCTTGAACATAGTATTAATTTTTATTGTTTAATGTGAGTTTTTACTTTTTAAGGTTTTGCTATTTTAATAATTTCACTTACCTTACTGGTATATTTGATTAGGCTATATGTTTTATTTTTATATCTCAAATCTTAATAAAAGGTTTCGCTAATTCATATTTTTTCATATTGTAATTTGCAATATATATAAAAATAAAAAATTAAAATTAAAATTGAAAAGTAAGGGAAGCTGGGATCTTAGCTATGCATCACACTTTTAGCTGGACCAAACATTTTGCCTTTTTAGCAGTGTTAATATAGTTACATACTAGTAGTGGTACATGCTTATTTATCAATTATTTTAATTTTAGATTTTTGTACAACTATATTCAACTTTTGCTAGCTAAAGGCTATGCAAGCTAAGATTGGAAAGGGGCGGGCCCAGATGGTATTCCCATTACAAAAAAGACTATCATAAATATCCGGCTATCTGGCCGGATACTGACATCTATCCGCCGGATACAGGATACCGGATAATAGCTGTTATCCGGCCGGATAGTGGTATCCGGCACATCCCTAGTTTAAATAGTACAGCATTTTAGTTGTTTTGCAATTGCAACCTGGGAAAAATCTTTGAGCAACAGTATAGTACGTACTATTTAAGCTCTTTCACCTTCAGTTAATTTTCTTGTTTTTACCATTTTGTACGCGATTTTACAATCTTATGATTTTACACCACTATAAAATAGTAAGATTGAAGCGCGACGCTCTATGAATGTAGAAAACAGATTTAAAAAAAGGTTTTCTCCAAATGTTCTTTGCCAATGATAGTTTATCTTTCATTAGGTAAAATTTATGAACTTTTTAGAGTTGCATTAGTTACACACAATGAAATGAAACACACAAACAATTACAATTTTATCTACGGTACCACCTTAATTAGTTTAAGTTTATGAGGGAATTTTAAGGCTACCTAATTATTTTGACTGAGGGCTGTCTAATGGAAACCTGTAATTTTTTATCCCAAGGTTCAGCAATGAATGTTTTTTAGGGTTCCACGTATTGTTTGTTTCTTTGGTGTTTGCTGCTTAAAACTTAGTGAAATCAGAATACTACTAATTTGTAATTTTTTTAGTTTTTAAAAATTGTTTGATGGTGAACACTTTCGGAAACTGTACATACATATTTGCCCCCTTTGTAAACATGTTTATGTTGGTACTATATTACTATGTTTGTTTCCAACTTCGTATCTAGGAGTCGGTCAGCCTTTGAAATACCTCCGAATTCGGCCATGTTTGCTCATGCTGTTGAAACATATGTCACGAATTACAAACTTAGGGACTGTAAGAACTTTTTATGGTTTGATTATAAGTGTATAGAACACCACTGAGTAGATGTCTCTTTAATGCGAAATGAATGCCAGTATTTGCGCTTCACTCCTTTGCCTCTGCCAATTTGTAATTTTTGTGTCCTTTCTTTTACAATGTAAGCTGATTATTTTAGAATTGTTAGTATTCTTCATACCATTTGGGCTGAGAGTTTTTATATTCCATTTAATTTTTCTAGGACTTGTTTTCTTTTGCCCTTGGCTCCAGGATGTCACATTTCACTCTTTCATGCAAGTACGTAACTACTACTGAAAGGGCTGGTATTCCTTTTAAGGAATCATTGTACCTGACCACTGTTTGCGTCCTTTTTTAGTTTTAGTTGTACTTCGAAGAAACTAGATTTATTAGATTATATAAGCATAAGTTTTGGAGGGGGTTGGAGGTGGGATGTCTTAGCTTAACCAGCACTGCTGTTTAGTACAAGAACCCTTTTCAAAATGCTTTTGTCTCGTAAAGGTTTCGGCGATCGCATAAAGCTATAACTGCCGATATGTTTCCTCTATTTTTAGGAAGAAACCCGAGTGTACGAGGAGTGTATGGTCACAGTATTTTTTTACGGCATGGCAACACAGTTGTCATTACTGGAGGTTTCCACGGTACTGTTACTAACCATGTGTTGGCCTATGTTCTTCCCTCCACTATAATTGCTGCCGAGGGAAATAATTTCAATAGCGATAAGGCATGCAGAGGTCATAAAACACAGGTAGGTTGGTTGGTTGATTAACCCGATTTTAATTTATTTGCTTCACTTGAAATCCAATTATTTGTTTACTTAAATTTTGATGGTTATTTATTAGGTATTCGCATCATTAATTTTGTGGACTTAATGTTCCTATTTATGGAGATTAGTAAACTTGAGTTATTTCTTTTATAAGTTAAATTAACAAATTCTCACATTATTTCACCAATTCCAAGTTTATTGAAACTCTTCTATGGAAATAAAATGTAAGAACCACGAACGAAATTTCGTGTGCCCTATTTTTGTAAGGCAAAATTGTCGTACAGTACTTGGCACACGGAATTTTGTTCATGATGGTACATTTTCATCTTTCTGCATAAATTGTAAAAGAAATGAATTTGCTCGTGATCCATTCTCTAAATCTTTACTTGCGACGAGATTATTTAATGTTGCCTTTTAGCGAGCACAAGAATTTTATGCTTTGTAACTTATCATAGCTATAAAGTAACTAAAACTATTGCAGAGCTCGTGTGTGTCAAATATGGAATGTGGTTGGTGTCCTACCGATAGTATCTGTTACGATCGTAGAAGTTACAGCTGCACCAACAACCTCCAGACCTCTACCTGCCCTGGTCTTTGCCCTACCCTCTTTACATGCCAGTCGTGTGTAGTGCAGGGCGGGAGCGATATATGTGGCTGGTGCGTGAAAGCGAGGACTTGCCTCCCGAGAGACTCTTCCACTCAAGGTCAGAGAAGTTGTGGAGGGCCCCACCACCAACAGGGGTGGTGGGGCACCAAAGACCAACTCATCGTCAGCATTGAGGAGTGCGTTGCGAGGGACATTCCCCCAGGACTAACTTTCATGCAGTACAAAAGTCCGGCAAATTACTCGCAACCGGATTACGTGAGTGTGATCAGTGACATCGGCAAGGATCTCCGGAGGCCAGGAGACCCCAGGGAACCTCAAGATTTACAGACGGGGTTTCGAAGCAGGTTTCGACTTAAGGGGTTTCTTCATCCACTTTATATGGAGTACATATCCCTGAATAAGTTGTATCAACGTATGGAGCCGATTCGGCTTTTTCTTAGAGGCTATAAACTCAATGCCACACTCTACCTCTCTACGGATGATAGCGTCGAGAACCTGCAGAAAGTGGCTACTATCGAAGCGGGAAAGACTAATTCTTCAGAGGCCACCCGCATCGCTGGTAAGCCTCTCATCCCGAGCTCGAAACCTCTTCTCCTTCAACTGGATATTATCCCTATTCATATGAGTTCCAATGCTTCCTTCAATTTAAGCCTTCTTTGGAGTTCAGGATCGCGTCACTCAAGCTCTCTATCGGTGCAGCAGCTGGAGCCTTATGGGAAGGGAGGGCCAAGTTGCGCCAATCATTCCAGTTGTCTGTCTTGTCTCTCGGACTATATGTGTGGCTGGTGCTTGTCCCTCCGCATCTGCATCGCGAGAAACGCTTCCTCCACTCTCGATTCCTGCACTCCAAATCATTTCCTGATCGTGGACACGACACAGTGCCAGCAGTGCGAAGATTTCATTTATTGCGATGACTGTATTCGAACCGGCTACTGCGAATGGTTGGTGGAGAAGGCCCACTGCACACGCAGAGGGAGGGACCGTACCGCAGTCCGGAACTTAGTGAAGTGTCCGAGTCCTTGCCACGCACGACGCACTTGCGCCGAATGCCTAGGAGAACCAGGGCTTTGCGCGTGGTGCGAGGCTACCAAAGTAAGAGTTTGCATTTATACAGCGAGTTTTCCTTAGTGGTCTCTAGAATTGTTGAGTTTTTTAACAGGATACATCTTGCTTGATCACGTCATTTTTAGAATTACTACTATTTTCTTCAACGACGCCTCGTCTGACATTCAAAATAAGGAAATTCCATTGTAACTTACCGAAGACTCTTAACACCTTTAAGTTCCTTATTGATACCAAGACGAGGAACTCTCAAAATAACTTAAATGTAATTTGATTTTCATAAATATTTCATTAAGCTTTTATATTTTGCTCACTTGGTTTTTGCATTGCATTTGAGAAGAATGAGTGAGGTTTAATTTGTGGAGCCAGTTTTATTCATTTTTGCGTATATACATACATATAATATCAGCAAACCAATCTTTTATTCTTCATGGGGTGGGTGGAGTGCTTGTACTGAGAACCGGAAATATGAAAGTCGGTTACACAATCTCCCCTGCCCCCGTAGCTCGGTGGGTAATATGGTTTCTCCCGTAAGCGAAGTGAAGACACTGAGGTCGAGAGTTCGACTCCCGATGCTGATCGTAAAAATAATCCGGAAATTAGCGCAATAGACCTCATTCGTTTGGTTTCATTGCTGTGTTAGTGTGTGGCCATCTTGACTGATTATTACATTGACTCATCACTGGAAATAAGGTACTAACCCAGTCTCAGGAGTTATCTTTCATTACAAGGTTTGGGGTATACCTCTAGTGTTATCTCAGGTGAGACCACCAGCGTCTCTATTTCCACACCTCACAAACCGCTTCTGTGTTATCCTCTCTTTTTCTCGTTGACTCTTGTACCGTATTTATTATTAACTTCACCTTTATTTACATATTTATTAAGTACATTCTTCCATCTCCTAACCTGGTCTTTCTACACCTACGTATTTAATATTATACACCTTTTTTACAATTGTCATAATTGATTCTCTCCACACGACCATACCAGCTTAGCATACTTCCATTCTCATTTCCAGTGGCTTTCATTTCACGCCTTTCCCGTACCTACTCCTTTCTCATAGGTCACTCCACTTTACACCAATCATATTTAAACTATTCTTCTCAACTGCTCTCGCTTTTGAGAGTGAACACTCGTGCTAAACGAGCGTCTCTCGTTTATACATTAGTGTATGACAAATAGTGAATAGGATTTCTTAATTTTACGTTTGTAAGGAGCTTAAATATAAAATTCGCCACTTCTTTTTTCGGCTAGGAGTGTTTCCTGTTTTCACTCTACACGTCCGTGTATCAGTATGGCGCGTGTCGCGTTTGGATTGACGAAGACCATACCAATCGCTCGGCAATCCATCAGTCGGCGAAACTCGTTAATTCTTTGGAGAACGTGAGGCACAGTGGATTCAGGAACTCCACATCCGTCGCCAGGTGAACTTCTAGGACATTTAAATAAACCTCGTTCATGCTTGGAAATACTGAAACCGTTTCGTAATTGGTATAGTGATATTTTAAAGTAGGAAAATGTAAAATTGGTTTATTGTTAATCAAGTTTAAGACGCTATCTAGGGCGAGAAATTAATCGCGCTTAATTCTATTTGCCGCAACAGAACATTGAAGCTTCTCTTTATCGAGATTTCAGTGATTTTTCCTCTCTCTCAGTTTCTTCATCGATGACATTGGAGAGTGCCAAATTTGTGAGAGTCATACGAATTGCGTTAGTTGTTTGGAGTCCCTCGGGTGCGGATGGTGTTACAGCGACTTCAATCCCACAATAGGACTGTGCACCAGCGGAGATTTCTCCAGATCTCGCAAAGGTAGTTGATTTAAGTATGTGGTTTAGAAGTTGGTTAGAAACCCTCAGAGACATTTTACGGATTCATGAACGTCGAAATGATTCGTCTCATTTTAACTTCTGAAGAATTTGCTTCAGATTTTGCGTAGAAAACGAGCCTTTGATTAATTTAAGGACGTAATTTGTGAAAGGTGCCTCGTGCACTATTTTTCCCTCCAGTCAATTCACTCGTCCAAAATTGCGTACGCTTTTATTATTGTTGTTGTAACGGGATTGAGAGAAAGTTCTTACGTAAATCTTTCAGTCATTACGGAACTTTGTATATTATGTACCTTGATGTGGTGTTTAAATAAATTAAGTATCAACCCATAAGAGATTATTACAACGGAAATACAAAGCTAATTAAATTCATTGAAGTAAATGTCACAACAATAATTTTATGAGCTTTCGCAACTCGTGAAGAAAATCGTGCTATACGGTGAGAAACGGTTAACTTGTGACAAATAAACAGTTAACCGTTTCTTATCGTAGAGCACGATTTTCTTCAAATACCGCATTATAATCATCACCTTCTTGTACACCATCCAAGTATCAAATCAGAAGTTACTGTCTATTTTATTCTTTCACTGAAATAATTTCGGAATAGGAAAAACATTTGAAAATTCTTTTTAATTTTTCCCTCGTTCCTTAATCAAAATCAAAAAAATATATAATAGCAATGAATTACATTAATTACCAAATTGATACTTTTCACGAGTCAACTAAACTACCCGAATTCATTTTAAAGATAGGAATTAGTTAAGTCTCATCTGAAAAAAATACACCACAAAAGGGAGACCTAAAACATTATTATTATTATTATTATTATTATTATTATTATTATTATTATTATTATTATTATTATTATTATTATTTATCCCGACCCCCATCAAAACTTCATAGTATAAATTGTATAAAATATTCTCTCTACTTTTCGTGAGCCGACCACGGTACGAACTATCCTTTGGATTTTACGTTATTGTCGTCTTAAACATTCAGTAAGTAAAGTATTTGATCTATCATTGTAGGTTTTGCATTACCTATTTCATTATTCAATGCAAAATTAGAATACAGATTATTTAAACAATCGAAAGTAATGTATTATTTTCAATTTAAGCTTTTTTTTACCTCACTTTTTTTGAGCATTGGTGGTCAGGAGTAAAGTACAGGGTGTCCCAAAAAAACTATATACTCTTTATAGCATCATATATTTTATAATTTTAAAAAAACCAAACTATATTGTTATAGCAATTGCCAATGAAAGGTAAAGTAGTAATCTAAGTGATCAAAATGTTATAGCGAGTTGTTTGCATATAAAATTTAATTAACTACGCCAAGTGCTCAAAATGTTCTCTGGCGGCATGAATGCACTTTTGAATGCGTCGACTAAGCCTGGCCTTGTTTTATCAAAGGCCTTGTAATGGCGAAGCCTATGGACTGAACGTAGTCTAGTCGCTCACTAGCTTGCTTCGGACTTAGCCTACGCACTCATTCCACGATACAAACTCTACAGCATTCAACTTTATTCAGTTCAGCAAAAGAACCCATGTTGCGTAAACGTTTGACACTGGAGCAATGAAAAAGTGTTCTGAAATGGTATTGGAAATTTGAGAATGTGTCCGAAGTCCAGCGGCAATGGATCCGGGAATTTGGTACAAAGCCACCGGCACGTCTCGCCATTACAAGCATCCGTGACAAGTTTGAGGCAGAGGGATCTGCTCAAGATATGCACAAGCGAAGATCTGGACGACGCAAATCAAGTGCGAGTGATGAAAACTCCGTTTTAGTGTTGCAAAAATTTAATCGATCACCACAGAAATCAGTTAGGCAATGCGCCCGTGAGACCGGAATCAGCAAATCAGGTGTTCACCGGATTTTAAAGTCGGCAAAATGGAAAAGCTACATTCCAAGTCTGTTACACGCCATGACTGAAGATGACCCTGATCGCAGACTCGAATTTTGTGAATGGTTTCAGTCAATGGAAGCCGAAGACGTACAGTTTGCCAACAAAATTGTGTGGTCTGATGAAGCTACCTTCAAGCTGAATGGCACAGTAAATCGACACAACTGCAGGTACTGGTCACTTGATAATCCACACGTTTATGTGGATAAACATGTTAATTTACCAGGATTAACAGCATCGTGTGGTTTATCATCCAGGGGTTTGGTTGGACCATTTTTCTTTAATGGGACAGTTACCGGTGCTGCATATCTCGACATGCTGCGGACAGAAATTATACCTGCAGTTCGGAAGTTGTTTGGAAACGACGACTTTTACTTTCAACAAGATGGAGCCCCCACTCATTATCATTGTGATGTCAGAAGGTACCTCGATGAAACGTTGCCTAACCGTTGGATAGGACGAAGAGGAAGCGTTGAGTATCCTCCACGTTCATCGGACTTGACTCCACTTGATTTTTACTTGTGGGGCTACCTGAAGGATGTAGTTTATGGTACAAGACCCGCAACACTCGAACACCTTAAGGATGCAATTAGGGAAAAGTGCGGGACCATCACAGCATCCACATTAGTCCATGTCTGCGAATCAGTTAGTCGACGCATTCAAAAGTGCATTCATGCCGCCGGAGAACATTTTGAGCACTTGGCGTAGTTAATTAAATTTTATATGCAAACTCGCTATAACATTTTGATCACTTAGATTACTAATTTACCTTTCATTGGCAATTGCTATAACAATATATTTTTTATTTTTTTTAAATTATAAAATATATGATGCTATAAAGAGTATATAGTTATTTTTGGGACACCCTGTATATATCATAATATTATCTTACCGTTCTGATTTTTACACTTAATGAATTATTAATGGGGACCTTACGCTCGTATTTTCTCGAAAATCGAAGAGGTGTTTTACGTAACTTCATCCGAGACTTTCAAATTTGGTTTTGACTCGTAAATACTTGTGGTGAAAAGAAATAATAAGGTTCTTTCGGTAATTTTGAATAAATTATTTGAGCGATAGATAGAGATAGATAGATAAGGTAGGTAGGTAGGTAGGTAGTCATACACACTTTGAGCGCTCATTTAATAAGTTTTAATGAGTAACAGTTGCTGTTATCCATTTGTTTGGTAAACTAATATATTGTTCCGTAATTGTGCCTTTTAATACGCATGAAACCTCATTAAATTGTAGCGTGTAAACTTCTTGAAATTTGAAAATTTTTCGTATGAACTTTTCAGTGTTTGATAAATCTGATTCACCCCCAATGAGAGCGCATTTGTACGTACAATGTATCTTTGAGTTTTAATGTATGTAAGTGCTCAGAAATGTCCGAGTAAAGGCGTATCACTGATATTTTGTATTTGTGAACGCGTGTAGCATCTTCAGTACCAAGTTGCCAAATGCCAATAAAACAAAACCTAACACGTGCCTCCGAGGGAGTCAAGAACGACACGGCAAAACTCTGAGTAAATCACGCTTTATAATCTTTCGATAGGCAACTGTTCCATCCTGATGAAGAGCATCCCGGTTGCTTCAACGAAGAACTTGACTTTGGTGCTTCCTCAACACAAAGGGATCAGTTGGACGTATTTGTCGTGTCCGGACGTGAATGAGTGCAAGTTGAACCTGCACGATTGTCATTCGAACGCAACTTGTATCAACACCGATGGCGGGTTTAACTGTAGCTGCCCGAGAGGGTTCGCCGGCAACGGGAGAACTTCTTGCCAAAGGACGTCAGTACTACTAAAATGGACCACCCGTTATTTTGTAACGGATAAACCATTTTGTTTCTTTCATACAGTAATATGTAATGTATCATGCCAACAACGTAGCCGGATAGTAACGTCGCAATGCCCGTTAGATCAGCGAAGTTAAGCGACGTTGGGTCTGTTCAGTAATTGGTAGGGATGTACCGATATGGCTTTTTAACCGATAATCGATACCGTTAATTAAAAACGGTATCTACCGATACCGTTAATTAAAAACGGTATCTACCGATACCGTTAATTAAAAACAGTATCTACCGATACCGTTAATTAAAAACCGTATCGGCCGATAACCGATATCCAGCTAGGGTTTATTAGTTTTGTCATATTTTTGTAATATTCATAATTTATTTTCTGTGTTGGAAATTTGGCAACAAAGCAATAATCCCATTGTCCATGCCAAAAATTGGTAAACTTGAGGACCCTCTCAGTTGGTGGAAGTTGCACAGCAGCACTTTGCCAACTTTGGGAACTTAGCTCAGAGATGTTTCGGAGCACCATTAACAACAGTTGCAAGCGAACGCATGTTCAGTATTGGAGGAAACACTGCCAGTGCTGCTAGAAATCGGCTCTCTCCTGAACATACAGAGCAGCTGCTATTTTTACATAACTCAACCCTTGTGAAAAAATAACGAGTTATGTGAAGTGATAAAACAATAAAATATTGGGAATTTCATCCTCTAAATAGTCCTTTCTTCATAATTTTGGAAAAATTGTACTTTTGAAATATCGGCCGATACCGATACAATCTACCGATATCACCGATACCGATATATCGGTACATCCCTAATAATTGGATGGGTGGCCGTCGTTTCTGCGTTCAGATGAGGTAGCTGTAGTTCCCGTTCGTCACGTGACCTTTGCCCGTACAGAGGTGGTTAAACAATCCCAACATAGTAAACCCCTGGGCCCTGTTGTTGCTATTAATATTATTATTATTGGCAGATATCAAGTAATTAGGAATTGTCCACCGTTTTCCTTGTGTCCTTTCACAGTTGTTATGAAACCTGCGTTCATGGAAAGTGTTCCGGAAGCCCTGATTACGCGTGTGAATGCAACCTGGGTTGGATTGGACTGGACTGCTCTATCAATTGCGGTTGTAATAATCACTCCAAGTGTCAAAAAGTCGGTGTCTGTGATCACTGTCAGGGAGAAACCACTGGCGACTCTTGTGAGCTTTGCAGGTTGGTGAAAATTTGTGGTTCATAGACTTAAAAATGATTGTTTTTTAATAATGATGTGGTTTATTAATTTTGGAGTTTAATAAACTTTATTTACGTTCATGATGGATAGTAATTATGTCTTTTGATTAAAAATGAGGTTTATTCCTCAGTATTCTTTCTTATCTTATTTTGTAAAAGATAATATCTTCGTGCCAAAATATTTATATCAACTAAATATCTTTGTCTGTTATGATTAAAAGCAGTTTCTTATTCCGTTCTGCGGAATGATTTTCTCCTTTTAACATCTTTCGTTAAATGTACTCCTTTTTGTTTGAATATCAAATATCTGCCTATTAATAGTGCGTACAAAATATATCGTCGAAAGCGTGTTTTTCATTTTCCGTGACACAAATTTGGTCCTCGAACCAAAAAAGATCCGTCCGATTGCGCAGACGTGATAAATATCACTGGATATGACATTATCTAAATCCAAGAGACCGGTTTTTACACGTAAATTGAATTCAAATGTTTTAGGCCATTTTCGCGCATTTGTAGAGGTTTTTTAGGGAATTCTGAACGCTTTCTTTTCCATTCCCGGCTGCTTTAGACCTGGTAGTTTCGGGAATGCGACGACTATTGGATGCCAGAAGTGCGAATGCAACGACCACTGGAATGAAGAGATAGGCAGGTGCGACCAGACAACGGGAAAATGTTTTTGCATCCACAACACCGAAGGGCACAAATGCGACAAATGCAAACAAGGTTTGACATTTCTTATTCCTTTTTGGTTTTAAATATTTTTGTGTTGAAGAAAAGTGAAGCAAATCCTGAAATAATGAGTTCTGAAGAACTTCGCTGACCCCAGTATGTTACGAGTGCGCTATTTGTTATCGTGAAAAGTGTTTTGTTTTGCTGTCCTGGTTAAAATAACTTAGTTGTTATTGTTTTGAAGTTTTTTTAATCGTTATGTAATTAAGGAATGTCTACTTCAGAATGAAAGTTATCTACTGTTAATAAATAACAATGTTTCTTAACCCTGGCTCTTTGGCATTTTTTTCTTTTTTTTTTCCAAAACTGATACACTTTTGATAACGTGTGAGAGGCGTATTAGGTATTGGTTAGAATGACAGTACAACCTTCAAATTACTGTTTTTGACGAGTTTTCACTTAAAATGACCGTTTCCATTTGAAATCAAAGATAATGGAATGAGTTTAATTATGATTATTTTAGATGTGGAAAGAACCCTTAATATCCTTTCCATTAAGAGTGGATGCCTGTTTCATAGTTTCTCCAATGCTCACTTCCTCTAGGATCGTAATATACTCCGTAATCTACCTTGATTTCTCGTGATGATATTTAATGATAAGCAATTTATTACGTGATGATAATGGGATGTTGCAGCGATGCGTGACAAAGGGTTGACAAAAGCAAGTCCACACTACACACCCCGATGAATTGTCCTCAAGAACAAATGGCAAAGCTCATTACTGGAATGCCAGAACGGCGTGTTAGTTTTACATAATGCAGAGGGAAAAACAACACGATTCTAAGTATATTCATTCAATAAATCTGTCATTATTTATTGACTTTTAGTATCAAATCAAGAACTATGGAAAAACCGAAGGTGTATATTTACTTTTATCAACCCTTTGTAATGTTGGTCATTGGTTATGATGATATTGCAATAATGATACGCAAAGATGAATAATACGGTGATGTTAATTATCCGTTGATGTGTCCGATTCGTTTACTTTTTTTCCCACTGTTGATGATTCTACACCTTCCTCCTTTAAGGGTTTTACGGCGACCCGCGCAACGGCGGCAGATGCTACCGTCAGTGTACTGCCAGAGGGATACTCGTGAACGCAACCAACGGGTACTTCGGATCGCAGAAAAGTGCCGAAGAACCTCTCGACACGTGTCTTTGGATTTTGTCTGCCCATCGCACCATTAATCCGCCCCTTGATAAACTTCATGGGTAAGCGAAAAGTTTGTTTTAAGTGTGTGTGTGTGTGAGAGAGAGAGAGAGAGTGACGGTACACACACTACCATGTAAAAGCATGATGTATCTCGGTGTTTAGACGCGTTTCATTGAAAGTCCAGTAAATGGTGTGGTACCTTGCCACGTTGTCCTCAGATTATGGTCAAATTAGCGAACGTGTTGTCCTTTGCTCAGCGAAAACAGATATTAAAGTGGTACTGGAAATATGAGAACGTTGCAGAGGCGCAACGTTGATGGCGGAAATGCGATTATGAATCAAGATCGGGTAATGTAATTAGCAGTGTTCCGCGAGAGTCATTTTTAAGACCACTATTTTTCATAATATACGTTAACGAACTTGATGTTAATTTAGCGAGTAAAATTTCCAAATTTGCGGATAAAAGCAATTATTTTACTAAGTAGAGAGTTTACAGCGCGATCTTAACAGCTTAGTAGAGTGGTCGAATAAAGGTCAAATGAAATTGAACGTAGATAAATGTAACGTCACGCATATAGGTTATCACAACTAAATTTAACTACACTGTGATAAATAGTGTTTTAAACGAAGCCTCAAAGTAAAAAGGCTTAGGTGTCATTGATACCGAGGTTGTAAAGTTTCAAAATGTTCAGTCGTGAACAGTAAAGCTAATAGATTATTGGGTTTTATTTCTCGTAATTTTTTTTAATATAAATCTAAAGATATTCTTTTGCCATTATATTAGTCGCTCGTTAGGCTTCATTTAGAATATGATCTACAGTTTTGTTCGCCCTATATGAAGAAGAATATAAAAAATGGTAGAAAGGGTTCAGCGGCGCGCAACAAAGCTTATTTCGACATTACGTGGTAAACCATATGAAGACAGACTCAAAGCGCTGAATTTGTATACGCTTAAAACTCCGCATTTGAGAGGTTTTTTTTTTTTTTTTTTTTTTTTTTTTTTTTAGTTCAGGAAGAACCGATTCGCCTCTATTTAAAGGGCATATCTCAGCGGAAAAACAAAGAAAAAGTGAGAGGAAAGACAGAGGAAAAAGAAAGGGTGGAGGGGACAGTCGAAGTGGAAAAAGACCAAGGATGACAAGGACTGCAGGGTCGAGCCCCATCATCCTTGGGTGCTAGGGCCGGGAGGGCGCACGTGAAACCTCCAGGAACAAGCACGTACAAACGAGCACAAAGAGCACTCAAGAGCACGAGCTTAGAACCCCCTTGCGGGGGCATTTGAGAGGTGAATTAATTCGGGTATTGAAAATTTTAATTTGGTAGAGACCGAAAGCTTGATGGAAATTCTCGGGAGTCGAAACTTCAAATGCTAATTAAGTAAAAGATGGCAGGATTGGCGAAAGTGGTCCCCTCCCCCCACAACACACTTAAAAACAGTGGATATTTTTGGGTGTACCCACCCCCCAAAAAAAAAAAAAAAAAAAAAATGTTGAGAAAAAGAATAAAAGTGAGAGAGTTTGACACTAGTACATATTCTTTGGTAAAGTTTAGATATTTGATATGGCATCGATATAATCACAGTATTCTAATCTGAATATGCTGTTGGAAGCGTGAAAGCTTTTTTGGTCAAAATTAATGGGATTAACTTTATTTTATTACATAAAAGAGAAGTGAAAATTGCAAGTAATAGTAATGACAAATAATAATAATAATAATAATAATAATAATAATAATAATAAACACTAGGGAGAGAAGAAGTTTACAAAAGTAACATTTCATTATTTTCAACAATTGTAAACAAAATGATCAATTGTATATCGATAGAAAATAAATGATGATCAATGAATTTTTTTTTAGAATGAATAATGAAATTAGCCTATTTAAGATAGTTAATTATCAACTACAGGGTGTCCATAAAGTCACGCATCATAGGAAAATACATTTGTTTATTTTTTTTTTTATTTGTTCGAAGTGATTTCCACCAATCTCAAAACACGTTCGTAAACGAAAAAGCGGGTTTCTTCGAATGTTCCTTAACATATTTGGCCCGATGGAGACATAAATAAAGAGACATTGCGTATGTTCCTATGATGCGTCACTTTATGGGCACCCCGTAGCTACTTAATTACTATGGTAATGATGGCAGTACTGAACTTGTATATCAGGCGGAGCTAATGAAGTCCTTCTTCAGTGATTTGCGAAATACGTTTAGTGATGAAACCTGTCTGATATTTATGGGAATTGCATTCCGTACATCTGCTCCTTTGAAAGAATGTGTACTTCCCGCGGTCTGTATTGTATAATATGGTTTGCGTATAAAATCTTTGGGGAATCTAGTTAGTGTTATAACTATGATGAATTTGATGGATAATGTATGTTGATTTTTATTGACAACTTTGAACATACTGTCAGCAACGTTGAATTTGTATAAGTCATTTAGTTTTAAAATAATTAGCTCTTTAAACATTGGGGAAGTGGGATTTTCTCCGTTATCATTATTTGAGACGGTTCGCAGACCTTCTTTTATCAATGACTTTCAAAGGATTTTTTATATATTTCTTCGAACTACCCGATGTTGTAATGCAGTATAATAAATGTGGGTGGATGAAGGAATAATTCAGGGTAAAGAGTGCGTTTTGAGGAAGAATATTTTTTTTTAGTTTAAATAATATAAACAAAAACCTTGATATTTTGGATTTGGAGTATGGTATAAGCTGCATATTGTACGCAATTTAATGTGGTTGAGAGAGGAAAGTTGTTGACGTGAATTAGAAATAGTAACGGCCCAAGAATATATCTTCGTGGAACCCCATAAGTTAGCATCGCCTTGTCAAATAAATTACCTTTTAATTTGATGTATTGATGATGATTTGTTACATACGAGTTGTTGAACAATTCAGGGCTGTCCAAAATTATTTGGGCAGGTTCGTGTGTGTGTATATATATATATATATACATATATACATTTCATAACAACTGTTTTCGGTCTCGCTTAATATGGCTATGGAAACCGGTAACGTAAACCACGCTGCCGGGCGTTTGTTAGCGATCAAAAAGGTTAAAACTTTGATTTTATATTTTGTTCTCGCCCTCGCGCAGATAACATCTTTTTCTCTTAAAGTAGTTGATTTCGTTGGAATTTTCACGTTTTCAAAGACTGAACATTGTACACCGTTTTGAGTTGTATTTATTTACTCCATTTGAAGTCACTTTTGGAACATAGATTTTGTGGTTTATCTGCCTTTGTGGGCATTTGCTTTTGAATTTGATTGTTCACTTTTTGAGTTTATTTTTGCTTTAAGATTTCATTTATTTAACATCGAATAAATGTTAAATAAATGCTCAGTTGAAGCGAATACTTAGCCGAAATTACTGTTATATTAATAACCTGATTCCTCAATTATTAATAACCTGATTTATGGTAAAGTGACTGAATTATTCATTTGATTGTTAAAGTTTAACTTACTTTACACTTTTGACCAACTTATATATTCAAGGACCGGCTTGGAGATTTGATCCTATTAATCTTAGTCACCTAATTTACTAATTTACTCGGGAAATTACAATTATATATATATATATATATATATTATATATAATAATATATATATATATATATATATATATATATGAATAGAAACGACGTAAATAAGGAGCGTCTCTGCACACGGGGAAGAGAAATAACGAATAAATGAAAAATGAGGCGAACCGCCCGGGAATCGAACCCAGGGCCTTCCAATTGCCGGCAATTGGAAGGCCCTGGGTTCGATTCCCGGGCGGTTCGCCTCATTTTTCATTTATTCGTTATTTCTCTTCCCCGTGTGCAGAGACGCTCCTTATTTACGTCGTTTCTATTCATTTATATACTGCGTGGTCATTGCAGTTAAATGCACATATTCACGATTTGCGAGGGTGCCCTCTCAGGGCATTGGTTTCTGCCCCATGTAGGAGAATTTCGATTTATGATTGATCGAGGTCTGTGGTGTAATGGCAGCGCATCCAACCGGCAATTGGAAGGCCCTGGGTTCGATTCCCGGGCGGTTCGCCTCATTTTTCATTTATTCGTTATTTCTCTTCCCCGTGTGCAGAGACGCTCCTTATTTACGTCGTTTCTATTCATTTATATACTGCGTGGTCATTGCAGTTAAATGCATATATATATTATATATATATATATATATATCGGGTCCGCAAAAAAAAAAGGAGCATGACGAAAATTGCTCTCACGCCCGCATTTTTTACCGGACCCTTAAATGTTATATATCTAGCTAAAGATAAAAGAGCCCAGAGTTGTATAAAACAAATTTCATCAAAATCGGTCATAAAATAAAGATTTTATGGCCACAAACGTGCAATGACTAAAAAGAGTGAATTTCCGCGTAAAAATTTAATTTTTTTCTCATTTTAAATTATTTTTTCAGATGCCTAAATAATTTTAATCAATAAAAATTATAATATGCCCTTTTCTAAAGAAGATAAAATATTGATAAAACATTATAGACTTGATAAAAATTATGGCGCAATAAAATTATTACAAGAGTTTTCGAATAAACCATGGTCGAAAGGAGGTTTGGACAAGCTGTTAAGAAAAATCGACGAAACTGAAAGGAAACAAGGAAGCGGGAGGCCAAGATCATTTCGAACCGAAGAAAACATCAGAGATGTGGAACTAAGAATTTGTAGTCAAGAAGGCAGACCAGGGACTCACGTGACACCGTCAAGAATTGCTAATGAGTTGAGCATATCCGAAAGTAGCGTCAGAAACATTATTAAAAACGACCTTGAATTAAAACCTTATAAACGGATACACGGGCAGAAATTAACTGAAGTTAACGAACAGAAAAGAGTTGTTTGTTCTGAACGCATGTTAAGAAATAGCACTCCCGAAAAAGTAGACCTCGGCTTTTTTACTGACGAAAAGAAGTTTACGGTAGAACCACCGCGAAATTCTCAAAATGACAGAGTGTATTCAAGAGTTAATTGTAAAAATGAAATACCAGATGATAGACCTTATGCTACCCGTAATCATTTTTCTGCCAGCGTAATGGTATGGGTCGGTGTGTCTAAACTAGGCAAGACATCTGTTTTTTTCGTAGAGCCAAACATCAAAGTAGACGCCCGCTATTACACTGAAACTTTGTTGGAACAAATGCTGCCCGAAATGAGACGATTGGCGAATAATGGTTACTTCTTATTCCAACAGGATGGCGCTCGGGCGCATACCGCTAAGTCAACTATTGAATTTTTAGAAAATAATGTTCCTGAATTGCTTTACCCAAAAGATTGGCTCCCTAATAGTCCAGATTTGAATCCCGTAGACTACGGAATATGGGAAATGTTGGCTGAGAAAGTGTACAAGCATAAGATCCGAAATGTCGAACATTTGAAAGAAGTTATCGTACAAAAATGGGAAGAAATTACCCAAGATCAAGTAGATAAAGCTATAGATCAATTTAGGCCCCGATTACGAAGGGTTGTAGAGGTTTCTGGCACACATATCGAACAATTTTTTTAGTCTTATAATTTCGTTTTCTTTGGAAATTGTAAAATTATATGACATGTTGTAATAAAACTTTTATATTTTTTTAAATTTTTGACGTATTGACATGAAATTTGGTACTAACTTAGTTTATTTGATTTGTTGTTTATTTGCCTAAAATAAATTATTTGTCATTATGTGTAAAAATAAATGGACAGTAAACATTTCTGGCAAACATATCGAACAATTTTTTTAGTCTTATAATTTCGTTTTCTTTGGAAATTGTAAAATTATATGACATGTAGTAAAACTTATATTTTCTTTAATTTTTGACGTATTGACATGAAATTTGGTACTAACTTAGTTTATTTGTTGCTTATTTGCCTAAAATAAGTTATTTGTCATTGTGTAAAAATAAATGTACAGTAAACATTTTCGTCATGCTCCTTTTTTTTTTGCGGACCCTGTATATATATATATATATATATATATATATATATATATATATATATATATATATATATATATATGTATATACAGCTGGAAACCCCGAGCCAAACCGCTACCGGACAAGAAGCTACCAGTACAAGTAGACGGAAACGGATCTCTCTCGGAGGATCATAGGGCAACGAATCAAACGATACCGAAGGAAAACGAACTTGAAATGCGCAAGGAGCAACGAAAAACAGAGAACATAAAAATTGTCCTGGTTAATATTCAAGGAATAAGACCAAACCAATTCACTCAATAAGGTTTCGTACCTGAAAGGATTTATGGACGAAACAAGAGCGGACATCGCATGCCTCACAGAAACTCATCTTAAGGATTGCCAAGGAAATTGTGAAAACTGCGAACATTGTATTGATAAGAAAGATATAAATATAGAGGGCTTCAACTTACTAAGAGCGGATAGAAACGAGACGTAAAGGTGGCTGTGCTATATATGTACAGGAACGTCATATGACAGAGACGATAATAAGAAAATCAAACAGCTATGTGGAACTACTATCAGTGAAAATAGAAGAACTAAACGTGATACTAATAGTCATCTATTGACCTCCAAGCACCCCAACTGAAAAATTCTCGGAGGCCATTGATGACATCAGAAAACTAATAAAGGCCATAAACCCTCCATCCCCCACTATAATGATCTGCGGAGACTTTAATTTCCCATTTATAAAACACAAGAAGGTGGATAGGAATATATATATATATATATATATATACTGTATATATACAGGGTGGGCGGAAAGTAGCTCCCTAATTTAAATTACATATAAATTATGTATAAATTGTGATTGTATTGTTATATTGTTATGGTGTGTTCTCTAAAGTGGTACAATTGTAACGGTAATCTTTTTTTCTCTAAAGTGTTCTCTTTGTGTTCTCTAAAGTGGTACAATTGTAACGTTCATTTTTTTTTTTCATTTCAGATTGAAGGGTAACATGGCTGAGCGTTTAACACTGCAGGAGCGTGCCCAGTTGGCGGCACGGTACGAAGTTTGGCAATCTGTCGTTCGAGTTCAAAGATGGTGGCGGGCCATTCACGGACCACGTGCCCAAGTGGACCCGAAAACAATCAAGAACTGCCACTCGAAGCTCATGACCACGGGGTCTGTGGCAGATGTTCGAAGATGTGGTCGCCCTTCGACATCCAGGGCCCAGGAGACGGTGCAGGCAGTTCAGGAAATGTTCGCACGGAGTCCACGAAAGTCAACTCGCCAGGCAGCTCGGGAAAGTGGACTCTCCCGCTACTCAGTGCGAACTGTGCTGAAGAAGGAGCTGAACTGGCGTGCGTGGAAGCCGCATTACTGCCAATCTCTCTCGGACGAGGACTGCGACATTCGCATGGAGTTCGGGGAAATCATGCTGGCTTGGCATGAAGACTGGCCCCATCTCTTCCGCAACATCCTTGGAGCGACGAGCGGTGTTCCACGTCGGAGGCTTTGTCAACCGCCACAATTGCCACTACTGGCAGGAGAGGATCCCATGGTTACCGCTGAAAAACGGCAGAATCGGTTCAGTGTAACGGTGTGGTGTGGTATGACCTCAGATCAGGTTGTGGGCCCGTTCCTTCTGCGCAACACCATGAATGCTGAGCGGTACCTTGCTATGTTGCGAAACGAGGTCTGGCCGGTTGTCAGCACATGGGAGAACATCGACGATCTGATATTTATGCAAGATGGCGCCCCTCCGCACTTCGCTCTTGTTGTCCGTGAGTGGCTGGATGCCCACTTCCCTGGGCGTTGGATGGGTCGTCGTGGTCCACATCAATGGCCAGCCAGGAGCCCCGACTTGACACCGTGCGACTTCTTTCTTTGGGGGTGGGTAAAGGAAGAAGTCTACCGCACCAAACCGAGGACATTGGAAGAACTGGAGGACCGAATTCGGGAAGTCATGTCCTCCATCCCGCCGGAGTTCCTGCTAAAGTCAGTGGACGCCATTCCTGGGCGGCTCCAGAAGCTGGTGGAAAGAGTTGGAGCCCACATTGAATTTTAGAGAAAACCTACCATGTATGCCTACCTTTTCATATTATTTCTTCTGAAATTGAAATAAATGGATAATATACGTATTTTTTTACCAATCCAAAATAGGGAGCTACTTTCCGCCCACCCTGTATATGTATATATATAGAATTTTTTTTTTTTTTTTTTTTTTTTTTTTTTTTTTAGGAAGAACCGATTCGCCTCTATTTAAAGGGCATATCTCAGCGGAAAAACAAAGAAAAAGTGAGAGGAAAGACAGAGGAAAAAGAAAGGGTGGAGGGGACAGTCGAAGTGGAAAAAGACCAAGGACTGCAGGGTCGAGCCCCATCATCCTTGGGTGCTAGGGCCGGGAGGGCGCACGTGAAACCTCCAGGAACAAGCACGTACAAACGAGCACAAAGAGCACTCAAGAGCACGAGCTTAGAACCCCCTTGCGGGGATATATATATATATATATACCAGGACAACGGGGGCACAAGATAAGACCAGGAGCAAGCAAAAATGTTGATGGCTCTCACAAATGAGTTTATGCTGATGCAGCAGATAACAGAAAATACCAGAAAAAATAACTGCCTGGATCTGGTATTCACGAATAACACGAACTTGATTGCTGATATAAAAATAACCCCAACCATTATCTTAGACCACAACTTAATGAGATATCAACAAATATGACGACAGCATTAAAAGACAATACACATATTGAGGAAAGAAGCAAATGTGGGGCCTTTAACTTAAATTCCAAGACTATAAATTAGGAAGCGATCAGATCGCACATGGCCCAAATAGAGTGAACAATAATTTTCGAGAATAAAACAGCTGAAGAAATGCTAACAACCTTGGAAGAAAAAACGCTGAGAAATTTAGAAAAATATGCTCCGAAATCACAGCCAAAAGGGAAGAGGAGCTGGCTAGAGAGGCAAAAGAGAAGACAAATTGGCAAAAGAGAGTGGAGGCGAAGTTAGGCAACTGCGGAGATGATGACAGGATAGTAATACAAGAAAAACTGGAAGATATCGATAGGGAAATACAAGCCCTAATCAAGGACCATACAGAGAGGGAAGAGGAAAAGGTTGTAGAAGCAATAAAGGAAAATCCAAAATACTTCTATAGCTATGCAAAAAGGAAAACAAAAACGCGCGCTGCTATTGGGCCCTTAAGGACGAGAAATAATGAACTAACCGACGATCCAAAAGAAATATCTGAGACATTGAGAGCTCAATATGAATCATTTTTCAGTACCCCAAAAAGTGACAAAGCGATACCTGACATAGATGCATTCTTTGAAGAGGAATTGCAGGGAGAGTATATAACAGACTTTGATTTTACCCAAGAAGATGTAGCGAGAGCTATAGGACAAATGAAACCACATTCAGCTGCAGGTCCGGACAATTGGAAGGCATTATTGATTAAAAACTGTAAAACTGAAATAGCTACACCTTTATACTGGATATGGAGAAGATCCCTAGACACTGGGGAAATACCGGGAATCTTGAAAAGAGCAAACATTGTCCATATATACAGGGTGTCCCAGAATTAACTATCTATTTCAATGAAATCGGACAAATTTTTTAAAAACACACTTTTATTTATGTTTATCATGTTTAATATGTGTTAAAAATGTATAATTTTCTAAATTTTTTTCATAATTTTATTTTCATAATTTTTTCATAGTTTTTCATAGTTTTATTTTCATTCTCTTTCAGAACCCTATTAATAATGAATACACAAGAACGCATCTTTGTTGTAACATCCCGTATCAAAGCCTTTTTCATCAGTGTCGAACGCAAGATTCTCTGAACTGTTGTCTTGGATATGTTGAGTCTTCGACCGGCCTCCCTAACCGAAGTTGTTGGTTCATCCTCAAACAATTGTCGTACCTGTTCGGTACTGTTACGTGCTGTCCTTGGGCGTCCTCTTCCCACCTCGTCGTGTACGGATCCAGTTCTTTTAAATTTGTTCACAAGTTCACGAATCGCTTTGTCTGTAGGACCGGTTCTGTGGAATCTTCTTGTAAATTTTTCTCTGATTTCATTACATTGCATTCCTTTGATACGGGATGTTACAACAAAGATGCGTTCTTGTGTATTCATTATTAAAAGGGTTCTGAAAGAGAATGAAAATAAAACTGAAAAACTATGAAAAAATTATGAAAATAAAATTATGAAAAAAATTTAGAAATTTATACATTTTTAACACATATTAAACATGATAAACATAAATAAAAGTGTGTTTTTAAAAAATTTGTCCGATTTCATTGAAATAGTTAATTCTGGGACACCCTGTATAAAGGAGGGGACAGATCTCAAGCAAAGAACTATAGACCAGTGTCATTGACGTCCCACCTCACCAAAGTGTTAGAGAGAAAATTTATGATTTCCTGGAGACACGGGAAAGATTCAACGAAAATCAGCATGGATTCCGATCAGGTAGATCATGCCTATCACAACTAATAGAACACTACAATAATATCCTAGATGCACCGGAAGGCAATAACAACTACGATGTTATATACACAGATTTTGCTAAAGCTTTCGACAAATGTGATCATGGTATAATAGCACATAAAATGAAATATATGGGAATAACAGGCAAAGTGGGAAAATGGATCTACAACTTCCTCAGAGAACGTCTCCAGGTCGTCAAAATTCAAGGTATAGCATCATCAGTAGGGCCCGGATGTTTAGGCATTATAAAATTGAAAAATAGGCAAAATAAAAGTATAAAATAGGCAAAAATAGGCATTTATTTTATACCGATCAAAAACACACAAAACAAAATAAGTTATATAATAATGTATGAATGTATCATTAGTTTCATTACCTTGAGACTACGTCGCACATTATTAGTCTGAATTACACATAATTACAAGTAATTTTTTTATGTTTTCAACTTTTAGGCCTCTTCTTCTGTCTGAAAGAACATGCTTGTACAGCGAGAATGACCTCTCTACTTCCACTGATGTAACAGGAGCAAATTTGAAGCATGATACATTCATGGGATTCATATCCCCTACATCGGCATCAGTGTGTCCTTCAAGAACGTGTGCAATGTTCTTTAGTCGTTCCAGATCTGCATTTGCTCGTATCACTCGGTCACATTTTTCGCGAACAGATTCACCTTTCTCGCCGGGCGCTTGACTGATGCCTGCAATGACTAACTCAAAAATTTTCAAAGCGTCGATTAACGGCTGGTTCCTAGTTTCAAGAGCAATAATGTTCTCAGGTATTTTTGCAAAGTGGGAAGTGATGTATGAAAGTTCATTGCGAAGAGATCTATCTTCAATGAGGTCCATCACGATGCGGATTGATGAAGCATCTTCGATGTCAAGTGCTGATACAACTTCTCGAAACTTGTCAAAATTTGACGTGTAATACAAGGCAGCCGAGATCCAGGTTCCCCACCTCGTCAAAACGGGCTGTGGCGGCAATGCGAGTTCAGGCGCTATTTCATGCAACATATGACATCTTGATGGTGCCTTAAGAAATATCTTCTTTCCATTAGAAATTAATTTGTCGACATTGGGGAACAAGCCTCGTATCTGCTCAGCAACACGGTGAAGTGCGTGAGCCAAACAAGTAACATGTAGCATTTGTGGAAAAAGAATTTTCAATGCTGTTGCTGCCTTCTTCATGTACGGCGCTGCGTGTGTCATGAAGAGAAGAACTTTTTCATGCTGGATGCCCTCTGGCCAAAGCAAAGCGAGGGATGTTGTGAAAAGTTGAGCTATTGTTGAGCTGTTGGTCTTTGGCAGCTCTTCTGATGTCAGCAGATAAACTTTCGGCGTCTGATCAGCTTCCAAAGTACCTATAATCACGTTAGCAATATATCTACCCATGGAATCGGTGGGGTCTCATCTATTGAAATCCATATCTTATCTGCAACGCCTTCACGTATTTTCTGCATTGCAAAGGCGTAGTTTGTATCCACATAATTTTTCGAAGAGTGGACTACTTGGAATAACTTGTTTTGTGTATTTTTCTAAAAAGGTCTTTAATGATTTGTTTTCCAACTTCCACAGTGGAATTCCAGCATCAATAAATGATTTGCATAGCTCCAAGGAAAAGGTAGATTGACGACTTGACGTTGAAGCAAATGTTGTCATCAAACACGTTTGTAGGCTGTTTGGTTTCATCTTTTCAGCAGAAGCTTTGTGCTTAACGGTCTGCACATGCTGGGAAACAAAGTACCTTTTCTCACTATTAACTGCTTTGTCACACACTTTACAAAATAACACTGTGACATCTGTGGAAAAGATATCTTTTCCAAAGTCACGAACATGTTGGTTCAGTTTACTACTTGAAGATGAACTAACTTTTGGCATATTAACGTCTTCTAAATATCATTCAAGTTTAGTCAAATACCACTGATGATCGCACACCCTCACACGCACGAAGCAGAACAGCGAATATGAGGAAATGGCCGTGCGAGGCTAGTTTTCAGATACTGCGCTCAGCTGATAACGTCAATCATACATGACGTCATTTCCGCAATATGAAATTCCACGATATCTTCATTCGCGTTATCTGCGCATTCCTGGTTAGTCTAGTCGTAACTAATACATGATAATTTTCCTATAAATGCCTATTTATGTCTTTTTTTCTTTATAATCTAATTAAAAAGGCAAAAATATGCATTTTCAACGAAATAGGCATTATCATACTCATACTCCCAAAAAAGGCAAAAAAGGCATTTATGGCATTTTGCCTGAACATCCGGGCTCTAATCATCAGAATCGGAAGTACGTAGCTCAGTACCACAAGGGACAGTACTGGTCCACTCCTGTTCATTATCATGCTAACAGACATAGACAGCAGAATAAACAGTAACAGTATAGTAACATCGTTTGCAGACAATACAAAGATCAGCAGAAAAAACAGCGATGTACATGAAGTGGAGGCCTTGCAGAGAGAGAGAAACAAAATATACAAATGGTCAGAAGAAAACGACATGACTTTTAACACGGAGAAATTTCAGCTCTTGCGATATGGTAGAAAAGAGGAACTTAAACAGACTGCATATTATGTTCCAGATAGGAAATTCAGGGAAGCACGAAAGCGATCGAGCTGGGGGGTAATAATGACCGATGATGCGAAATTCGAAACACAAAATCAGATAGGGATAAATAAAGCAAAAAGAGTCGCAGGACAGGTACTAAGAACGTTCAAGAGAAGGGACACGACAGTAATGATTCCCCTGCTAAAAACACTGATTATACCAAAACTTGAATACTGCTCAGTTTTGATGTCCCCATAGAAAAAGGAAGAAACTAATAAACTAGAAGAAACGAAGACACATTTCACAGCCAAGATTGATGGCTGCAAAGAACTCAACTACTGGGAAAGACTACGTAAACTAAATCTGTACTCCCTGGAAAGAAGAAGAGAGGTACACCATAATCTACATATGGAAAATGATCGAAAAACTGGTACCAAACCTAAAACTAAATCCAATTACCATTCAAACAACACTGGAAAATAGGAAAGGCAGAATGTGTAGTGTTCCCAAATTAAAGGCCCGACAAGGGACCTCCTCAACTCTGAAGGGAAATAGCTTGGTTGTCAGGGGGCCAAGACTTTTCAACCAGCTTCCAAAGGACTTCAGAAACGTAACGGGGATCAAAGTTGAAGTCTTCAAGAGAAGACTGGATGCCTGGCTCAGGACGGTACCAGATGAGCCGGGCGTGCCTGGCTATGTACGGTGGAGCGCGCAAGAAAGCAACTCGCTCCTCCACCAAGCCAGACCTAGAAGCGGGGCCACCAGCTTGACCTCCGTGTGAAGAGACCAACGCACGAAACAAAAGGTTCATAAGGTAAAGTGTGTGATGAATAAAACCACGAAGGAAAGGAAACACAGAATGGTGCTAAAGCGCTTTCGTCTAATGACATCCTCAGGAACACTGAAGTAAATAGAGTTCAAGACTATATACAGGTTACAAAAAAAAGTATGTATATACAGGGTGTCCCAGAATTAACTATCTATTTCAATGAAATCGGACAAATTTTTTAAAAACACACTTTTATTTATGTTTATCATGTTTAATATGTGTTAAAAATGTATAAATTTCTAAATTTTTTTCATAATTTTATTTTCATAATTTTTTCATTATCTGGTTCAATGAAAGACCGTCTGAAGTCATAGAATGGCAAAGAGACTCTCCAAAAGTTAACGTGTGGCTTGGAATGACCAAATCCAAAATTTATGGCCCATTCTTCTTTTCGGAAGCAACTGTAACAGGTACCGTCTACCTTGATATGCTTCAGCAGTTTCTCGAACCACAGCTTCTTGATGATGGCATTCTTGATAATGTGTTTCAACAAGAAGCATTGATCTTTTGGCGATAAACCTTTGTTTTTATGAAACCCCATGCAAAGAAATCCAGGGGTGTCAAATCCGGAGAACGCGGAGGCCAAGGTCGAGGTCCTCCACGTCCAATCCACCGATTCGGAAGGCGTCTGTTGAGGTATTCTCGAACAATTAGAGCATAATGTCATGGTGCTCCATCTTGTTGAAACACAACATTATCAAGAATGCCATCATCAAGAAGCTGTGGTTCGAGAAACTGCTGAAGCATATCAAGGTAGACGGTACCTGTTACAGTTGCTTCCGCAAAGAAGAATGGGCCATAAATTTTGGATTTGGTCATTCCAAGCCACACGTTAACTTTTGGAGAGTCTCTTTGCCATTCGATGACTTCAAACGGTCTTTCATTGGACCAGATAATGAAAAAATTATGGAAATAAAATTATGAAAAAAATTTAGAAATTTATACATTTTTAACACATATTAAACATGATAAACAAATAAAAGTGTGTTTTTAAAAAATTTGTCCGATTTCATTGAAATAGATAGTTAATTCTGGGACACCCTGTATATATTAATAAATATAGAAATAAAAATTGTGGGAAGAGCACAAATTTGCAAGGAAAACGACTGTAGTGAACGCCTTTATTTATTTTTACTTTCTTCATTATTTACGCTTCTTTCTACTCGCTATTTCATTTATCTTTACAATCTCTTTACTCATTTCAACACTACTTTACAATTATATTCATGGTAGCTACGCCGAGACTGAAAACCGTTACAAAACAAAGGGGGAAGGGGGTTTTATTAATACTCTATTTTAACACTTGTGAACGTTTTATTGATTCCGAAAATGGTTTAAGTAATTTAGGGGGACGCGAGTACGGAATTTCTATTATAATAATTTACGTCGGAGAGGAACACAAACAATTAATTCAATTTTACGTTACATGACGTTAACCTCACGCTTAACGCGCCGCCAGAAGACTGACTCCCTTGCATGACTCCAGATTCCTGGGATCTTGGGAGCATTGCTCCAGTAAATTTGACCATGAGAAAAAGTAAATTTGGGTTTGGGTTTTGTTCATCCGTTAGACGTTATGCAATTTTTTTGCGTATACGTTCTTGTACAAACCAATTTTTTTAAATTACAAATTTAGTTATTTTAAGTTTAGTTGGTAATTCCATATTTAACAATTATTTTTATTTTTTGTTAAGCTTCAATGTTTTGATAATTAAAATTTTATTAAAACGTATATTTTTTTAATATAAAATTATCAGGATTGGACTATGTTCCATTGATCTCAGCCAGGTTTGATAAATTGGCCAGATAATTACTTGTGCGGTTTTAAGTAATCCACCATGACTCTAGAATTGAAAAGTTTAGTTAAGTTTAAACTTACTTTTACTTACTTTAACTTACCTACTTTTACTTACTCTTCCTTACTTTTACTAAGTTTAAAGCACTTACTTTTACTTACTTTCATTGTACTATATTTACTTACCTTTACTCACTTTTACCATACTCTATTTACTAACTTTTACTTATTCTGTATTTTTTCAGGTAGTCAATAATCAATAATGGATCCTAATATTGATGAAGTTGGAGAGAAAAGTGAGGGTGTTAAAAGGGGTTACTTTTGTGGTCAATGCAAGAACAAATATTCAAAGAAGCAAAACTGGGAGGAACATTTTAATTCCAAAAAAAATATTTGTTACAATACAAGAGGTCCCAGAGTTTGGGCCCACAGCTTAGATATTGCAGTAAAGAAATACCAGGATGAAGTGCAGCAAAGAGATACGGCAAAGCAGTCATTTAGTTTGTTCACAAAATGTGCTAGTGCTAGACCTCAGAAAAATGAACCAACTTCATCAACTGCTAATCTAGAAAATGAAACTTTTTCACTAGATGTTTCACAGACTGAAGAAAGTGCTTCGCCTCCACCTAAGAAACAAAAGGTAAGTGAGGAATCTGCGCATCAGACTAACAAAACTGCTTTAGAGGAATTTGAAAATTCCCAAATCCAGAAGACATTGAACGCAATTTTGCGCCTAACAAAAGAAACTCATCAAGCTGTTGTGGTTAATAAAGAGAAGAGTCAAAATATGCCTTCAAGTTCAAGTGTTGCATCCAAATCTAATAAAGCAAAAAGCAACAAATTTGACATTTCCATAGCCCATTTAAGCAAGTGTAAATCAATACAAGAAATCCTGAACAATGATTTGATCAAATCTACATTCAAATTGGTGGAAAAGAAGGATCTAGGGCATGCTGATGATTCATTTTCAGTACCAAGTGATATAATGGAAAACATTGCAAATAGTGACACTAAGTGAAAAAAAGTAAATTCAGAGCTGTGCTCCAGTAAATTTTTTCAAATCTGGAGTCATGCTCCCTTGTGGGGGTAGTCTGCTCTCTCGGCCTCTGTTCAGGACTGCCAACTCTACCCATTTTAAACAATTTCAAACAATTTCACAATTATTAGTAAATGATTTATATTAAACATTATAATAATTAAACAAAAATTAATATTCTTAACTAGGCATTACTACACTCGCATCACCCCCTTGAAAATAAGTTTTTCCATTAGTAAAACTTATTAATATCGTTTAACAATTTTAATAAATTTATTCAACAAATTTATATATTTTGCAAATTATTATTATTTTTTTTTATTTTTTTTTTTTTAAACAAATTCAGAGTTGAGATAGACAAGAAATAATTAGAATGACAAATTCCACACATACAGTGCCCGCGAAAAGTATCCGATCACTCAAGAAAATACAATATTTTCCCTTGATATTCAGAGACACGTAATTCACTTTCTATTTGTTCTAGCGACATCTGGTAACTTTGAGGTTGCTCGCTGATATGAGAGCTATCCAATGCATTCTCAAATTAGTGTTCTGGTAGCCTTCGTTGCGGGTGGCTGTGTCTCAAATTTGTCAGATTTCACTGTTTGTGTAAATTTCTTGATTTTTTTTTTTTTTTTTACAGAAAGTGGTGTAAATAAAATTTATATATAATGTGTGCTAAAAACAACTTAAGAGTGATTGTCGAGGTGCTATTGTTGCTTTGCATGCATGTGGGAAATCACAGAGACAGATAGCTAAGGAATTAAACATATCCCAAAGTACCGTTAATTTATGGGTTTCACGGGCTAAGAACAATGGTGGCCTAACCACGCCAGTCCCTAAAAAACGATCTGGCAGACCGAGAAAAAACAAATTCGCGAACAGACAAACTTATGAAACGTTTAGTATTGAAAAACCCAACAATAACTGCGAAAGAAATAAAATTTAATATGAATAATTTGTTATCTGGTGTTTCTGAACGAACTATCCAGGAGCGGCTCCAAAAAGAACTCGGATTACCATCTCGCCATGCTGCTAAGAAACCGTTCATTAATGAAAAAATGCGTAAAAAACGTGTCGCATTTTGCAAAAAATACATTCATTGGACTGTTGATGACTGGAAGAAGGTTTTATTTAGCGATGAGTCGACATTTTTGACATTCAGAAGTTGTCCAAAAAAGGTTCGCCGGCCTATTGGCTCAAATAGGATGGACCCTAAATACACCCTAAAGACAATGAAACACCCTCCAAGTGTGATGGTTTGGGGTTGTTTCGGTTACTATGGGCGTGGAAACTTATATTTTCTTCCGAAGAACACAACTATGAATGGTGCACGGTATTTAGCAATGCTACAGGATAAACTTCCAATGGCAATGGCAATCCAAAGGACAAAAACATACATGCATGATGGTGCACCATGTCACAGGGCCAAAATAGTGACAAAATGGATTACTGACAATAAATTTGATATTTTGGATTGGCCTGGTAATAGTCCAGATCTCAATCCGATAGAAAATCTGTGGCTAATAATAAAAAATAAGGTTGAATGCCACGACACTGGCTCAGTCGAAAAATTACAAGAGGCCATCAAAAAGGTATGGTGCAAGGAAATATCAGTGGAAGTTTGTCAAAACTTGATTAAATCCATGCCAAAACGTCTAGAACAAGTCATCCAAACCAAAGGACAGATGACAAAATACTAATATAAGGTTAGTATACATTTAAACATTGTTTTTTATGTAAAAAATACAAATTTCAAGGGTGATCAGATACTTTTCGCGGGCACTGTATTTTGTATCATATTATAAAAACCGAAAACTTTATAATTTTCACATTTGCATAAAATAACATTTCACACTAATAATTAAATTACAACCTGTAACTAATCTATACATGCCAAAAAAAAATAACGGAAAATTTTCTTACAGTGGCCACACAAATCTCAAGTTCACAATCTATTCCCGCGATTCCTCATCAACGATCGCTTTACATTTGAAACAGTTATTTGTATAGTTATACAGTTACTATCAGGGCGACATAGAAAAAATAAGAAAAAGTTTACATAAAATACTGACCAAGAGCGCACATACTATTTCACGAAAAACACAACAATTATGGGCAATAATCGCACCCTTTCACTTATAATTTCATTACATAATAATCAGTACATTAATTTGCTGGACGTTGTTTAGATGACACTCCGCACGCTGACAACGGACTTCAATTTTCAATCGCAGCTCTCCTGCTCACAGTCTTAGACACCCGTTCAAGCTCACGTGGCTTGCCTACCGCGTGCTAAAACACATATTTAGCGAAGCATTCGAGCAGCGTGACCAGCTACTGCCCGAAAAATACCAGTAGACCATCTTCGATCGAAACTTTCGTGTGCCAAGACCCTGCACACGAAGTTTCTCTTCTCTTCCGAAACTGTCCTGCACCAACTGCATGCGCATTCGGTTCCTCTCTTCTCTTCCGAAACCATCCTGCGCCAAGTCCCTGCGCAGTCTGGGTTTCTCCTCTCTCTCTCTCTCATTGGTGATCGATCACCTATCCGGTCGACTAAACTCACTGGATGGAACTCGGATTCAACTTGGTTGCCTCCACACCGAGCGTTTGAAATTTTGAAAAAAAAGTTTATTCGAAACGTGTTTCTGTACTGCTTATCATTTCATATTTAATTTATCGAATTTTCTCGACAGTTCACTTCGAAACAATAACCACATTTGCTCTGGCCAAATTCACGGAAAAAAAAAAATTACACATCTCAAAATTTCGCAAAAATTTAATCAAATCTAGCTACCAATAAGGTCACTTATGGCAGTTACAGCGGAGAAGATAAAAAAAGTCATAAAACGCACGAAAAAAATTGTACAGTATAAATATAAAAGCGCCCATACATAGTAACTGTTAGTATAATTTAAGAAATATTATTGTTCAAACTATCGTCAGAAATCAGATCAATACTTTCAAATACAAAAGACAACAATGAACCCCAGAAACTTCGTCATCCATTCTCTGACAATCATGAACCCTCTTGCCCTTTGAGGAGGAGCACACAAAGACGCCACAAAAACGTTACTGGCTATCTAGAAGGCTCCATTTCCGAGTGTACACTTGAGCCAATGTTTCAAATGCATTAGTTAACTCCGACTGAAGGTTTAAACAATAATAATTTTCCAAAACAGTTATTAAAAAGTAAAAAAAATTTAAATATTACTACCAAAAATTATTTTAATACAGTAATTCCAACTTGAAACGTCAAATTTCATATGAATTGAACTCGCAAATTACATCTGAGAGACAACTCTCTCCTTCAACAGAAACCCCAGTATGGTTTGCAAATCACAAAAATCTCAGTAATTTATCGTTTCCAAGTGAAACTACAAAGTTGCATCGTTATACTAAAGAAGAATAGATAATATGCACTCAAAAATACACGTAACCTACTGTAAACAAACAAAACATTGCCTAATTGAGAGCGGTCGCTTTGTTTGTAAGCGAATCTCTATACAAATATCCCTTCGTAACCGAATGAAACTGCATTATATCCTGACATAATTTTGTAATTTTTTTCTATGCAAACGCTCGAACTAAAAAAAAAGGACATTTTTAATTTCTAATACCCAAATTAAAATATCAAATCAAAACATCTTTTGTAATACAATAAATTCCAAATAAAAATTTTACCATTGTCATTGAACTGGAAGAAAGAAAGAAATAAAAATCGGCCTACCTATAAAAATAACATTGAATGCATTTATAAAACGTAAATATAGGCTATGAAAAGAATTTTCTGCACAAATTTTTGTAATTCTTAAAAAATTATAATATCCAAATTTCGTAATGCATAACATTTGTGCTTATAAAAAAAAATCCTATGATTATTTATGTTAAACCAATTAAAATTTTGTTAAATAACTAAGAATTTACTACTCAATAGACATATACCGTAGTAACGGTTAATCTCCGAACAATATTTAACAATAGGCCTACAAGAAATCCTTCAGTACAATACAATAGCCATTTTACCAAATATGTCGGAATTGTCATGAAAATGAACGAAAGAAATGGAGAGAAAAAAAAATAGATAATCAGCCTACCTATCAAACTTTATGAGTATATAAATATATATAATTATATATATAACTAATATGTACGTATAAGTTAATAAGTAAGTATATAATTAATGAGTATATAAAAAAAATTAAAAAAAAAAAAATTTCACAACACAATTTCTCTATTTCAGTTAAACGAATTCTGCTTATTTTGAAATTTAACACAATCCTATACGGCCAAATCTGACAAATTTAATATGTTTAAGATTATTTTTCGATTTGTCCCTTAAAATGTAACGTAATCCTATTTTAGCGCGAAGCAAAAAGCCCGTAAATCTATATAAACAATTATTTAAAATAAGCCTATCATTATAATTTATGTACAACCAATCGAAATATAATCAAAAATCTGCTAATGAAACCCAGAAAATTTTTCATGTTCATGAAATGTTTTACAATCGGTACAAATTTTCGCTGAAACATTTTGACAGGACCGTATAAAATTTATTTATTAATCATTATTCTGATCACAATTATCACTTAATTCCAAAAGTTTAAACACAAAAAGTAAACAAAGGTAAGCTGAACAGGCATAACAGTGGAAGAGACGAAAAAAAGAAAAATTGAGTCCTCAGGCAGCACGATAATTTTCAAAACTATGTCCTCCGACCTAATGAACGAAATTTAACGTAATAATGACTCGCAATATTGAGTCGGACAAGTTTTTCTACCGACTCTGCACCACGACTAAAAGAAATTTTGAGTCACTAGACTCAATCTCAAACAAAAAAAAATTTGGACGCGCGAACTTTTTTGAAGCGACGCGACTCAGAATAATTTGGAATGTAAGGGGCGCCATTTTGAATTTACATTTACAATGAATTTTAAGGAATGAAAATCGAAATTTGCCTGCAAACGGGGTAAACTTTGCATTTACATATTTTAATAATCGAAATAAAATATTCATTAACGCTATTGGCTATTTTACCGGGTTGGAAGAATTTTAATCGAAATACTAGTCACGTGGGTAAGCCTCATACAAAATATGATGTAAGACCACCGCTAGCCACCAGATGTAGTGAACGCCCTTTTATTATTTACTTTCTTTATTTATTCTCTATCGGCTCTTTATTTCATTTATCGCTTGCTTTCTCTACTCATTTCAACACTACTTTACAATTATATTCATGGTAGCTACGCCGAGACTGAAAACCGTTACAAAACAAAGGGGGAAGGGGGTTTTATTAACCCTTTCACTCACTGGGTACACAGTTGTGTAGCTGAAAAATAAACCATATTGATTTTTATATAACTACACACAAAGGCAAATTTCTTTTTTACCTTGTGTCATAATTCGTGAGCGAAAGGGTTAATACTCTATTTTAACACTTGTGAACGTTTTATTGATTCCGAAAATGGTTTAAGTAATTTAGGGGGACGCGAGTACGGAATTTCTATTATAATAATTTACGTCGGAGAGGAACACAAACAATTAATTCAATTTTACGTTACATGACGTTAACCTCACGCTTAACGCGCCGCCAGAAGACTGACTCCCTTGTGGGTGTAGTCTGCTCTCTCGGCCTCTGTTCAGGACTGCCAACTCTACCCATTTTAAACAATTTCAAACAATTTCACAATTATTAGTAAATGATTTATATTAAACATTATAATAATTAAACAAAAATTAATATTCTTAACTAGGCATTACTACACGACCAATTTTAGCACTTTGCCCGAATTCAACACAAGATCAAATTTTACAGTTAATGCCTGAATGATATATAGGTCACAAAAAATATTTTAAAAAATATATAAAACTAAATTGAAAAATAAAAATTGTAAGAGGAGCATACATATTTATAAGGGAAAACTACCCACGTTTTAGCACTCTGCCCTTTTTGTCTAAATCCTTTCTGAACGAATTCAACACACGATCAAATGGATTGTTTACAACCAATTTTATAGATATGGCCTGAATGATATATATGTCTAAAAAAATATATATATATAAAACTAAATTGAAAAATAAAAATTGTAAGAGAAGCATACAAATTTATAAGGAAACACTACCAAAGTTTTAGCACTCTACCCTTCTTGTCTAAATCCGTTCTGAACGAACTCAAAACAACGGGATCGAGTTGAAAAAGACCTTTGCTCATGTTAAAGTTATTTGTAAGTTGGATAATAGCAGACTCAAGAATATTTCTACTAACAATGTTGCTAGAGTGAAACAAAACTGAAGCATTATTCCAATCAATACAGTGGGATAACTCTCACAAGTGGACAAAAAGGGCACTGGACGACTGCCCCGTTCTAACGGAATATTGATGCTGTTTTACACGCGTGTGCAAATCCTTTCCCGTCTGACCAATGTAAAAGGAATCACATTGTTTACAACCAATTTTATAGATAATCGCTGAATTATTGGTAGGGCTATTTTTTACTGATATTTTTCACAATATGTTATATGAAAATACTACATTTAATATCCAAAAGTTTAAGTACATTAGCAATGCCTTAAAAGCCTGGGAAAAATGGAAGTACTAAAATATTCTTTGACAAAGTACGAGTGTTATTATTCACACTATAGAAGGTTCGTTTTGCCTTGTTAAGACAAAATTCCATAAATGCAGGTGGGTAGCACAGATCACTTCCAATACCGTTGATTTTTTCCAATTCGGCATCGATGTATTCCGGACCGGCGATCCTAAGAGCGCGGAGAAACACCGAAAAAAATATGGCCTTCTTAATGGGGGTGTCATGTCCAGAGTAAAAGTGTCCGTAGAACAAATTTTGTTTTTTCCGATAGATACTAAACTTAAAACCTGGGCTTTCCCTATGTACACGCACATCCAAAAACGGGATTGAGTTGTCTTGTTCCACTTCTAAAGTAAACTTAATGGAGGGAACTTGATCATTTAAGTGAAGGAGGAAGTCATCCAGGTCACGATTCATGGGCCAGATACACAAAATATCGTCGATGTACCGCAACCATGGGATGCTAACCCCAAGGATTCTCGGAATGTAAGTAATTTCGAAAAACTCCATATAAATATTGGAGAGGAGGGGGGCGACAAGGGGTTGCCCATGGCCATCCCAAAAACCTGTTGATAATACTCGCTATTGAAAGTGAATTTACAGTCTTTGATGCAAAGCCTAATAACTTAATAAGTTCCAAAACGATGTGTGCAGGTAGTGGCAGGTCGTACTTATGTAATTCTCGGGAGAGAAAATCAAGCATGTCGTCAGTCGGCACTTTTGCAAACAATGAACAAACCTCAAACTGATCAATCTATCGTTGGTTTCAGTGCGTACATTATTCAATTTTTCAGTAAGATCCATGGAATTTTTTACATGTGAATCAGAGATAGTTCCGAGAATGGGGGACAAGACATTATCTATAAAATTATCTATAAAATTGGTTGTAAACAATGTGATTCCTTTTACATTGGTCAGACGGGAAAGGATTTGCACACGCGTGTAAAACAGCATCAATATTCCGTTAGAACGAGACAGTCGTCCAGTGCCCTTTTTGCCCATTTGTCAGAGTTATCCCACTGTATTGATTGGAATAATGCTTCAGTTTTGTTTCACTCTAGCAACATTGTTAATAGAAATATTATACAGGGTGTACATAAAGTCAGGATCTATTTTTGTGAAATAATTATTTTTTCTATTTTTCTTTTCAGAAGCCCTTAGAATGAATACAGAAGAGCGTGTGGCAATAGTAATTTGGCGAATCGAGGGAAAGAAATACAATGACATCAGAGAGAAGTTTAGAAGGAGATTTCATAAGTCGGGGCCAATAGACAAGACAATACGAAAATTGGTGAACAAATTTAAACGAACGGGATCTGTAAATGATGAAGCAAGATCAGGACGACCGTGTATGTCATCAAATCTTACCGTGAATGCAGTACGCGGAATTATCACTGAGGAGCCACGTACGTCCGTTCGTGCTGCATCACACAGACTTGGCCTCCCGACGTCATCTGTGCACAAAATTCTGAAAGTTAATTTGCAGAAGAAAAGCTATCATTTGCAGGTTTTACATGATTTACATGAGGAAGATTTCCCTCGACGAAGTGCTGTGTGTGCTGATCTCGTAGAACAAATCTGGAGTGATAATTAGGGCAGTCAAAAGTTGACCGAAAAAATTAAGAAAGTTGACCTTACGAATTGAAAAAATTGACTTATAAAGTTGCCTTTACTTTCAATAATAAAAACGATACTTTAATATACTTATTCTTGCTCTCTACATCAGTTGACCGATTGTGGTAAATTATGAAGTATTTGCCGACATTTTCTGGCAAAAAATTGCGATCCTTACTTAATAATTTATTAAGCATGGAGAAAGATCTCTCTACAGCGGCAGTTGTTGGTTGACATTGCAAAAGCTGACCATAAACTGTTGGTGAGATTTCAGGTCTACTGAGGTTAATTATTTCACAAATACCATTTGTCTTGAGTCTTGTTTCAATGTATTGTTTGACTGAACACATATCTTCGCCAAGGTTGATAGAAGAAATGGTTTCATATGCCTCTCTAATGGTGCAATCAGATGCTTCCATCCTAGTCACTAAGCTAGCAATCAAACTATAATTCATTTTGATTGACATTAGTTGCTTTGGCAGTTTTTCATTAGCAACACTCTCTTTAGCCTTCTGAACAATGATTCCTTCATCTTCAAAATTTTCCACAATTGTCTTCACATTTGGAAAATTGTCTGCATAATAAAAGCAGCGTTCAGCCAGCTTGCCCAACGTGTTCCTGCCAATTTTTAGTTATTTTAATTATTTATTCCAAAAAATTGACTTTATTTACCTCATTGCTATTTTTGACCTAACAGGTAAAAGTTGACTTTTGGTTGACCTATTAACTTTGGTAATATACCCCCTACAGGTGTTTTTATTGCATTTTCAGTCGTTTCAGCGAAAAGTGCCCCATAGGAAACAATTGACTTTATTGACTTTTGACCGCCCTAGTGATAATTTAATGGACAACATTCTCTTTAGTGATGAAGCCACTTTCCATACGTGTGGAAAAGTAAATCGCCATAACTGTCGAATTTGGGCAGATGAAAGACCGAATGATTCGTCCAAAATTGGGAAAGAGACTCTCCTAAAGTTAATGTCTGGATGGGTTTAACAAAATCTAAGGTTTATGGTCCTTTTTCTTTGCTGAAGCTACAGTTACGGGGCTTATTTATCTGGACATGTTGCAGCAATTCTTGAACCTCAGCTGATGGGGATAGGATTGTTAGTACCGTCGTCTATCAACATGATGGTGCTCCTTGTCACTATGCCAAAATTGTTCAGGATTATCTAAAGGACGTTTTCCAAATCGCTGGATCGGACGCGGAAGCAACAGACCTTGGCCAGCGAGATCACAGATTTAACCCCTTTAGATTTCTTTGCAGGGGGCTTTATCAAATCGCACGTCTATCAGACGAGATTACGAGTCTTGGAAACTTACGTACACGTATACGAACTGCTGCAGATAACATAACCCCGCAAATGCTCCAGAATGTGTTTAGAAATGCTGCGGAACGATTGAGCTGTGCAGGGATACTGATGGGCGTCACGTCGAATCCTACTCTTATTATTTAATAAATGTTACCACTTTATCATTTTATGATGAATTCCATATAATTTCAAGTGCTTCACAAAAAAGAGATCCTGACTTTATGTACACCATGTGTATATACAGTATTTTTTTTTTTGTGACCTATATATCATTCAAGCCACATCTATAAAATTGGTTGTAAACAATCCATTTGATATTGTGTTGAATTCGTTCAGAAAGGATTTAGACAAGAAGGGCAGAGTGCTAAAACGTGGGTAGTTTTCCCTTATAAATTTGTATGCTCTTCTTACAATTTTTATTTTTAAATTTATTTTTATATACTGTATATTTTTATTTTATTTTTTTGTGACTATATCATTCAGGCATTAACTGTAAAATTTGATCTTGTGTTGAATTCGGGCAAAGTGCTAAATTTGGTCGTTTTCCTTACAAATTTGTATGCTCCACCCACAATTTTTATTTCTATATTTATATATATATATATATATATTTTTTTGTAACCTGTATATAGTCTTGAACTCTTTATTTACTTGTGTTCCTGAGGATGTCATTAGACGAAAGCGCTTGAGCACCATTCTGTTTCCTTTCCTTCGTGGTTTTATTCATCATAAATATTTTTCACGTGTTACTTTCGTGAAATAATTTTCATATATATATATATAGTGTACAGTGTGTATATATATATATAATATATAATTATATATATATAGTGTACAGTGTGTGTGTATATTATATATATATATATATATATAGTATATAATATTATATAGTGTACAGTGTATATATATATATATATATTATATATATATATTTCAACTGCAAAGAACACGCAGTATAAATAACGTAAGAACGACGCTTGTATAGGAGAACATTCCGCGCAAGATGAGAAGAGAGAACGAAAAAATGAGGTAACCACCCGGGAATCGAACCCGGAATCTTCCGATTGCCGGTCAGATATGATAACCATTACACCACGGGCCTCACTCGAACAAATGCCGTAATTCTTCTACATACGCGCAGAAACCAATGCCCCAAGGGGGCACCTCCCGCATGCCGTATCTATATATACATTTCAATTGCAAAGAACACGCAGTATAAATAACGTAAAGAACGACGCTTGTATAGGAGAACGTTCTCCTATACAAGCGTCGTTCTTTACGTTATTTATACTGCGTGTCTTTGCAGTTGAAATGTGTATATATAGATACGGCATGCGGGAGGTGCCCCCTTGGGGCATTGGTTTCTGCGCGTATGTAGAAGAATTACGGTATTGTTCGAGTGAGGCCCGTGGTGTAATGGTTATCATATCTGACCGGCAATCGGAAGATCCGGGTTCGATTCCCGGGTGGTTACCTCATTTTTTCATTTGTTCGTTCTCTCTCCTCATCTTGCGCGGAATGTCTCCTATACAAGCGTCGTGCTTTACGTTATATATATTTATATATATATATATATATATATAATATATATATTTCAACTGCAAAGAACACGCAGTATAAATAACGTAAAGAACGACGCTTGTATAGGAGAACATCCCGCGCAAGATGAGAAGAGAGAACGAACAAATGAAAAAATGAGGTAAACCACCCGGGATCGAACCCGGAATCTTCCGATTGCCGGTCAGATATGATAACCATTACACCGGGCCTCACTCGAACAAATGCCGTAATTCTTCTACATACGCGCAGAAACCAATCCCCAAGGGGGCACCTCCCGCATGCCGTATCTATATATACATTTCAACTGCAAAGAACACGCAGTATAAATAACGTAAAGAACGACGCTTGTATAGGAGAATGTTCTCCTATACAAGCAAACCTACATGATGCAAACCTACAAGGTAAAAGAAAAATTATTCCAATACCTTTCGTGTATTCAGAAGTACACTTCGTCAGGGAATGAAGGGAGAAGGCGAGATGACAAAAATATATGCATATGTACAACGGGACAGAAAAACAAAAAGATTAGCACATGATTAACAAGAGTTAGAGGCGAAAGGTATTTTAACAGAATATTGTAAATTTTATACATTCCCGCACTGTTATTGAAATTATTTTTAAAATGGATAAATGCACATTCTAAAATACCCTTTTAATTATATCTGTTTTTAATTAGCGCTTTAGAACTATCCCACTTGATACTATGTATTACATCTATACATATGGTTAAACAATGCATTAGAATTATTTGTTGTTCTACACGCATGCTGTTTTACCCTAATATCTAACGTTTTACCCGTTTGGCCTATAGAACTGAGTTACATTGTATACATCCGATCGAATACACACAACCAACCACATTATCCGGGCTACTCTTTATTAGGCGTGATTTAACAGTGTTATTATACATAAAAACTACATTGATACCAATTGCTTTAAGTAAAGTCGGAAGATATTGAAAATTAACATGGTAAGGTAGGCTAAGAATATTTTTGCGCTCAAATTCCTTTACAGTTACACTATTATAATACCTCTTTTTGGCTTTCCTAAGGCACTTATCTAAAAATGAAATAGGATAACATAATTTAGTACCAATATTCGTGATATTGCATAACTCGAAATCAAAAAATTCAGGACTGACAACTCTCAATGCTCTAAGAAACATAACAGAGAAAATAGAAGATTTAATCGAGGGATGATGGTCAGAATAAAAATGCACATAAGAGTTATTATTAGTAGGCTTACGATAAACTTCAAATTTGAACTGATTAAAGCATCTCTGAATTTTTAGATCCAGAAAAGATAAGCTTCCATCATTTTCTTTTTCAACCGTGAACTTAATAGATGGGACTAAATTGTTGAGCCTACCAAGAAATAAGTCCACATCCAAATTATTAAGCTAAAGGCATAAAATATCATCTATATACCTGTACCAAACAAGGTTAAAATTAACAGTAGCTAGGCAAAATTCTGCTTTAAAAAAATTCCATGTATGTCAGCCAGTACTGATGAGGGGATTTCTCATCGCCAATCCAAACGACATAGCATAAAACTTGTTTTCAAACTGAAATTTATAGTCTTTGACGCAAAGCTTAATTAACTCAATAAGAGTGTTGTGTTGAACAGGGAAAGAATATTCGGAGATCTTATCTTTTTAAAAATTAAGTCAGTCATCAACAGGGACTTTTGTGAATAACGAGCATACATCAAAACTTACCAGTTTGAAATTAGGGTCATTAGGAAACTTCAGTTTGTCAATAAGATCCATGCTATTTACAATATGTGACTTGGAAATAGAGCCAACTAACGGCGTTAATAAACTAACTAACCATTTAGATAGCTTATAGGGATTACGGAGCCTACTGAGCTAACAATAGGCCCCATGGGATTATTAACTTTGTTTTTTTTTACTAAACCGTACAAATATGGTCATGACGGATTGATACTAAGAAACTGCTCAGAAAGCCCATTAATAGTTATTTTTTAATATTTCTCTTAATTTTCAGAGGTTTGTACGTATCGCGGTCACTCAATAAAGTATTCATCTTTTCAATGTAACTTTTTTTGTCCATGATGACGATCGAATTAGATTTGTCCGCTTTAGTAATATGTAATGAATCGTTATTTTTAACTGTTTTTAGGGCTTTTCCAAACCTCAAAGGATAATTCGATTCATACCTCGTATCAAAAGCACTATACACACAACCTTTGGCTAAAGTTACCTCACTTTCGGATATATTACTGTTTTTGATAAAAGAGACGGCAATCAGTAAGCTGCGGCTTTTTTGAGACAGAATCATAAGCCATAACCTAACGCACATTTCGTATTGAAGTCTAGCTCATGGGACCACAAGTTAACAATATTACTAGAATCACTTTTTTTTAGTCCAGTAACTATTACGAATTAAATCGTCCAGTCTATTGTTTAATTTTCTCTTCCGAGTTCTGCATCTTCTACGTAAGTTGTTGTAAATACCGTCCAAAAGTGTACTTCTCCAAGCACGGGGAACGGTGGAAAAAAATATATATTTTCTTTCTTCGGACACTCTGAAGGCGTTCTTCACTTCGATGCGGGCTATATTAATATGTTTCTTTAAAATAACTCTTTCGGTGTCACCAAACGGTGTATCGTCCAACATACGGTATCGTTTCCCAAGCAGGGATTTTGGGATGACCTTTTCACTATAACACTTCCTAAGGAAATTGAATTGGTTCTTAATAGAATGTGCTTGAGCATTTGCGGAACGGTAACGTCTAAAAATCGATCAGAGAGGAGGAAAGGTAGTTGTAAAAAGAGCAACAGCGAAGAGGACACGCGTGGGCTCCATTATATGGGATGAATTTCACAATTAAACACTTGAAATGAGTGGATGATGCAAACCCACAAGAAAAATGATTCCAAGGCCTTTCGGTATTCAGAAGTACACCTCGTCAGGGAGTGAAGGGAGAAGGCCTTAGAATTATTTTTTTTTCCTTGTGGGTTTCCATCATGTGTGTGTGTATATATATATATACACCTCGCTCTAATCCTATTTTGGTGGAGGAGCGAGTTGCTCTCTTGCGCGCTCTACTGCACATAGCCAGGTACACCCGGCTCATCTGGTACCGTCCTGAGCCAGGTATCTAGTCTTCTCTTGGAGACTTCAACTTTGACCCATGTAACGTTTCTGAGGTCCTTTGGAAGCTGGTTAAAAAGTCTTGGCCCCCTTAAAACCAAACTATTTTCCTTCAGTGTTGAGGAGGTCCCTTGTCGTCGGACCTTTAATTTGGGAACACTACACATTCTGCCTTTACTATTTTCCATCGTTATTTGAATGGTAATTGGGTTTAGTTTGAGGTTTGGTACCAGTTTTTCGATTATTTTCCATGTGTAGATTATGGTGTACCTCTTTCTTCTTTCCAGGGAGTACAAAATTAGTTTACGCAGTCTTTCCTAGTAGTTGAGTTCTTTGCAGTTATCAGTCTTGGCTGTGAAATGTGTGTGCGTTTCTTCGTTTATTAATTTCTTCCTGTTTATATGGGGATGTCAAAACTGAGCAGTATTCAAGTTTTGGTATGATCAGTGTTCTCAGCAGGGGAATCATTACTGTCTTGTCCCTCCTTTTCAACGTTCTTAGTACCTGTCCCGCAACTCTTCTTGCTTTGTTTATTGCTATCTGATTTTGTGTCTCAAATTTGACATCATCGGTCATTATTTCCCCCAAGTCAACCGCTTTCGTGCTTCTCTGAATTTCCTGTCTATCTGCTGGAGCATGATATGTAGTCTAAGTTCCTCATTTCTACCATATCTCAAGAGCTGAAATTTCTCGGTTAAAAGTCGTATTGTTGTCTTCTGACCATTTGTATATTTTGCTCGTGTCCCTCTACAAGGCCTCCACTTCATTTGCATCGCTGATCTTTCTATCGTTCGCAAAGGATGTTACTACAATGTTTGTTGCTGTTTACTCCACTGTCTATGTCTGTTAGCATGATAATGAACAGGAGTGGGGCCGGTACTGAGCTGCGTACTTCTGATTCTGATGATGATACATGCGTACTTCTGATTCTGATGATACACCTTGAATTTTGACGACCTGTAAACGTTCTCTGAGGAAGTTGTAGATCCATTTTCCCACTTTGCCTGTTATTCCCATATGTTTCATTTTATGTGCTATTATACCATGATCGCATTTGTCGAAAGCTTTAGCAAAATCTGTGTATATGACATCATAGTTTTCATTGCCTTCAAGTACATCTTGGATATTGTTAATAGTGCTCTATAAGTTGTGATAGGCATGATCTTCCTGATCGGAATCCGTGCTGATCTTCGTTAAATCTTTCCAGTGTCTCCAAGAAGTCATAGATTTTCTCTCTGACTATTCTTTCAAATATTTTGGTGAGGTGGGACGTCAATGACATTGGTCTATAGTTCTTTGTTTGAGATCTATCCCCTCATTTATATATATAGACAATGTTCGCTCTTTTCAAGATGCTCAGTATTTCCCCCGTGTCAAGGGATCTTCTCCATATCCAGTATAAGGGTGTAGCTATTTTATTTTTACAGTTTTTAATCAGTACTGCGTTCCATTTGTCTGGACCTGCAGCTGAATGTAATTTCATTTGTCCTATAGCTCTCGCTACGTCTTCTGGGGTAAAATCAAAGTCTGTTGTACACTCTCCTTGCAATTTCTCTTCAAAGAATGCATCCATGTCAGGTATCGCTTTGTCAATTTTTGGCGTACTAAAAACTGATTCATACTAGGCTCTTAATGTTTCAGCTATTTCTTTTGGATCGTCGGTTAGTTCATTATTTCTCTTCCTTAAGGGCCCAATAGCGGCACGCGTTTTTGTTTTCCTTTTCGCGCAACTATAGAAGTATTTTGGATTTTCCTTTATTGCTTCTCCGCCTTTTCCTCTTCCCTCTCTGTATGGCCCTTAATCAGGGTTTGTATTTCCCTATCGATAATCTCGTTTTTCTTCTATTGCTTTCCTGGCATTGTTTTCTCCGCAATTAGCTAACTTCGCCGCTACTCTCTTCTTTTGCGGAATTTTCTTCTCTTTTGCCTCTAGCCAATTGCTCTTTCCTTTGGGTTGTGCTTTCGGAGCATATTTTTCTAAAATTTTCGGCGTCTTTTCTTCCAAGGTTGTTAGCATTTCCTCCGTTGTTTTATTCTCTAAGACTGTTCTCCACTCTATTTGGGTCATGTGTGATCTGATTTCTTCCCAATTTATGGTCTTGGAGTTCAAATTAAAAGTCTCAAATTTGCTTCTTCCTTCCGTATGTGTATTGTCTTTTAATGTTATCGCCATATTTGTTGATAACTCGATTAAGTTGTGGTCTGAGATAATAGTTGGGGGTTATTTTTATATCAGCAATCAAGTTCGCGTTATTCGTGAATACCAGATCTAGGCACTTATTTTTTCTGGTATTTTCTGTTATCTCCTGTGTCAGCATAAACTTTTGTGAGAGCCATCAGCATTTTTGCTTGCTCCTGGTCCTCTCTTGCACCCCCCTTATCTTGCTGTATAAATACAGTATATTTCTACCGACCTTTTTGTATTTTATAAATTGGAAATTAAAATCGCCGCAGATTGAGAATTTACAGACTTTATTAGGGTTCTGATATCATCAATGGCATCCGAAAATTTTTCAGTTGGAGAGTTTGGAGGTCTATAGATGACTATCAGTACCACGTTTAGTGTCTCTATTTTCACTGCAAGGGTTTCCACGAAGCTGTTGGATTTACTTATTACCGTCTTTGTCATATGCCTCTCATGTACGTAAATAGCACAGCCACCTTTACGTCTCGCTGTTCTATCCACTCTTAGTAAGTTGAATCCATCGATATGCCATTCTTTCTTATCGATTTATCGATAGTGTTCGCAGTTATCGCAGTTTCCTTGGCAATCTTTAAGTTGTGTTTCTGTGAGGCATGCGATGTCCGCCCTTGTTTTGTCCATAAAACCTTTCAGGTATGAAACTTTGTTTAGTGAGTTGTTCGGTTTTATTCCTTGAATATTTGCCAGGATACCGTTTATGTTCTTTGTTTCGCATTGCCCCTTGTGCATTTTAAGTTCGTTGTCCTTTGATATTGCCTGTTTTGTAACGTTGTGGTCCTCCGAGATGGATCCGTTCCCGCCTACCTGTTCTGGTAGCTTCTTGCCACGAAGCGGTTCGGATCGAGGGTTCCCAGCTGTGTCAGCTGCATGTGCCGTATAAGACTTAGCAGCCGTATTGCGTCCGAGATGTTTGCTATTTGTGTACATATTTTTTCTCACAGTCCTCATGTTGTCATCTGAAACAGAGAGAGAGTTACAAGGAAAAGTAAGTAGTACCTCAAAAGGCCTTGCGGCCCATACCGAGGAGGTACCAATGGCAACGGGTACCAGGGAAAAATTCATACACCCTCAAATAGTGTGCAAGATTCGAGAGAGAGAGAGAGAGAAAATTGAATTAGAAATAATTTAATTTTGAACGTTGTGAGGTGGATAAAGAACCTAACCTAACCTTTTTGAGAAAAAACAAAAACACATTTTGAGAGAGAGAAGAAACTGAAGCAACAACAAGAAAAGGCAACGCCAGTCTTATCTTCTTTGAGCTCCGATGAAGCATGATTCCACAGTCAAAGAAAGCAAGGAGGACGAGAACTACTTTTGTCATCACAAAAACTGTTCTGGCCATGGGCCATAACGTTGAAGAGTTGTCATTGTCGCGGAGCTCTATTAAGCGAGCTAGAATTCGCAACAGAGTTGCGGAAGCTACAAAAGTGACACACACTTTTCAGCCAGAAGTTCCTCTTGTACTACACTGGGATAGAAAAGTACTGCCAGAGATTACAGGAAAATATCAGAAAGTCGGCAGGCTACCCATTCTTGTGACTGGCGAACAAACTGAAAAGCTGCTCGGTGTTCCAAAGTTAGTGAGAAGTACTGATGAAGCAGTAGCTTCTGCAACAATTAACGTTTTACGTGAGTGGAATATTGAAGACAAAGTGGCGGCTCTTTCATTTGATACAACAGCATGCAACACGGCAAGAAAGGCAGGGGCGTGTTCCCTGATTGAAGAAAAACTTCAGAAAAAAAATTTCTTTGGCTGTCGTGTCGCCATCGTATGATCGAGGTTGTAGCGTTAAAAGTATTCAAGTTGTGCTTTTGGAATGCGGGGTTACCTAATGTTCTCTGTAAAAGACTGCACTAAGGGATTTCTCTAGGCACACTTGGTACTTGAATGAAGAGCTCGCAGGTCTGTCTGTCTTTTCCGATCTCGTTCCAGTAAAGATCAAAAGACAAATGATTGAGGCCTTAAAGAAGCAGAAAAGAGAAGTCCAGACAAACGGATCAAGGCTGCCGAGGTGGATATGCTTTCTAGCCTCTCGACTTGTTACAAAAAATACTAAGGTTATTTTTAACAAAAACGATATCGATGGCTCTTTTTTACAAGATTCAATAGCCTGAGAAACAAATAACTTACAAAAAGGCAAGAAAAGACTGAATGCCGTTAAACTCGCGAATGACTGCGCCGAACGAGGAGTTGCTCTAATTACAAAATACAACGACCTCATCACGAAAGACAAGGAACAAAAACAGTACTTACTCCAGGTAGTCAAGGAGCACCGTGCTCGCTTTCCAGAACCTAAGAAGCCGTCTTTTGCATCCTCCATGCAAAAGACCATAGTGAGCGGTTGGCAACCGTGAAATCCACACCACCGAGTGGATAATACCTACTAAACGTAGGGGGCATCTGGCCGCCTGCTGTAGAGACTAAGATAGATTTGACAAAACAAAGACGTGTCAGGAGCAACCAGGCCCGGATTAACCATTAAGCAAAATAAGCACGTGCTTAGGGCACCAAGGGAAGGGGGCACCACAGAGTTTTAATAAAATAAAATTAATAAATATAATTAAAAAACAGGTTATATTTAATATAGTTGTGGGGGATGGCCTGGAAGAAAACTGAATTTTTAATCTATTATTTCACATTCAGAACTTATTGAGTCTTAATGTCTTGTCAGTTAGACAATGGAAGGGTCGAGGGGGAACCATTGTTGGGCTGTGCTTAGGGCATCAGTTGGCCTTAATCCGGCCCTGGGAGCAACCTCTAAATATTCTCCATTTTTCTTGAAAGTTGCACAGGTTCTTTTTTCATTAAACCTCGCAAAGTGATTAGGTAAGGCTAATGAAAATCAAAACGAAAATTTTTCTGGACCACCCGAAAATATATATACAGGGTGGCGCAAAAGTTGCGCACCATAGGAATTTGATTGATCGATTTGTAGCACTTGATATTCCATACATTAAAACCAAGCTCATCCTCTCATCTAATGTTAATTTCGCAGCCATTCCCTACCTAAAAGAAAAAACATCTTAAACCTATACACCACTGAAAATTCCTATGGTGCGCGACTTTTGCGCCACCCTGTATATAAGTGCAAATAACCTTTCAAAGTACTGTATATAAAGAAAAATCCCCCCACCTCCACCTAAAAGATAAAATTAAATCTCAAAATCTAAAATTAAGCTGAGAACATAAACAAAGCTTTTCGAAGGGAGACTTCGGTCAGGACTACAAAGACTAAAAGTGAGAGAAGATAGCAAAGCTGCGACTAATTATGCGCATCCGCCGAGGAACATCTTGAGTTAATTTTCATTTTTAATATTTTTATCCTTTTATTTTGGGGACTTTTATATATATATATTGTATGTAATACTATGTATGTATTTACGTACGTACGTACCTTGCCGAAAAACTACGCAAGGTGGGGGACCCAGAAAAAATTAAATATTTTTAGGGAGATTGGAAAATTACGCGAACAGCATCTGGTAGCAATCACTAATGTTATTGCCAGATTTCGCCAACATTTCATTTATAATGTGTGTGTGTGTGTGTGTATATTATATATATATATATAATATATATATAGATATATATCTATAAGCAAACAACCACAAGGAAAAGGAAACACAAAGTCCGAGCGCTTTCGTGATATATTCACATTATCAAGGAGGAACAGACTTTGTGTTTCCTTTTCCTTGTGGTTGTTTGCTTATTAATAAGGTCACGTGTTATTTTGTGATTTTAGTGCATATATATATATATATATTATATATATATAATCTCAGTTCAAAATTTCAGTAAAAGACAAAAAAGGACTAAAAGACATCTGTCTATTTGCTACTCGGTTATATGTAAAGGCATGGTTTACAGCTCCTGTGCCATCTTGCGCTCCTCGTCTTGCTCTGGAATTATTACAGAATCTTGTAGTCTACAAACAAATAAATGACACAATTGCATTTGTTGGTATTAAAAAACTGTTAGGTCACCTCTGGTACCTATCAGAAGAACTGGTAGCCTGGCCTTTTATGATGATGAAGTGCCTACTGAAACGAAAAACAAAATTGTAAAGGCCTTGCAAAATACAACAGAAACTCTTCCTGCAAAACGGGCTTTTCTAGATCCTGCACTTATTCCAACGAAGAAATTAGAAGATTTGTCATCAAATACTCAAAGATTCTTACAATAACAGAATTTAGTTCAAAATTTTTACTCAAAGATGCTAAAGAATGGCATAATGATGAAGAGTATAACTCCGCTAAGAAATCTATCAAACAGTGGAAAGTCGTGAATGATATAGCGGAAAGAGGAGTAAAATTAATGGATGAATAAATACTAACAACATGACGAAAATCAAAAACAATTCTTGCTACAAGTAGTGAAAAACTACAGGGCTGTTTACCCTGATAGAAAGAAAGAAACACTGATGAAGTAAGGACAGCTAATGTCTCAAATATCATGCTAATTTAATTATGCATGCTTGTGGTTATGGTAGGACCTACGGGGGAGCTTTCCACATTAAAAAAAAAAAAGCAATGCGCCTTGTACTGTACCCCTGGGTGGTGTGGAAAAATTTGACAATTTGAGTCGTTCTGTCAATTTTAATTGCTGGTAGCAACCCTAAAAATTAAAAATTTGCTAAAATATTTTAGGATAGTTGTTTTTATGCTGAAATGAACCATTTAAAGGGTTGAACACATTAAAATATAAAAAAATTTTTTTACCCCATATTTGAATCACCCTATTATATATATATATTAATATATATATATTTATTAGGGTGACAATAAAAATCGAAAGTTGGAGTTTTTATTGGCCATTTGTTCAATGCTGCTACTACATGAGAAAACAATGTACTGTAAATATTAGGTCATTCAGATAATATTTAAGGGTGTCTCAAGTGAGGTAAATAATTCTCCTTATTCATTAATATTTTTTTTAATTACTTATTACGATTGGAGTACGCCTGCACTTAAACTTTATGAACTAAAACTAACGTTATTTACATTAATTAAAAAAAATATTAATTATTTTTACTAGGTAATGAATAATTAATTTTTGTTATAAGGAGAATTATTTACCTCACTTGAGACACCCTTAAATATTATCTGAATGACCTAATATTTCAGTACATTGTTTCTCATGTAGTAGCAGCATTGAACAAATGGCCAATAAAAAACTCCAACTTTCGATTTTTTTTGTCACCCTAATAATATATATATATATATATATATATAATTATATATGCACTAAAATCACAAAATAACACGTGATCTTATTAATAAGCAAACAACCACAGGGAAAAGGAAACACAAAGTCCGAGCGCTTTCGTGATATATTCACATTATCAAGGAGGAACAGAAAATTTTCTGTTCCTCCTTGATAATGTGAATATATCACGAAAGCGCTCGGACTTTGTGTTTCCTTTTCCCTGTGGTTGTTTGCTTATATATTATATATATATCCTTTGCTTTGTCCGGAGCGATAGGGCGCGTCCCTCTGTGGCGAATGTGGGAATACACCTTTCTTCGGTGTAAGGGCTTTCTCTGCCCTCGTGGACCATTGGGCCCGTTTGGGGACCCGGCTGATCTCCTGCTTCTTTTTCTTTCTTTCTCCTTTAACCCATTCTTTCTGGCTTCTCCTGTTTTTTTGGCGTTGTTCTTTGGACCTTGATTTTGACCCTTCCTTGGCCCTTGGGTGTGGGAGGTGGTTGCCCTGCACCCTTGTCGCTTTCCAACCAAACCCAAACCCTGTCCCTGCCACTTTTCACCGCGCGTTGGATGAGAGTGGCCGCCTTTCAGGCACAGGGACTGGGTGCGGGTGTATCTCCCCTGCGTGACATCTATCGGCGGTGGGACCAAGTGTGCCCACTTCGCCTTTCCCTTGTTGGAGTCGGTGGTGGCTGGATGCGCGCGGGGGATGAAGTTCTTTTTTGTTTCGCTATGGACACTTCTCCCCCTCGGCTTACGACTACTGCTTCTCATTCCCGGACTACTCTTCTCTCAACACTCGGGTGGTGGGCAACCAGGCCCTCGAGTCCTTTACCACTGGAAGACCGCAACCTAATGGGGTTGACCCCCCTGTGGAAGCGGAACGCTTGCACTCTCCTTTTCCGTTGCCGACCCCAGTCCGTCCCTCGACTACGCCCTTGGACCTACACTCTCTGGAGCAGGGGTCTCGCCCCAGCCCACTTCAGCCACCTTCGGGCAAGTCAAGTTCCACCGAGGACTTGCCCCCACAACCCGGCTTCTTGCTCTCCCCATATGCCCCCCTCACCCGCCGTCAGCCCACCTCCCCACGGAGAGAGCCTCGCGGCGGACGGGGGAGCCGGCATTCACGGCCGTCCTATCGACCGTTGAATATCCAGTCATTTCGACTCTACAGCCTCCCTCTCCCTTCCAAGTATCCACAAATTCCTGGTGATTCGGCCTACATCTGGGTCCCTCCCGAACAACTCTGAACGGACGTTCCAGGCGATCCGAACCCACAGCAACTCCAGCCGCTATGACGTACGCCCACAGAGGGATGGCTCCCTCCTCGTAAAATCACGCTCAGCCGCAGAGACGAAAGCCCTACTCTCCGTCACTGAGGTCCTTGGATGCTCGGTGTCCGTTTCCCCACACCCTCGCCTGAACCAGAGTCAGGGCACTATTTACGCCACCCGCCTACTGTCGGTCGCAGTGAACGAGCTCCTGGAGGACTCGCACCCCAAGGAGTTACTAAGATCTATCGTTTCACATCCCGACAGGGAGGCACCCCCTCCCCCACCCCACGTCTGCTCCTTACTTTTAACTACACTAATCCCCCCGGCCGTATTGTATGGGGTATGGGAGACCGCGCCTCATGCGAGTTTTCTATCCGCCCATACGTCCCAGACCCGACCCGTTGCTTCAAATGCAATAAATTCGGACACGTCAGCTCCGCTTGTCGACAGCCGCATCATTGTGTTCACTGTGGACGACTCGCCACCCTGACAGGTGCCCCAACACACCCAAATGCTCCAACTGTGAAGGCGCACACCCTCTTCATCCCGAGAATGCCTTTTCTTCAGGTTCGAGAAGGAGGTCCGAGGCCTACAGGTGACGGACTTCCTTAGCCCCCGTGAGGCACGCGACAGGGTGCGGAGTCGGGAGGTGAGGCCGGGGGTGTCCTATGCCGCTGCTCTCGGCTCTATCATCTCGGCACGCCGCCCTGGCCTGCCGCCGAAACCCCCCCCAGCCACTGCTTCCTGTTCCCCACAAGCAAATCCTCGCAGGACCCGACGGTCCCCTGTCCCCCCACCGTTCCTCTTCTTCCCGCACCTCACCTGCCACGAATCCCCCAGGAGTCTGGGACCAGGGTTTCCAGGTCCCAGCCACCTCAAACCCTGCCTTCCCAGTACTCCCTGTACACGCCCGAACCTGCCGCCCGGAGCAAGCCGTCGAGGCGGAGACGCCGGAGCGTGTCACCAGACCCTCCGGCCTCCAACGTCTCTCTCCCTCTTCCCCTAAGACCAAGAAGACGGCTCGGACCCTTACACCGCCCACCACGCCTATGTCCATCTCTCCCCATCGCAGAAGTCCCACCGTTCTACCCCCACAGACTCTGACAATAGTGGCCGAAATCCACGACCCGCCCTGTACGACGAGACCCAGCCCAGTGGATCCAGTGGATGCGGCTCTGGCGCAGCTGCACGGTGTGACCGAGGGAAGCTCGGCTGCGCCCACGCCCATGAGTCTCATGGATCTGCCCTTGCCTCCTGGTGCCATTTTCTCCACCCCTCCACGAGACCACTCTGGTTCACCTCCTTCCACCCCCATCGTACCTACCCCCCCAACATCCCCGGCCCCCCTTATCAGCTACCCTGAGTACGCCCTCCCTCCCACCCGCCCGGTCTTTTTGGTACCCCCTGTCACCACCTAGGGTCCGCCGTGAGACCCCGGACAGGCGGGGTAGCGCCCCTTTTGGGGTTAACGTGCCCCCCCCTGGCCCGACCATAGAAGCCCGTCAAGGCACTTCCGACCCGCTCAGCCCACGATGTTCCTCTGCCTGCCGTGATCCACGCCTCCGGTCTCGCTCGGCCGACTCGACCCCGCAACCTCCGCGGGTTCGACAGGCCGACCGATTCCTTCCCTGGTGAACGGTAGATAGCCAGCCATGCTCCCGACCCAGCCTTCAGTTTCGCGAACTCCAGATCTCCCTTCACACTCCAACCTCCTAGCGCCTACACCTTTACCCATCCCCCTTCATCAACTAATGGATCCCCCGAAAACCACAATAGTCCACTGGAACTGTCGAGGAATCTTTGCAAACTATGAAGGCCTTAACTCCTTGATTGCCACTTCCCGTCCGGTGTGTGTCTGTCTCCAGGAGCTAATCCTGGGGACCAGGCCATGCCCTGCCCCACTGGTTATTTTGCGTCGCCACCCCGCCTCCTACCTGCACTCGAAGGGGAGCTGCCATCCTCGTCCACCACGCAGTCCCCTTCTACAATCTCTCCATCCGGTCCCCGCTACAGGTGACTGCCGTCCGGCTCTCCCTGGATAGACAGTACACCATTTGTTCAATCTACCTTCCCCCCCACGCTCAAGTCTCCCGCGACGACCTGGTGGAAGTCGTGGAACAACTCCCCAGGCCCTTCCTACTACTGGGCGATTTCAATAGTCGTCACCCCTTGTGGGGCGACACACACCCACCTATATGGCCCCAACCCTGATATCCGTCATGACCGAGCTCTCCTTCGAGTGCCTCAACGATGGCTCTCCTACATTCTACCATGCCACCACCTGCACTCCATCCTGTATAGACCTGTCCCTCGTTCAACTGATGCCCTCCTAGACTTCACGTGGCAAGTCCTCCGAGAGGACTATGGAGTGACCATCTCCCCATTCTACTCACCCTCAATCGACCCGACCAGACCGTACGGGTACCGGTAAGGTGGGTTACCACCAACGCGAATTGGGCCCGCTTCCGCGACAACACATATACCACCCTTACAACTGCCCACTTCCCATCCATCGACGAGTGCATCGCATACTTCGAGTCCGTCGTTCTAACGGCCGCAAGCACAAGCGTACCACAATCCTCCGCCTACCCCCGCGCCCGACGGGTTCCTTGGTGGACCCCGGAGTGCGCGGAGGCCGTGCGCGCCAAGAAGAAGGCAACTCGGCGCTTCTACCGGACGCGACTCCCCATCCATCGCACGGAGATGCAGCGGGTCAGGGCCATCGCCCGCCGCACAATGAAGACAGCGCGCCGAGCCTCTTGGCGTGCCTTTGTGTCCGGCATCACCGCCAACACACCTTCGGCTACCATCTGGAAGAAGGTGCGGGGCGTCGAGAGGCGACATGTCCCCTCCCGACCCCCGGTCCTCCGGACTAACGACGGACTCCTATGTGAGCCCAAGTCGGTGGCAGACCACCTTGCTTCTACCTTCGCCGCCGTTTCTTCCTCTGCAGCCAATCCGTACCCGCCCCTGACGATAGCCCCTCCCACCGTCCATAGACAGCACCTACAACCGATTGTTTACCATGCGTGAACTACAGACGGCACTGGCCTCTCGACGATCCCCTTGTCCCGGCCCGGACGGTATTCCGTACGGCATGATCCAACACCTCCACTCTACCTTACAAATTTTCCTGCTAGACTATACAATCGCATATGGATAGAGGGTGCCTTCCCCTTTAGGTGGAAGGAGGCCCACGTCATCCCTATCCCCAAGCCCGGCAAAGATTCCCTGGACCCCACAAACTACAGACCAATCGCCCTGACGTGTTGTGCCTGCAAGATCCTCGAAAAATGGTCGCTACGCGATTATCGTTCGTCCTTGAACGTACCAATTCCTTCCCGTCTACCCAGTCCGGCTTCAGACAATTCCGCTCCACCACTGATCCCCTCCTGCTTCTCAGCCGAGACATACAGGATGCCTTCGACAATAGACAGTTCGTACTGTCAATTTTCTTCGACATCCAGAAGGCCTATGACACCACCCGTCGAGCAATGATCCTCGGTCAGCTCCGACATCTGGGCCTCGTCGGAGCCATGCCTACCTTCATCAGGGGCTTCCTTACTTCTCGGACCTTTAAAGTCCGGGTGGGCTCAGTCCTCTCTGACACCTTTGTGCAGGAGGACGGGGTCCCACAGGGAAGCATCCTCAGTGTTCTCTGCTTCTCCGTCGTGATGAACACGGTCTCACAATGCCTTCCACCCACAATCCGCTCTTCCATTACGCGGATGACCTTGCAATCTACTTCGCAGGGCGAGAACCGTCTGTCGTTCAACGGCAAATGCAGCTCGCCATCTACCGGGTGGAAGGTGGGCGACGTCGGTGGGTTTCCGCCTCTCCATCCCTAAGTCCAAGTGTATGGTCTTCAGTAGAAGAAGACCCACAACCCTTCCTCTACCCTCTGTCACATTATACGGCAGTCCTCTTGAGGTGGTACCCTCCACGCGTTTTCTGGGCATGACCCTAGACCGACGGCTCAATTGGGTTCCCCATCTCAAGCACCTAAAGCAATCCCTTCGACGCCCCCTCGCTCTCCTGGATCACCTCTCTCACACCACATGGGGTGCAGATCGACGCTCTCTTCTTCGCCTTTATACTTCCATAGTACAGTCGAAGCTGGACTATGGTAGCGCAGTTTACGGTTCAGCCTCCAACGCCCGCCTCCGTATCCTGGACCCGGTACTTAATAGAGGCCTCCGCCTCGCCACCGGTGCTTTCCGCTCCTCCCCAGCCTCCATGTGGAATGTGATCATCTCCCTCTCGCCCTCCGACGGGGTCTACTCCTCATGCGGACATACCTCCGTGCACAGAGGCTACCTTCTTCGCTTCTGGGCACGGCGGTTTTAGAACTACCACCTCAGGGACGGAGCTGGCACTTCACTGAAGCGGTCCGCTCTTTCCTTGATCTTTTCAACATGCCCGCCCCCTCAGTTATCCCCATTTCATTCAGCATCTACCCCCCCTGGATCCTAACCCCTATCAAGTTTTGCAAAGATCTGTGTTCCCTACCGAAGACTACCACGAGCGCCATGATATACAGGTCACTTCCGCGAACACGCAACCCAACACCCGGACGCAATCGCCATTTACACGGATGGTTCCCGCTCGGAAGCTGGTGTGGCCTCCTCAGCGGTGATTCTGTCCCAGCCGCTCTCCCGGGGCGTCGCACAGTGCCACAAATGGGTTAAAAAACGGTCAAAAACCAAAAATAACAAATTTAAGTAAATTCTATTAAAACCATTTCCACGTCAAAATAAAACACTTCTACTTACTGATTTAAATATTTGAAATTTTATTCTCTTACATTAAGTCAAGAAAAATCTACGAAATAATATACATTGTCTTAAAATATTTTGGAGGGGACAAAATATGTTTGTTCTAACAACTTACTTGAAGTTACTATATCACAAAAAATTGTCTGTAGTTTCATGTTCTGCTTAGTTCTATTGAAAGAATAAACAGTTTAGAACATTTTCATGCATATTTTTTTATTGAAAACTAAAAAGATAGCATTAATTAAAAAAACTATGGCAATATCATAGATTACAGATTAAATTGTTATCTAGAAAATGTGTAAAATTAGCAAAACAAAAAATGGGGGATTTTGGGGAATGTAATTTTTGTGTTAAACATTGATGCAACCTTTAAGTAAATCAAAGAAACAAAACTTTTTTGCGACTATTTGCGACTTTGCGTGTTAGAACATGTTTTTCATGTATTAACTAACTAAGTCTGCAAGAAGAGTGATGCGTGATTACTTCTACATGGAGGTTTGGTGATGAAAAAGCATCTATATCCAATTGGTTCTTATTCAGAAGAATGCCAAGAATGTCTACATAAAGTAGTAAGAAATGTTCGTCTCCATCATTCCAGAAAAACATCTCGACTGAATACTATGCAAGATCAAATTCATTATCTTTTAGTATCAAGCGATCCAGTCATTAGTACAGTTCGAAAAAAGAATAGAAACCCCAAATTGAGAGAGATGTCAGAAGAGGCACGTTCACTTTTAAAAGAGAGTGAAATATTAGAGAATTTAAATATTAGTTCTGATGAGGAAGATATGTTCTAAATATGAAGTTTTTGTAATTTTGTTTACACTATTTACACTTTTTTTCATATCAGTTGTCACACTTATTTTGGGGGAATTAATTTCATAAACTTTAAGAGGTATTACGATGTTTTTTATTTACCCCTTCTGATATAGTGGCAGGTTATCAAATAATGTTTTAAACAATAGATGTGTATAGTGATTAAAATGGAAACCATACTTATTTTAGTATGTCATTTGACAAAATCTGCAAAACATAGGCCTAATTAACAATTATCTGTTTAGTATATTTTTAGTAATTTGAGAAACTTAAGAAACTACAGTAGGTCATAACCTATTGATTTGGAATATTATTATTATTTATAGAAAAATCACTCAATATGTCACCATTACATATATACAAAAGGTACTAAACATAATTTTTTATTAAAATAAATCATAATTAAACATTTCAACTACATAAAACTAAGTACAATTGAAAAAAATAATTTTGGCCGTTTTTTAACCCATTTGTGGCACTGTGCGTCGGCCTGCCCCGCGAGGCCTCCGTTTTTTCGGCGGAACTTTTCGCCATTACGGAGGCCCTCGATATTGTGCGCACCCACTCTGCCAGCTCTTTCGTCATTTATTCGGATTCCCAAAGTGCACTTCTCTCCCTAGAAAGATTTAACTCCCCTCACCCGCTCGTCTGTACCATCCAGCAGACCTTCCACTTTTTAACGATCTTCCAACACAAGACAATCGCATTCTGTTGGGTCCCGGCTCATGTCGGCATCCAGGGTAACGAGGCGGCGGACCGCACAGCAAAGACGGCCTGCTTGCTGCCGGCCTCCTCCCGACCCCTCCCCGACCCCTCCCCTTCTCCGACTTCTTCCCGGCTTTCCGCTCCCACTTCCGCTCCATATGGCAGCGGGAATGGGACCAGGCCACACAAAATAAACTCCACACGATCAAACTGCAAATAGGATACTGGGCTTCTTCATTCCACCGGTCCCGCCATAAAGAAGTAATCCTAGCCCGTCTCCGCATAGGTCACACCCGCATCACCCACGGACACCTTATGGCGAAATCGCCAGCCCCGCTTTCCCCTACCTGCCATACCCCTATCACTGTCTTACACCTCCTGGTGGAATGCTCAAAGTTGTCCGCTCTCCGTCGCAGGTGTTTCCCTCTCTCGGCCGAAAACCCCATACCCAACTGCCTACGATCCATACTCGCCGACGGCCCCCACTTTTCAGCGGAAGCCGTTCTCCTCTTCCTTACTCACTCCCATCTGCTCCATCGCATCTGAAACCGTACCCCTCCTACCCACTATCCATCGACTGACCCTTACTCATTCCTCTAGTCTACCACCCCCAGCACAGTAACATCACCCACTCACTGCCTCGCCGAGATATATACCGCCTCTTTAGGTACGAATCGGCGGTAAATCTGAAAAAAATATATATATATATATATATATATATATATATATATATATATATATATATATATATATATATATTCACTTAACAACTCGCGTCTCTTTCAGATCTTACGTCCTGCAGGTGACTATTGACACCATCGACATCGATTGCCAGGAAAGCGCGCTTTATATCTACGAAGGTCTCCCTAATTTCGTGTCTGTGAAGCCCGTGTGGGACAAACAGATCCTGATCGGAACCTTCTGCAATGGCCACGCCTCCTATCCCGTTACCACAGAAGCCAAATCAGGGGTCATGACCATCTTCTACGAGAAAAGTGCCATCGGGCAGGGGTTCACTGCCTCGCATGAAGTTTTGCATTGCCCCGAAAATCCTGGAGAGAACAGGATCTGTTTACAGGAAAAACCCGTATGTAATAAAGGGTGGAGAGGAGTACACTGTCGGGTCCCAGTCTGTCCTAACAAGTGTTCTGAAGGGAAAGGCAAAGGCAGGTGTGATATCATATATGGAAGGTGCATCTGTAGCAGTGATTATGTTGGCGAAGATTGCAGCATCCCTCGGCAGGATCACCTGGTGAGGTTTTAGTTGGTTTTTCTTTCCGAGTTTCCTCAACCAAATAGTTCATGATTTTGAAGTTTTAGTTTACTGGCAGTGTTCAAGAGATTATAATTTGTTTAATTTTAACTTTGACAATAGCTTGAGACTTCATTTTATGATTTTCACTTTGTTTAAATCGGTGGTTATTAACATTTTTATGCCGCAACCCAAATTCTGGTTGCTGGGCGAACTCAGCGACCATTCCTTCAAACAGTTTACTCGTAATAGATAATAAATAATGGTGAAATGATGACGGATAACGTAAATAAATGTTAAATGACAGTTTAATGATCCAATTTTTGGGTCGCGACCCAGGGGTTTAAGAACCACTGGTTTAAATTAATAAAACTATTAAACATTCACTTTACGATTTTCACGAAGATTATTCTCTTCAGTAATTACTGCATCAGTATAAGTGAGAAGCCTTACCTTATTGCTGATAGGCCTAGCTTTGAAAGTAACAAGGCAAAGGAAACATACAGAAATAAATAACTGAATACAGTATAAGTAGTTTAGATTTTTTAGATAATACTCAATTTAAGTCAGCATTTTTAGTTTGTGGAAGAAATAGGCAAACTATTAATAGATAATTAATAGATAAAGCTAATACTTTCCCCATTCAACAGGTTGTATTGCAAGAACTTTTCAATCCTTTGAAAATTAGTTCTTCTTTAGCACATCTTCAAACTGTATTACCTCGGTTTGGACATACCTTGATTGTAGACCATCAAGGATCACTGTGGGTGTTCGGAGGTTACTCCCTTTCAAGAGGTCCCCTAAATGACATTCAACAGTTTGATACAAGGAACAAGACGTGGGTGCGAGTTACGGTGAATGTTCATCCTGGTGCTCAGCCTCCTTCTCAGAGGTACTTTCACTCCTCCGCGTACGTGGTCAGTCACAACGAGATGTTCGTTTACGGAGGGATGAATAAAACACACTTCTTGAGAGACTTTTGGAAGTTTAACATAGCAACAGAGAGCTGGACGCTTCTTCCGGTGATAGAAAACCTGCCTGGATTGGCAGGACATACCCTCACTTGCAGAGGAGAAACAACCCCGCAGTCCCTCGTATTAATCGGTGGCGTAAGTGCAGAATATGGGCTCTTGGAAGATGCGTGGAAATTTGATCTGATGATATACAGTTGGCAAAAGATTGGTTCGAATGGCGCTAAACCGATTGGAATCTTCGGTCACAGCACGATTTACCATGAAGCAACGCGCTCTTTCTACGTTTATGGAGGCTATTCCTTCAGGGATAACGCACTAAAGCTGAACCCTTTTCTTTATGTCTTCGATTACGACAGACTGAGATGGTCAGTTCTACCCCCAGACGGGCTAATCAATCACAACCCAGCTTCTAGACCGGCGCCTCGGGCGTTCCATGCTGCAGTTACTACTGAAGAGTACATGGTGTTGATTGGAGGCTACATCTCTGACAGACTTAATTCTAATCAAGATTTGTTAGTGTATTCCTACAAATGTAATATGTGGATTCCTTTAAATAATTATTTCATAACCGTTGCTGGCCATCAGCTTTCACCGCCCTTGCTTGGCGTAAGTGCAGCCATGTACGAATCGTCAATTTATCTGATAGGAGGATTTTCTGGGGCAGTTTATGGATCCGTGGTAGAAATAACTATTCCTCAAGATTTATGCACACTTCATGCGAATCAGACTCAGTGCCGGGATCAAATAGGATGCGCCAATTGCGTTGTTCACGAAAATAGTGGAACGAATACTTCTTATTGTTATTCCAACACTCAATCTGACCCTATTAGTTGTTTGCGACCTAATGGTAAAGTAACGAGCGCTAGAGGTACCCAATGCAATGGTACAATTCTAGAAAATAGAGAATGCTACCAGTATAAAACGTGTGAAGAATGTCTCGCCTATTGGCCTGCCCACAAGAAAGCGAAGCAGCGATGCCAGTGGTGCCCTACTTGTCCTAAATGCATACCCAAAAACAGCAATTGCTCAGAAGAAATAACTTGCCCCAATAAGCAGACTGGCCCATCTCAAAACACAGACGTCACAGACGTAAGTAAATGTCCTGAGTTAATATGCGCTGCATCAGATTGCGAGAAGTGTTTGGAGTTAGGGCACTGTAAAATTTCTCCATTGAATGAAAATTCTTCAAAACTGAAGTGCGTTGAGCAGAATTTACATAATGCTTCAGAGGAAAATGGATGGACTTTTAACGTCTGTTCCAAGCGTTGTCATTTTCATCGATCGTGTAAGGACTGTCTGCAATCTGACTCTGCTGAGCATGGTGCATCTAAGTGTCATTGGTCTCCAGCCTTTAGGAAATGCCTATCTCCCACGAGCATTGCCCTCCAGTGTTTGGGAGGTACTTGTGGACGCCTTTTGAGTGAGAGTAACCAGTGCCCGCCTCTTTGTACAAGCTATACTCAGTGTAGCCAATGCCTGTCTCAAGCACAGTGTGGCTGGTGCGCCATTGAAACGGCGGTTGGTGGGTTGGGTATCTGTACTAAAGGCAGATTAGAAGAGCCACGGCTAGGAAGGTGCAAAGACCTCCGATATGAAGGTATTGCTAAAAACGCAAGTCTTATGGCAGTCCATGCACTAGAAGGCAAATATTTGGCATCTGAAATTAAAAATGGGTCCAGACAAGTCACCTGGCACTATGGAAAATGTCCACCTGAAAATGAATGTCAGAATGAACACCATACATGCAGTACATTGAAGGAAGTTTGTGACGATCGCCTTGAAGGCTATACTTGCGACTGTGCTTCAGGATATAATATGAGTGATAATGGAATGTGTCAGCCTGTTTGCAGCCAAGGGTGTAAGTATGGAACTTGCATTGAGCCTAATAAATGTTCTTGTAATTTTGGCTTTGTCGGTGTAGCTTGTTCCACAAGATGCGATTGTAATGGCCACTCGGATTGCGCAGGACCTGACAAACTTAGCACGTGCCTGAAATGTCACAACAATACAATGGGTACTCAGTGCCAAAGATGTAAACAAAACTTCGTCGGAAATCCAGAAAAGGATGAAAAGTGTAAAAGTTGTCAGGAATATTGTTACGGCCATACTAATCTATGCACGTCGAAGGAAATACTTGCCTCCCGTAACATCTCTCAGAATGATGTCATGAATTTAGAGGAGTTGAAAGCCGCTCATTTAAGCGAAGGACCTCTGACGGATGCAGTTTGCCTAAAATGCGGTAATATGACAAAAGGACCCCACTGTAATAGTTGTCTTCCGGGGTATTTTCGAGGCACTACTAATCGCTCGGCGCCATGCAGGCCTTGTCAGTGTAATGGCCACGGTTCGATTTGCGACGCTGATTGGGGAAGTAAATGCAACTGTAAAAATAACACCGAGACCCCATGCAACGATCAGAAGAGGGGGGGAGTTCCAGGCAAAGAAGAAGACACAGATTGCTGGAAGAGACAGTGTTCGAAGTGCAAGGAGGATTACTTCGGTAACCCGACCAATGGCCATCAATGCTATCGGCAGATGTTGCTCGACAGCGAGTACTGTCTCGATCCGATTACGCAAAAAGAGTGCCAGTATGTCTCTGTCCCATCTCCATTACCGAAAGGGGAAGCGATCTTCTTCGCGGTCCAACCGAAGTTCAACAACGTCGACATTAGGCTCTTCCTCGACATAACTCAAGGTGGTGTTGACGTTTATTTCACAACTTTCGCCGAGGGTTTCGTCGTATTTGTGAATAAATCACTATGGATGCACGAAATCGATATAGATTCGAAGTATCCCATCGTCGAACAGATTCTGCCTCCTTCATTTTCTTTGGAAAGAGCCAGCCTTTGGTCTCCGAGATACGATCACACTGTTACTAGTGCTCCCTCAAACAAATACACCGCTCAACCCCTTAACACCAGTCGAATGCCACCGCAGCATTACAAGCACACAGTCATTGCCAATGGACTCAAAACGTATTTCACCCTTTATAACTCGAATCATTTCTTGGTTGTGAAGAACCTCACTGATCGTTTGGTTGTAACTTTACCAAAGCAGAACCACAATCTTTCAGAAGCAAAGTTTTATGTCGTACTTTTCGGCATTGGAGACTCATCCCGCTCCGACTCTTACGGTGCTATTTATTTTCGCCAGGACCAGCCCCGCATCGATCTCTTTGTTTTCTTCTCGGTGTTCTTTTCTTGTTTCTTCCTTTTCCTCGCCGTCTGCGTCGTCGTGTGGAAAATAAAACAGGGCGTTGACCAGCGAAGGGCGAGGCGTAGGCACGTAGTGGAAATGCTCCACATGGCCAAGCGTCCTTTCTCCTCTACCACTCTCGTCCTCAACGTGTCGAACTCTTGTTCCAGTGGGAGGGCCTCCACGGAAGCCCCCTCGGATCAAACTGTGTGGTCTCCCGCTAGGAGGAAAAGAGGACAGAAGAGGGAGAGAATGTTTGATCGATTTGAGATCGGACCCGTCGCTGTTGAACCCACTGATGACGGTGTGGCCGCGGTGGTGACAGTAGTGGTACAATTACCGGGTGTTTACGTTGGGGAAGGGGGCTTCCAAGCAGGGAGCAACGCTCCTCCGCAAAGGCTAGCCCTGGGGTCGTCCCTTTGCCTCGTGTCGCGGATTTATCCCCCGACTTCGAGACCTTTCCACCTTCGGAGGAGGACGTCTCATCTTTCCTCATAAGAAACTCTACTTTAGGAAACCCTTCTAATATTACTTCAACCGTTGATATTCAGCGGTGTCTCGTAAGGTTGATTTCTATTAAGCCTACTGGTACAACTTGTCTGGTGTACAGTGAAGCCATTTCTAACGTACCTTGCGTTCGAATTTGTCGGTGCAAGTAGGTACGCTGTTAATCGTCTGTGATGTAAAAATAAATATTAACTGGCATTCATTGAAAGGGGGTTCACTAACTAGTCAAACGACCTCCCCTTCATTAATCTCAAGGAAGGTAAGGGATGTAAGTGTATGTATGTGTGCGTGGTTGTATAACTTGCTAACATCTTTAAGTTTTTTGAATATTCTCAAAGTACAGACAAATAGATGGAACGCAAACGCCCTTTATTCAGTAAATATTTTTAAAGAATCTGTAATTGAAAAACACTAAGTACCGATGAAAGTGTTGACTCATTGTTAAAGGGATTGAATAAGTGAAGAAATTGCCGATTTATTTTGTGTGCTAAAATTTGATTTATAATTGCCGATAGAAATGTTTTGGTTTTGGGAAGTTCATCCCAGGTCTGAAATTCTTACAAAGGTGACGTAATATTATGTTGCTGTCTGTCAAAATGCAATAAATTCCAAAGTTGCTGCCTTGTATCATCAATTGGCCGAAATTTTTGTAGGGCGTAACTAGGCAGAAGTTTCATTTTAATCAAAATGAAGCTTAGATTAATATAAGCATTGGTAAAATACTTTAGATTAATTTGGTTTAATATCAATTTATTTATTATTTTTTTTTCAGAAGACGCGAATACTGTACCTTTCATTGTATATAATGTTTATGTACGTACTTGAGTATTTTTAATAATATTTTGTACAATCTAATTTTAGTTGTGGGCTCCCCTGTGTTTTTCTAATTGATGCTCTGTCTGAAATGGAAATACCTTCATTTATCGATACAAACTGATCTTATGCTTTTAATTTTACTGTGATATGTGTACATGTATGTTATATGATCTATATTCGTTCGCTACGTATTTGATATAACTTCATTCAGCGTTAAAAGAACTGTTCTAAGTGGTAAGTAATTACCGAACTGTAGGAAAGTCTGCTCGCTGAAGATTTTCCCATTCCTTTTTTGATCTGTCTTTTATCGAAAGGATAGTTTATATTAAATCCGACACTGCTTATAATTCACAAGCATGTTTCGTCTGCCGAAAAATATCTAAGTTTCGATGTAATTTCTGGATGAACTTCGGACAACATTTAGTTACATGATTGTCAGGATTATAATGAAGTTTAGGTATACATTCATTTAGTTTTCGAAGTTTTTTTTTTTTTACGCAATTGTTCCTCATTTACTTAGTCAGACGAATTGCTGTTAAGATAAAAGTAAGTCTCGACTCTATAACTTGCGGTTAATTATAGCAAGCAAATTGGTATAACTTTTTTTTTTTTTTTATTATTATTTATTTTTCTCCCTCTGAATGTTATACCACTATTTAAAATATAATAGTAGAGCGGGTATACCCCTACACTACTATTTAGTATTAAGATGTCTAGTATGTAGTACAAAGATACTAGCTGTTCAATGAAGTTAAGTATAGGAACGTCAGTTATTAGTAAAACCTTTACAATTAAATATTTAACGAGGCCTAATTAGTTTCACGCTTACAAAGAATTTAGATATTTACGTTTCCTCAAATATTTGGACCAATTTGATTGTAATTCGCATTCCTCTGTACGTTTAAGAGATTAACAATGGCAATTTTGTTCCTTTCCTAGCTTCAGCTGAAAGTTAGACTTTCGGCGAGAGATTTATCTAGTTAAGGTAAGTAAGAGTCGAAGTTGTTTTTAATGATAATCAAATGTACTACTATTTGAACTTTTCGAAGTCTAAAATCTGTTTTCACTTCCACCATTGTTTTAAAAAAACTTTTGATGGAGTTCTTGAGGGTGCTTCATATATTTACAATGCGTGCGCTACTGAGATTCTCCTTTTACATGACATTACACGCCTAGGATATGTAGTGATGGTTTGTTCGTGTATCGTAGTTGCGAATGTTGCCAGTAATATTTGAAATTAAAAAAAAAGGAAAAAACTACTTTTTGTAGATACGTAATTGTTACCCTTTTGCTTGTAAATTAACTTTAAACTTCTATTATTTGTAATTGTTTGTTTTATATGCAAACGTGATTTAGGTTACGGGCTCAAAACTGCATCACAAAGTATGGCGTAAAGATGCAGATAGTTCAAGTTTAAAAAGGTACATTTATCTCCAGATGTTGATATTTATATAATTTAGAGAAGTATTACTACATGCTAAATGTACACGATTGTAACAGCTTGGTAAAGAGTTGAATATTTTCATTGTTTTCCAAATGTGCGTTCCTCGATGCCAGATTGGTGTGTTACTAGTTTAACCTAAAAATATTTTAAGCGTTGTTCGGAGCTCATCTTCCATTCTGTCGTATGTTGGAACTTTTTAGGGCCGAAATGTTTTGAGTTTTTTCTTTTTTTTTTTTTTGAAAGATTATGTAGAGATTGAAATATTTCTTGCCTGTTAGATAATGAATAAAGATTATTTTCATCTTGTTTTTCATACCTTTCAGTCACCCTGCTAATATAGTGTGCAAATTAGTTGTATAACTTCTCAAAACATTAAAATACCTTCATTCTAATTCAGCAGGCGTTTTTGCATTTAACAATTACGAGTGAAAACACCAGACATAGCCAAAATGTGATGCGATTCAAAGTGCTCAGCAAAATCGTCAAATACTTGAAAAAAACGGGCTTGATTTCATCTAAAATAAAGGAACGTTGGGTAGGAAAAAGTCTTACGTCTTAGGGTTAATCTTGCTCTGACGAAGCAAGTATTGATCCTAAAAATTTCTATTACAAACTAGCAACGATCTCATGGAAGCTGGAGTGACAGCTCAGGTACTGTACACGTCGCCAAATACAGCGTGCTTCCGCAATGAAGAAGCGATTGGCTTGGACTAAAATGTAGAAACGGATCTGAAGATTGGCGTAATATAAGGAACCTAGTCCATCGCTTCTTCAGAAGTAGAATGTCGTTTTATCATCACTGACGTGCTTCACACGTTGAGAATCTTAATCATATTTTTATATCTATTCATATCCTTTGGTGCGAATGCACTATGTCCAAGCGTATCAGTCCCTATGTTTGGAAATCAGCAGAACCCTTGAGAGTTCATCTGGAATAGTTCGGCAAATACCATGAAATGTTTAGTGGGTTGCTTCAGCTATTTTCGTTTCTGGTTATGCTGTTAGACCAGTGGTTCTCAAACTGGGCTACGGCGCGCACTCAGGGGTATGAGGGGGAATTTTAGCGGGTACGCGAAGGGGTCCTGAAAATATAACTTTTAATTTTATATACGACCGTAAAGAAAAGTAAAAATCCCCTCTCGAAAACCCAGAAAATCCCATGAAAGAATTCAAAGGGTACAGAAGAAAAAGTTTGAGAACCGCTGTGTCTGCATGTTCTGGGAAGCAAAGTGAAATGCTCAAGAGACTTCCAAACAGATCAGGCGTGTTTCAGCATGACCTAGCATCTTATCACATGTCAAAGGCAGTCGCCAGTCCACAGATTTTTAATTAGATCAGGGGGGAAGTTCCATAGCCACTGTAGGACATTTGACATTGTCCTCCTGCAAATACTTGGCGACTACTTTCGATGTGTGACAAGGTTCTCTCTAGGTCATGCTGAAGCACATCTGAACCATCTGGAAACTTCATGCGCATTTCATCCAATAGCTTGCTTTCCAGAACATGCACATACCAATCCACTCTCTGTCAACAGGAGAGAGAGGACCAGAACCAAAATAGCTGAAGCAACCCTCTAAACCACCTTCACAGGGTATTTAACGAACTGCAACAGACGGCCTCTTACGGATTCTCCTGCTGATCTCCAAACATTACGATTCTGATGCCTAGACAAAGAGCAGTCTCATCTGAAGATAGAACCCGTAATGAAAATAATATTTCATTACGATTACACATGTGAAAGCACGTTAGTGATAATAGAATAAATTTCACTTCTAAAGAAGTGATGGACTAGGGGACTTACGTTATGCCGCCATTCCTCAGACTAAGCTAATCCCTTTTTTAAAGGATGTTCAGCGACTGCCAGAAGAGGGTCAATTTTAGTGGTCAACAATTCAAAAAACTACGTGACCAAATGATACATTTTTATGTGCTAAATCGAAATATGGCTGTAAAATCCAGATTTGACCACTCCTAGCTACTTATATTTGAAGTTTACGAGAAATCATCAAGTTTTGCAAGTATTTTTTTTTATTGTATATAACTACATTTCACATACATTACATACAATTAAAGACATTTTGATTGTATTTCAATATTAAAACAGAAATAGATAGGTTTCTTGAACTTTGCCAAGGATACCATGCTCTTGTTCCTAGACATGAGCTCCCTACTAGCCGCTGATGTACGCCTCCCTCCCTCCTCTCGTGAGTAAACATGTGCTGCTTCAATTGTCATCCTTACACACCTCTACTAACTGTGTGTGTGTGTGTGTCATGCAGGAACTTCCATTGGTCTATCCAGAAACTCCTTGATTGCAGCAGTGGTGAGGGAGCAGGTCAGAAGAGGGTCAGTCACGCTAGAGTTCCAGTCAATAAGCTCCGAGAGTTTGGTGGCATCTGGGTTGATGTCAGGAATCTTCCTGGGTCTGACACTGCAGTCTCCTACCTGTCCCCCCTCATCTCCACCTTTGATTTCCAGTAATTTAGGGTGTGTCAATTTTAATAAAGTCAACAATTCAAAAACTACTAATGCTCAAATGATGTCATTATCTAACAAACTTAGAAATATCTTGTGTTGTTTAAAAAAGCCATTTACCTACTTATATTTGACTAGGACGAAGACTTCATACCAGACTCAGTCTGGTATGAAGTCTTCGTCTTCCTCTCTCCTCCCTGCCTCCTCCATTCACAATCAAAACTCCAGCATTTGTAACTGTGAAACTTAGAAACCATACTGCACCAAAGTTGACCACACACATCAATGGCACATTGATATAAGATGCTACAGTCATTTAGGTTATATTTGAAACCTTTATGGTCAAATATAAGTAGGTAAATGGATTTTTTAAACAAGATATTTCTAAGTTTGCTAGATATGACATCATTTGAGCATTAGTAGATTTTGAATTGTTGACTTTACTAAAATTGACACGTCCTAAATTACTGGAAATCAGAGGTGAAGGACATGAGGACACACAGGTAGGAGACTGCAGTGTCAGACCCAGGAAGACTCCTGACATCAACCCAAATGCCACCAAACTCTCGGAGCTTATTGACGAACTCTGGCGTGACTAACCCTCTTCTGACCTGTTCCCTCACCACTGCTGCAATCAAGGAGTTTCTGGATAGACCAATAGAAGTTCCTGCATGGCCCTCTCTCTCTCTCTCTCTCTCTCTCACACAGTCAGTAGAGGTGTGTGTAAGGATGAAACTGAAGCAGCACATGTTTACTCACAAGAGAGGAGGGAGGCGTACATCAGTGGCCAGGTGGCCAGTAGGGAGCTCATGTCCAAGAACAAGAGCAAGGTAGACATGGCATCCTTGGCAAAGTTCAAGAAATCTATCTATTTCTAAGTTTTAATATTGAAATACAATCAAAATGTCTTAATTGTATGTAATGTATGTAAAATGTAGTTATATACAATAAAAAAAAAAACTTGCAAAAATTGCTGATTTTTCGTAAACTTCAAAATATAAGTAGCTAGGAGTGGTCAAATCTGGATTTTAAAGCCATATTTCGATTTAGCACATAAAAATGCATCATTTGGTCATTAATAGATTTTTGAATTGTCGACTTTACTAAAATTGACACATCCTACTGCCAGAAGAAGTGATTGTGTACAGTATTTGAACTCACTATCACCAGCTTCCACGAGGCTCCGTGGTAGATCTAGACTACTATTTTTAGGGTTAATCTTGCTCTGACGAAGTAAGTATTGATCATCTCAAGGTGTAGTAGACCTTTTTCTTTCCCACGTTCATTTTCTTTGACGAAACCCAGAATATTTGAAATCTGTGATGATTCTGTTCACAATGCTTTGGTTTCCACCAAACATTTTTCTCAGTCTGGTCTTCTCACTTGCAGCCGCTATTTTGAACCTTTTCCTTTATGTCACGCTCATTTTGTAATTAATGCAGTATATCTGCAAAAACCAGAAACCGTGTTTGAAGGCCATTGAAGGCCCGGTTAGGTCAACTGTATGCTCTTGACAATTGGTTAAGTTGCGTTAGTTTTATGAAAATAACACGACTTAACCAATTGTGAAGGGCATAACAGTTGACCTAACCGGGCCTTCAATAGCGGACATCGGAATAACTGAGGTCGCATATCCTTTGGAAGTATATTAATTTACAAGAACTTCAAAAAAATATTTTTCTCCAAAATTCTCAAAATTAAGTGTGACCTATTTTTCGTATTTGAAAACGTCTATATTTAAAATTTCATGAAAATCTGACTATAAATAAATTACACAGGGGGGGGGGGTGTTTTTCCTTTAGGTACGCCCAAATTTCGAGTATTTTCGAGTTATGAAATTTGCACACTACTTGTAAATCCACGAAACAAAATAGGAAAATGAATATAATTATTTTTAAATACTTCATTAACATTCATTCTACACACACACACGCATATATATATATATACAGAATTAAGTTTCCTGCTGATAAAATCAAAAAAATTAAAACTATACAAAGTATTTACAAAATATATCTGGAATGTTACTAGTTTGAGATTCCACAAGTGAAATCGTTTTAAAATGAAAAAACTTAGGGGTGGGGAACTTAAAAAAATATACAGTATATGAAATATATATATATATATAATGCATGGCACAATACAATATAAAATTATTTTCGAATGATACCGAGTACTAATATACATGTATTATATACACAAATTCCTAACGAGTGAGTATCAAAAAATAGACGTTCATGTTTGACTTTCACATTTCATATAATTGCATTTAAAAACCTTTTGATAAAAATTAAAACAGTTTATTTTTAAGTTTAAAACCTACGCTGATAAATTTGAAGAGATTCCTTCACATATGACATTCGAAACAACCTAAAAGGACAAAGTAAAATTTCTTTGATGTACCTGAAAAAAAACAAAAAAACGGCCGTTTGGACTTCACATTGGTCCACGAACAAGTTTAAAATATCCACGTTTCACTGCAGTAAAACAGTCTCATTATTCGAGTTTCAGGAGAATAAGTTTCAAACGAACTTTCCCTACAGCGGGGAACCACAAAATAGACTACTTTTTCACCATCTACCTCGCTAAAAGTGCGTCTTTTATACCTCAAAATAATTTAAATAAAAAATTTAGTTGGCTATTTGGGCTGATTGTAGTCCACGTAGACTCTTACGACCTCCCCAGAATATTTCCTTTGAGAAGGAAGGTAGTAAAAGTCTGGAGTCAAATCTTGCATTGCCGCGTTATAAGGCGGCGGCGAGGAGGTAGCGGAAGCCCCTCTAGGGAGGGAATACGTCGTCCTTGGGTCGGAAATGACGGAGGAGGGGACGTTCCTCGGACGCTGGAGGGATCGTGTGTGATCATAACCACCAGAAGGCGAGACCGACTCGGCGTACCCTCCATTCATTTCTTTTGGGGATGGAAGCCCTCCATTGATATGTCCGTTGGTAGAACCTCCCATCATCCTCCCTCCATTCTTGTAAGGGGACTCAGCATCCCCCCTCAGGGAGGGAACCCTCCTTGCGTCAGGTTCCCCTTCGGCTTCGTAAGTCTCGTAGGCGTAGTTAGTTGCTCCTCGGCTGTAGTCCCTCCATCGGCTGTTCGTGATCAGTCGTTCCTGAAAGTGAAACACAAATGACAACTGTGAACGGAGAAAGTCTGGACGCAGACTCCTGACGAAGATCTAATTCATAGAAACTTATTTCAGCCGATTTCATCGAAAGCAGTGCTCAGAATTCAGTCACTGGAATGCTCAAATGACGGTCATACACTTAAACCTAACAAAGTGCTGGTCCACCAAAGTTTTTGTGCGTTTATCTCAAACGTGATACTGTGAAATACATCGGATGGCTTAAAAATTCGTGCTGTACATAAAAAAAAAATATAATGAAAGGTTCAAAATACGTGAAAATACGTTCCACAATTCAGTGACGCAGGAAATCTCCACCTGTCTAAAGAAATCTCAGTTTCATGGTCCAACAGATATGAGTGCCAAATAAATTAATCTGGCACCACACCGGGATGCTCTGTGTCCAAAGGTGACCCTGGCTTCAGGGATCCTGCTGAAGATCCAACGTAAGAGCCATTCGAAGGTTCCTTCACTATCTGCGCATATTGATCTTCCAGTAGCGGTGCCTTGCTTCCAAAATTCCCTTCTCCGGCAATGGTCGCGATCAGAGGTCCCGTCTTCCGAGCCAGCACAGGAGCAAAGGAAGCCTTCATTTAGCAAAGTAAAAGATGCCTAAATGGGCCACTTGGAGTAATAGGAAATAACGTACCTTAACTTGTTTAAGAGTTATAGTGAATTTGCGTTAAGAAATCTCCGAGAGTAAAGTTTTTGTCCGAATTACAGGATCGCTTGATAAGTAGTGGAATACCTCTTCAAATATTTGGATAATTGTTAAATATGAAGTTATAATTTATTAATAAAAGTATTATACATCTTGCATTCCACAAGTATGACTCGTTTCACTCGAGCGTTGGTTGGCATCGAGAGAAGGGGAGAGAAGGGGAGAGAAGGGGAGAGAAAAGATATTCCACTGCCTAATTTGGGAAGCGAGCGCATTCTTAATTTGATTAAACAAATTAAAAATACCTAATTACGTTTTTCAAAACTGGTTCATCTCTAATAATCTGACTTCTTTGAAGCCATGAATTTATGGTGTATCTTACAAATTAAAACATTTACACAAGTGAAACTCACTTTAGTACTGACGGGAGGAGGTTCGTTTCTCTTCTTCCTACATAGCGTGACAATAGCTTGAATGAGGGCCAGAACGATCAGTGCCAAGATGCCAGCTCCAATGAACCAATACTTGTGTTGGTCCATAAATGCCAAAGCATCTGAAGAGTTCTTTCGACTTACTGCTCCTCCTTCAGACGTAATTTCACGAAGTTCCTTCGCTGTTAAAAACAAAATTGTAAGAAAAATTAGAGAATAACTTCGTTAACTACAGCAAGAAAGGAATACAACAAAGCACTAACAGCTTAGAACTAAAGCTCTGACTGTATATGTAGAAGTATACATACTGGATATACAGGGTGGTCCAAAATTCCTATCTATTTTGCCGAAATAATAGTATTTTAGGATAAAAATTTAATAAATTAGATGTACATTTATTTATCAAAATTAGGTCTAAGATTCGACGTAAGTACCATCAGTGCCTCTGCAAATCTCAAATCTGTCCACTGCATTGTTGCACACATTCTCTGGGGTTATTTTAGCGACTGTCACGACGATGGGGGTTCACAGATCTTGCGGGTCTGCAACTCTCCTGTAAACCTCAGACTTTATAAAGCCCCACGCAAAGTCCAATGCGGTTAAATCCGGAGATCGTGCTGCCCACGGCCTGTTTTCACCACATCCAATCCAACGATTTGGTAAGAGTTCATCAAGACACGCTCAAACGATGTTTGGATAGTGACGTGGAGCTCCATCTTGTTGAAAGACACCAGTGTCGAGAATGCCATTTAAACGAAGCTGGGGTTCAAGAAACTGGTCAAACAGGTCAAGATAAATTGGCCCTGTTATCGCAGCTTTTGCAAAGAAACAAGGCCCAAAAATCCTCGATCTTGTCATGCCCAACCAGACTAACTTCAGGAGAATCTCTCCCCCACTCTTACAACTCTGTTGGTTTTTCACTAGCCCAGATATGGCAATTATGTCGATTAACCTTTCCCCATGTGTGGAATGTCGGCCTCATCGCTGAAGAGAATGTGGTTTAATAAGTTTTCGGTATGAATTTTTTCAATCAATTCTGTGCACATGGCGGCTCGTCTTGGATAATCCTCTTCGTGTAACTCGTGTAGCACTTGAATATGGTAACTTTTCTTTTTTTAATGTTTATTTTAAAATCCCTAGAACAGTAGTTTTTGGTATGCTCATTGTACGTGATGCTGTGCGAGTTGACATTCTAGGATGTTACAAAGGCATCTCTTACCAATTCAACATTTTCTTGAGGTACCTGGACGTCCAGATCTTGCCTCATCAACAGATCCTGTTATTTTAAATTTATTGACCAGCTCACGAATTGCTTTGTCTATAGGTCCTTGTTTGCGAAATATTCTTTCGAATTTTTCCAAATTTCTTTGCACTTCTTCCCTTGGATACGTAGTAGGGTGGAGTAAAACTTTAGAATTCAGTTTTGTAGGGGCATACCCAAAAGTTAGTCTGTGGTACCAATAAGATATCTCTAAAATATTAGCTACCTGTGACATTAACTTCACCGACCCCAAGGACGTCAAAGATTCTGCCTTTCAGGTCCCCCAAAAAATTAAGGAAAAATTCAAAGATTTAAGTATCTTCTGTTGTGTTTATGCTAGGAAGGTCATTTTTGTTTAATTTGATTAGTCTCTGAGGAAAATTTGGTATTTCATGAAAAATAAAAAAAATAGGACGACATACTGTATCTAGTCGAGTTTTTCAACTTCAGTAGATGTTTTAACACCATTTTAAGGTTTCCATTTATTTAGATTTTCACAAATTTAAATTATTTCATAATTATATTATTTAAGGTATTATTTATACTATATTACATTGTAATTTCTTTCAGATTTGATAAATTTTTATATTGATTCCGATTCGCTAAAAACATTTACAGTCACTAATATAGTCTAATTCTATTCCGACACACAAAGCAAAATTAGGCATGGCTTCTATGGCCGCGAATGAATCGGCATGAATCAGCATGAATCAGCATGAATCAGCAAAAAGGAAGACAAAGAATACTCAACAGCTAAATCCAATCTTTGGCCCACTAAAGGATCTCTCCGATTTATTTGCCTTCGTCCGAAGATATACTTCAGTGTTTCCTTTATGTTACACAGAAAAAAATTAAGTCAGGATAAGCTAATCCAAAAATTTGATGATGTTGCTGCAGTCGTTGCCCAAAAAGTAGAGACTATGGGATCGTGCTTCTATTCCAACTAACCATCATAAGACCATAACGCAGCGCGTCCGAGGTTTGTACGAAAAATATCAAAATGTCTTTAAACAATTCAAAGGGCGGAAAGACCAAGCATCCTATCAAGCATCCTATCAAGCATCGCTTCACAAATTTAAACTTTACTCACTGAAGCTCTTTGATATAGCTCTTAAATGTGAAGACTTCCTGACATGTCGTCGTGAGAAAGACTGAAAAGTTACTGTTCTGGGAAGGGATTTCCTTAATGACCAACGAACGTCTCGAAAAATGATGATTGGATCCGTAGATAAAGTGGTCACCAAAAAGATGGAAAAAAAAAAGAAAGGCTACACAAAGGTACGAGGAATATACAGCACGGATCTCGAAAGGAATGAAAGCATTTGAAACTGCTGCAACTGTTTCGTCAAGTTCCAGCGAAACGGACGAAAGCAGCGAGCCGTTTAAACTCACGACAAAGCCATTAATTAATCGCGGACCTTCACAAATGAGAATGCGGTTGCCAACAGTGGGTAGAGAATGCGATCGAAGAGGAATATCTGATCGTGCTGGGGCAGCTCTTGCATCTGCTGTTTTTCAAGATTTAAAATTAATTAGTAGCGAAGATACTTCTTCAGTGATTGACAGAAGCAAGATAAGACGAGAAAGGGCAATATTAGAAAAGATCTCTAAAGATACCTCAACTTTCAGTTCAAGTGATAATGTTATAGGTCTCAACGTTTGTTCGATCTTTCTTTCCATCAAAGTAATGATAATGAAAGGTAGTAAGTATTCTAGGATTACTATGGAAGAGCATATTGTCCTTTAGAAAGAACCAGGCTCAACTTACTTAGGCCACATATCTCCAGAATTGAGCATAGCAAAAAGAATTTATAAAAGCATTTTGGAGTTTTTGGGATGCAAAAATATCAGTGCTAGAAATATTGTAGCCATTGGCTGTGATGGCACTGCAGTCAATACTGGAATAAAAGGAGGCATATTAAAAAATTTGGAGCAGAACTCAAACCCCTTCACTGGTTTATTTGGGTCTCATTTTAATAAGTTACCATTGAGGCATTTCTTAGAACACCTTCATGGGCCCTCCCATGGTCCACAAGAAATGTCAGGACGAATTTGAAAAGCATTAAAATCTGTCGACCAGCCAATAGTTAAGTGTGAAGCCGTGGAAGGAAATCCCCTTTCAATTACTGATTCTGATGATCTAAGTACAGATTAATTGTATCTCTATAAAGCTTCTCAGGCTATTACTTCTGGGTGTTGCAGCAATGACTTAGCAAATCTTGTACCTGGGCCAATGGTCCAATCAAGATGGTTGACTACTGCTAACCGCATCCTGCGTTTCTAATGGGATGTGAAAATCCGATGGATAGCTTAAAAGTGCTGGTAGAATACATCGTCAAAGTTTATGCACCAATGTGGTTCACGATCAAGACAAAACCTTGGTGCTATGATGGACCTCGTCACCTGTGGCAGATGGTAGCTTATTCAAAATACCTAAAAGGAGCTTAGAGATAATTGTTGATAAAGTTATCATTCGTAACGCCTACTTTGCGCATCAAGAAAACCACCACCTTGCAATGATTACTGATAACCGGCCAAACACTCGCAAATTAGCAATACGAAGGATCGAAGTAGCAAGACCTAAAGCTGAAAAATAAAAGGCATTCGCGAGTTCAGTGTACCGAAGCTATATTTCCATGCACTGGACTACACTGATATATTTTGGACAGATAGTCCCATCAGGCTTGAGCCACCATTGAAAAAACACTTAACCAAAGAGGAATGGACATCATTGGCAGAGAACACTAGCGAAGAAAAATTAAAACTTTCAATTCCCTTGTTATACAGAAGCAGTAGAAAGGAGTATCAAACTTTTAACAGAAGTGGCAAAAGCAGTTTATGGAAGCGAGAGGAGAGATGGCTACGTTAAAACCAAAACTGCCTCTCAAGCAATAATGAAATCATTTGAAACCGAGACACTACAAAACTGAATAAGCAGCTTTCTAAATTATTGTGGTGGGTGGGTTAGGGTGGAACTCGAAGAGCTGCCACCTCCACGTGGTGAGTTCTGGGTAATTTAAGCAGAGATGAAGTTCATGTCGCAGGTAGCTAATATTTTAGCAGCTCCAATAAACCAATGTATTTAAAGCCATGCAGCTATTTTACGAGTTTCCAAAAGAAAATCACTGAATGACGCTTAACATCAACCAATCAACGAAAGCAATAAAAACTCGTTAGTATTTTTCATGAAATACCAAATTTTCAAAATTTCTGCGAGGAATGGGAAAAAAGTGTATAAGAGTAAAGTTAAAGAACAAATAGACAAATCAAATTAAACAAATGTGATCTTCCAAGGATAAACACAATGGAAGAAACGCTTAAATCTTTGAATTTTTCCTTAATTTGTGGGGGCACCTGAAAGGCAAAATCTTTGACCTCGGGGGCTGGTGAAGTTGATGTCGCAGGTAGCTAGTAGTTTACAGATTTCTTATTGGCAGCACAGACTAACTTTTGGGTGCCCCTAATACAAAAATGAATTCTGAAGTTGTTTTTACTCCACCCTAATACGCAGTGTTATTACCATCACACGTTTTTGCAACATCCCTCACCATCTATGGCCTGTAGAAAATAAAATAGAAATATCAGCAAAATAGATAGTGACTTTTGACCCCCCCTGTATATTAACTACGTGAAACGTACCTCCAAAATAACTCCAAAGGCATTTCTTCTTTTTTTATATTTCGTCTAAGCATTATTCATGAAATGCCCTTTTCCCTTTGTCTTTATGAAACTAAGATTACACGCTTTAAATATAGATGCATGTATAGGCCTACACAATTTTATATTTCAAAGAAATTTAGAAGGTGGAAAAACATGGGAAGTGTTCACGCTCGTGAACAATAGCGTTTGTTTCTAGTAATCCTACCTCGTTTCAAATTGAAGTAAAAGTAGATCGTAGATGCATTTTGTATAGCCTCTTTTACCACAAATAGTGTAATGAACAGGGTTTAAGGAAAGCCACAACCATACCGGTTATTTAGCAACTAATAACTGTATCGAGGTACATTACTGCAACACGAACACCTGATTAAACAGCTGAAAGTGTAATGTCGCGCCACATTCTATTTCCTTAAAAGAATAATAATAATGATGTTTGGGTAGTTTTAACCACCTTCGCAACACTAAGTCATGACAGAAGGGACCGATAGCTTTACGTAGAACTCGAACCACATGTTGCTGCATGATCTACACGCAGATTATGCAGCTACTACTCTGACTACAATGTTGCTTAACTTTGCCGATTGACAGGAAGCGGTGTTGGCCACGACGTATCCGCCTTAGAAGAAAGTGACATTGAAAATAAGACGCTTTATTGTGACTTCATTAATCATTTTTTGTACAAGAGTTTTTGTAAGTACTTATAGTAAGTAGCGTAATTATATAAAAATATATTAGTCCTCAAATTTCAAGCTAATAATGAAGCGTAAAGAACATCGCTAAATGTTCGATTCATTTAAATTGATTGTGTAAGTCTTAGTACAAATTTGTCTGTTAGTCTAGTTTCAACTTTCAATCTTCGACTTTCTGCAGTCTCTACGTAATTAAGTCTTCAGGAAAAGGGCAATTCTTCAAGTAAACGTTAGTTAAGCAAGTTATGTGAAGGACATTTTTATAAATTTACCACTACTAGTTAAGTTGGAAAGGTGTAAAAAGGTAAACATAAGGAACTGCATTACTTTAGTAAACTAACCTTAAGGAAATTTCAGTTAAGTCAAGAACTTAAAGTAAAATCACCTTAAAACCAGAATAAAGTGTTCATCTGAAAATATTTCACTTAAAGAAAATCAGACGTATGAGAAAATTTTTCACAAACTACTAATGAAAGGTAAACGAAGTATTTATATTTAAAGAAAAAGAAAATCAAAAGAAGGTAATCTCGGCTTTGTTACCTTAGATTTATCTTTAATAAATGTATTACTTGACTATCCCATTTGAAGGAAGTGGAAATAGAAAAACCGAAGTTATTTTAAAGTAAAACAATAACCAAGTATGTTGAAGTTAATACATTTCTGAAAGTGGATTTTGATTTAAGTCATACTGATCTGATTGTCATGTAATTTAAGTCAAACTTGATAAAAATATGCTACTTGAAGTAGTACTAAATCTCGTTCAGCAGAAATGATTGGCCTCTCTAAAGTGAATCGAAAAACTAAGTAGATTTAAAATTCCTCCATACAAAAATTCTCCCCCCATTTCAGGATTCAAATAGCGTTGTTTTAAAAAAGTAACCTAAGCTGTAGAGGTCAACCAAGCTAATTTATAGAAGGCTTAAAGTTCACTCTCAAAACATAGATTGAAATATTTAAAATGTGAACAGGTTTTCGCCCAAAACAAGTTCTTTAAAAGTAGTTATTCAAAGTGAAAAAAAAAAGTCGACCGATTTAATTTTTATAAAACAACAGAAGACTAATAGTAACAAAAAACTTCAAAACTAGCTGCATACAGTCATTAAAATACTGTACCAACCTGAGTGGAATAAATTTAGTTTTTAATAGTAGGATAGTTTGTAGTGAATGCAGCCATTATTGGAAAGTGGCAACAGAAGGTAAAAATAATTCACTGAAACATGGTTACAATTCGATTTTTTTTTAATTTGTTGAACCTTTATGAACCTAAACATTACTGAAGTAATTGCCAAATAGTTACCCACAATCTACGTAGCTATAACGTACCCCCCCCCCCCCCGCTAAAGCTTATAAGCCCCCGGCCCGCCAAGAAGCTATGCCTCACCTGGAAACCTACAATACCCTGAAAAAACATACCAAAAGAATAATTAATTCTAACACCGTTACTAATGAAATCTTAAGTTTATGGAGGCAATACATTTTTGACAGTTCATTATTGTTAAAACTTTTTTACACCTTAATGTTCTTTCGTCATTAAATTTCTCTTAAAACCACACATTCAACAGTGGTGGGAAAGGAAAACCTCCAAAGCCAAACAGGAGGTCTTTACCTTTAAGGAAATTCACAGTCAGGAAATTAGGCTCGATAGAGAGTTGACCCATCTGGCCAGTCTTGATCGATTCGTTAACGAGGTCGTACACTTTGGTATTGGCATCCTTTTGTTCCTCTTCGGCTGTAGGAGAAAAGATGTAGAGAAAAAGAAAAGACAAAACGAATTAAATGAATGCAAAAAAGGAGTAGAGAGGAATTTGATATAGGAAGAGAATGAAATGCAATATTAAAGAATACAGAAATAAAAATTATATTAAATACTCCGATTTCATTTGCAATTACTAATGTCTTCATGATGGTAATACTAATACAAGGTAATTCGAAATATTTAACAACAGTTACCATGTCACGATCTACAGTACCACCAACTTAAATTACCAGTAAAAAAAAAATTCTTTAAATTAGCTTTAGAAATTAGCTCTTAATTTCGCCTTTTGAAGCCGATTTCACTTTCTACCGATTTGATACCCCCGTTTTAGGTCAAACTTACTGTTCACGGGTCCATTCTTATCCTCGTACATTTGTTTGTTGAGTGTGACTCGCGTTAGGACCTTCACTTCACTAGGTTTAGAATTGTCCCTAAATTAAACAATTTTTATTAGTAAGCCATTATTAAAAAAAATTTCCCAGTTTTGATAATTTTTCATTTTCTTCAGACCTCATAAGGTCTTACTTTATATCCAAAACGTTGCCTTCAAGGTTTTACTGCAGAAAAAGTTGCAATTCTTTCTAATGCCTAAAGTTAAGATGGTTTTTTATTTAAAAGACCACCTACATCTTTAATCTCCAGTAATGTACATACTGGTACTAAGCTAAGCCTATGTTGATAAACAAAAAGAACGGGATTCTTCCCTTAATGATGCAATAACTTCGCTTTTGCAAATATTAAACGACCCCTTAACATTTCATTTTCTATAAAAATTTGACAACTCCGACTTACAACTTCTTCACATCAGCAACGACGAAACCTGGAATCTTCTGAAACACTCCTTCCGCAGACGTCAAAATTTGGTTAACCAAAGTATTGTGTTCCAACGACCCAGGCTCGGGGATCTATCAATCAAATAATTACAAAATCTGTAGAACGTTGTTCAAGCAAAATTATTTTTTTAACTCATTTATGTTTAAATGTCACTAATCTTGGTAGGTGACCACCTTAACTTTTATGAATAAATTGTGGTAGTTTATACACAGTAATGCCTTAGATATAGAAGAGAACTGAAAAATCTCCTCTCAATCACCACCACCAGAAATGAAATACTTTTTAATCTAGTTTACCATCAATTAGGGTAATTTAAACAGATTTTCTCTAAGCACAGAATTCCATTCGAAATATACAAAATGAAAATTAACATTTAGAATGTACCTTCAAGTTTTCTGCCGCATTCGTAATTTTGAACTCTACATTATAGATAAGTTCGGGTGGTCTGGGCGTTGTTGTGAAAACAATTGGCTTTCCATCAGCTCCACCTGCGAAAGAGTTCGTGGAATAACATTGATTGGGAATACGTGAAGAAAAATCTAAAACCCCTACACAATATTTTATCTTAGTATTTCGAGTGAAGCAACTATGATGCACATTTATGAAACATGCAGTTACGCGCGAGTGAAATACAAAAACAACATATGCCATAATAAGTATCAGGTCATCCCATAATTAATGTTTTTTACGACATATTAAGTTTAAACTAGTCCTACTCGGTTTAAGCATAAATTTTCCGAAGATTATATCTAAAAGATCTATCGTGTTTCGCTACATACTTTATAGACCTTGACCAGTGAAGACGTGTTTTGCTTTATGTGAACCCCTCGTAAACATGGCGGTATCAGAAGAGCATATCAGGCATATAATGCTCTACGAGTTCAAAAAAGGGAATAGTGCTACTGAAGCAATGCGAAACATTCAGGACGTTTATGGATGCGAGAAAATGTCAAAGATGGTTTCAAAATTTTAGGAATGGTGAGTGGTGACTGCTGTTTGACAAATGCAGCATGCTCTGGACGACCTGCTGAGTTTGGGGATGACCTGCTGTTAGCCGCACTTAAATACTGTTCAACAACTGTCGAAAAATTGGCCCAGAAACCCAATTCATCCCCGTCCACCATCCATCGACATTTGCAACAACTCCGGAAAGTGCCTAAGTTAGGAAAATGGGTGCCACACGAATTGTCGGTCGATAATCTGAGGGTGCGGGTAAACATTAGCACAGCTCCTCATTCCCATGAACTCCAAGGTCCGTTTTTGCACAGTTTAGTGACTGGTGATGAAAAGTGGATACTGTACCAATGTTAAGCGCCGTCGACAGTGGGTTTGTGCCGGAGAACCAGCGACACCACAACCAAATCTTCACTCTCGGAAGGTATTGCTTAGTGTTTGATGGGATAAAGGTGGTGTAACACACTTTGAAACCTTACCACACAACCAAACAATCACCGCTCAAGTCTACTGTCAACAACTGGATCGATTGAACACTGCACTAAAAGAAGAGATCACCTTTCGTTAATCGGAAAGGAATCGTGTTCCACAACGCACGTCCTCATACCGCTCGGATCACTTCCGCAAAAATTGAGGAGCTTGGGTGGAAAAAACTTCCACATCCTCCAGACCTTGCTCCTTGAGATTATCATCTCTTCAGGAGTCTGCAAAACTATCTTGACGAGAAACAGTATACTTCTTTAAATGTACGTTTTTTGCCTCAAAACCGCCTGAATTTTATAAACATGGCATTGTAAAGCTTGTAGGACGTTGGCAGAGTCATTGATTCCAATGGAAAATACAGTATATACTAGATTTATTTATTTATTTTTTTTTTTTTCCAAATTCCGATCTAAAAACGACATTACTTATGGGATGACCTATATTTATTTATTCCAGTACAAATTAAACATTTGTTTATACTGCAAGTTACAATGATCCTTATGTTCTCTAACTTCTACCGGTACATTTAGCATCTCTGTTCGCGCATACATCCATAGTCTAAGAACTAATTTTCCCCTTCTTAGTGAGATGGGACTGGCAATTTCTCTGAAGACCACAAGAACTTCCGAGGGCAGTGTTGGCGAGCGCGCTACCTAAGTCTGAGGCTTCTTTTGTCATTATTAGATTAACTGGTCAAAGTTTTTGTCACAGATATTTTTACTTGAACTATGTAATTTTTTTACGTTGATTACGAAAATGGAAACAATCTTTTTATCACCCGCAGTTTTAGTGAGACACGAATTTACATTACTTAGGACTTGAGTGAGAATAGGAAGGGGGCGAGATCTGCCCTTTCCTCTTCCTCTGCTTATAAGTTGCTACACGTCACGACTTTCATTTGTCAGTTACTCATTTGATTTCACTCAGTGAACCTCGTGCATTTTATTCGTGATTTTCCTTAATCATTTTTTGTGTCAGTGCGTTCGTATTGTTTCATGACAGAATGCCACGCAAGTGTGTCAGCCATCCAAACTTTCTGTTGTGTGTGCAGTGTTAAACACCAATTTCAAAAGCGAAATTTCACCCCCCTCGTCAAAAAAGCGTACGAACTTTATTTTGGTTGCAAGGTAGGGGATCAGAACAAGACGTGGGCACCTCATATATGCTGTATTGTGTGTTTAAGACTTCTGACAGGCTGGCTAAATGGGTCTCGTCAAATGCCGTTTGCTGTTCCGATGATATGGAGAGAGCCGAAAGACCATTTAACGGATTGTTATTTCTGCTTAACAAATACTAGCCATTACTGCGAAATCTAGACATATGGTACAATACCCAAATTTACCATCAGCCATATGGCCTGTTTTACATAAACATTTGCCAGTACTAAGGCCACCGGAAACGTGGAGTTTAGATGAAAATGAAATTGATGTGCAATGGTAATGAAGCTCAACATGGTTTACTGACGGATGATGTTGCTCCAATGTTTGAACCATCTTGTTCATCGACAGAGCCTCACTTAATATCTCAAGCAGACCTGAGCGAGCTTGTTTGTGATCTGAAATTGTCAAAAGATCAATCCGAACTTTCGGCTTCCAGGTTGAAAGGTTGGAATCTTCAAGAAAAAGGCACCAAGATATCTTTTTACCGCAAGCATCAACGAAACTTTCTACCCTCTCATGAAAACCCTTGGCCAACATGATGATCCAAACGAATGGCGCCTATTTATTGATTCCTCGAAGCTGAATTTAAAAAATATTACTCCATAATGGAAATAAATACCCTTCAGTTCCATTAGCACATGCCGTACATATGAAGGAATCATACAATATGCACCTGCTTGTGAAACATATCCAATATGATAAATACTCTTGGCATATCTGTGGAGACTTGAAAGTGATTGCACTTCTTGGTTTACAACTGGGTTATACGAAATTCTGTTGTTTCCTCTGTGAATGGGACAGCAGAGCACGGGAAAGCCATTACTCAGAAACAATGGCCACTTCGACAAGCGTTGATTCCAGGGTATAAAAATCGCCAGTTCACCTCTTCTTAATCCAAAAAAGTTATTTGCCACCTCTACATATGGGTCATTCTCTGTCAGATCAACCAGTGCCTAACACCCTCATCTCTCAGATTTTGCTGAAATTTGGTTTATAGGGAGTTTGTGGGCCCTGAATCCATTTCTGAAATTATAAGGTCAATCCGACCAACGGTTCAAGAGATATGACCTCGGGAAATTTGAGGTCACTTGCGAGGTCACTAACATTTGGCGACCCATAACTTGGGTAATAATGGTCACAATTATATAAAAGTATATATATTTAGAATCAGAAAACGACAAGGAATCCAAATATGCAAGTTTTAGAACTAGGTTGAAAAATAAAAAAGTTACACTAACCAAAATTTGAGGTCACGATTTGACCTCTGGGGTATCAAATGAGAATTTTTTTTTTAAATGTAAAAAATGAAGGCATAGGCATTGGCTATTAGAATCAGCAAAAAGTTTGTTTATGTTAGTATTTTTCATGTAACTAACATAAGTGAACACCATATTCATAAGTTGTGCGTCAATTCTACCTATTTTTTCACACAAGCTCATAATTTGACGTATAGAAATTAAAATTACATTTTTTTTATAGATATAAAAACAAAGGCAAAAAATGTAAAATTGTATTTCACTGCTAATCTACACTGACAATAATAGTTATAATAGTGAAAGGGGAAGACCTACTTAGAGGATTCATGTGCTAGCCTAATACAATTTTTGCATGCTCGATGCTCTCATCAATTTCTTTTTGTGGAAAAATGTATTGAATTCTGCTGCCTCCTCTTAGGGTAGGACAACTCATTACAGTTAATATATGATGTCCTGGCACTGCACATGAATCCTTGTTTGATGGATAATAATATGCACTTGATCCTGATGACCCAGAGGGATGTAGAAAGTTCACAGTGAAATCATCAAACTCTTCACAATATTCCTCCACAATTCCATACCAAACTTGCATGTCATAAATGCAGCCAACATACTCTCCTGGTTTGACACATTTTAGGTTACCAAGCATTGCAGGTTCATTAGTAAAATGACTTTTCCTTATTCTTTTCTTTTCTCCAATGCCACTTGAAATGGGATACACCATCAGTTCTTCCTTGTTTAGGGGAACAAATCTATGATATTTCTGAGTTCCAGGAATAGCCCTACTATCCTTGAATCGATGTTCCAACCGTTCTTCTGCATCTTTCAAATCAGCTGTAGTTACAAAGAAAAAATTTATCTTCTTGCTCAAGTTTTCTTCACAAAACTGAAACATGTGTTCTGGTGTAAGAATTTGCCTCTCTGTAGTTCTCTGCAAACTGGCACGAGCAGTAGCTCTTTTCACTGTTCCTCCAATCCCATCACATGCATTTTTGCCATGGGATGTAGCAAAGAAGTGCCATTCACAAGACAGACCAAAATCCTCTTCATGGTAACAGAGATTTGTGAAGTTGTATCTGTTCTTATATTGGCCAGCACATCCATCTGAGAAATAGTGCACCTTCTTCAATTGTGGGCATCTGAATTTAACATATGTCATAAGCTTCAATATGAATGAGTAAACCATTATAGTGTTGTGTTTTAGTGATGCAGATAAGAAACAGACACTAAAATGGCTAAGTTCCTGGTCTGCAGATGATCTATAATAGATGACAAAAGGGTGAACTGTACACTGAATTGTCCCAGTGAAACCCTTGGGCAGCATCCTGGACAATGAAAGAATAATTCTCAGAGAAATCACCTACTATAACTACCTCGCTCTGAGGTGGTAGTGTTTCTTTCAACTGCTTGAAGTACTGTGATTGTTGCTGAGCAACAAATTGATGACGAACCATGTGGGATATTTTCATGCTTAGGGATGATAAGTATTCATGAAGTGGCTCCACCTTATCAACCATTGTACAACGGTCAACAGTCACCCATTGCTTGTAAGATATTTCATTTGGAGCTGATTTCACACTGTCAAGTAACTCAAGAAAATCCAGGACACCCTCTTCTCTTGGGCAATCATTGCAAAGTTGCATCATGCAAGTCTCTCTTTCTGTACTGCAGACACTGTAATCCATAAGATCCTTGTATGAAAGACCTCTTTCTCCCAATGCAGCCAGCTGCAATTTTGGATTTTGATGGTATGTGCAGACACAGACAGAATGAGTCCCACCACTACCGGCAAGCACACAATATGATGGCCGTAATTTTGCAAATGTGGAAAATCCTATTTTGGGATTCTTTTCATCATTTTTATATAGTTCAAACATCTCTTAAATTCCCGAGGACCAATCGTTTTTGCACCTTCAGCACTGATAACTTTCACGCAATCCTTTTGGCCAGGACACATACGACTAAACCTCTTCTGACTCATAGAATCTTCTAACTATATCTTTGTGTTCTTCAGATATCACTTTTCCTTTGCTCATTAGTGGAATCTTCGGAAGGATTCCATGTTCTGATTTAAGTGAACGGCTTCTTTTCACCATGTATGTTGTAGTTTGAAAGAAACTAGCTGTTTTTTCAATTGTGTATGGTGAGTGTGTCAATATTTGTAGTTTGTGATGGTGACATTTGCTCTCCAGGAATGACTGTTTAATTCATTCATTAATTTGTCTAGATGTTTTTCAGATTTAGTTTCAGGTTTTGAAGTATCACTTACCTCCTCGGTAATTTGAACCCATAACTGAGTTCTAGCCTCTCCTTCAGGTGTTTCTGAGCAGATGATAGCTTACCATGAGCCTTGCGCTTTTTCTGGCTTAATGACAGCCCTTCTGAAAAGAACAGAAAAAAAGGTTTCACACACCTGAATATTAGTAATTAAATATTAATTATAGTCTACCTTAAATGCTATACAGGGTGTTTGAAAACTTTCTGTACAAATTGTAATGGGGGATAGGCAACACCAAGACAAACCCTTTTCGTCTATAAGTGTATGTCCGCTGACGTCACCATTCGGCGCGAGAGGGCGCCGCTGCAATTGGCTAAAAGGTGAAGTGGGCTAGACTCGCGCTTGCCGCGGGCATTCTTAAATCGGACGTAGTACGCGTAACATGGAGCGCTTCACGACTGCTGAGATGGCTGACATGCATATGGTGTATGGGGCTGCCAATGGAAACGGAAGAGCTGCCCAAACAGACGTCTGCCAAACCACCAAACGTTTGCACATTTGCATTGGCGACTGCGAGAAACTGGAACATTCCATGCAAACATGCATGACACTGGTCGGGAGAGAAACGTGCGCACTCCTGACATGGAAGAAGAAATCCTACGGCGATTTGAGGACAATCCAAGCGCAAGCACGCGAGGTGTTGCACGTATCCTCGGTGTGAACCACGACCTGGTCTGGAGTGTGTTGCACGAGCAGCAGTTACATCCGTTTCATCGTCAGAGTGTCCAGGCATTACAACCTCGGGATTACCCTCTTCGTGTGGAATTCGCACGCTGGTTTCTGCAGCAGACAGCGGTGCAGCCTAATTTTCCAGCTTATGTGCTGTTCTCAGATGAGGCCTGTTTCACACGTGAGGGTGTGTTTAACATGCACAATTCTCACGTGTGGGCGCACGCAAATCCACATGCTACACTGGTGCATGCTCATCAAGAACGGTTCGCCGTCAATGTTTGGGCGGGTATCGTCCATGGCAAGTTGCTGCTCGTGCAACACACTCCAGACCAGGTCGTGGTTCACACCAAGGATACGTGCAACACCTCGCGTGCTTGCGCTTGGATTGTCCTCAAATCGCCGTAGGATTTCTTCTTCCATGTCAGGAGTGCGCACGTTTCTCTCCCGACCAGTGTCATGCATGTTTGCATGGAATGTTCCAGTTTCTCGCAGTCGCCGATGCAAATGCGCAAACGTTTGGTGGTTTGGCACACGTCTGTTTGGGAAGCGCTGTCGGTACAACCTCACAGCAGCTCTTCCGTTTCCATTGGCAGCCCCATACACCATATGCATGTCAGCCATCTCAGCAGTCGTGAAGCGCTCCATGTTACGCGTACTACGTCCGATTTAAGAATGCCCGCGGCAAGCGCGAGTCTAGCCCACTTCACCTTTTAGCCAATTGCAGTGGCGCCCTCTCGCGCCGAATGGTGACGTCAGCTGACACACACTTATAGACGAAAAGGGTTTGTCTTGGTGTTGCCTATTCCCCATTACAATTTGTACAGAAAGTTTTCAAACACCCTGTATAATTGGCTATATAGTAGATCAAACAGACCTTGTAGTAAAGTATAAGTTATTATATTAATTTATTACTTACTTTTTTTAACTGGTGTTTGGTCCAGAAATGCTAGAACTGGTTCAACTGAAGTTGAAGGATTTTCCTTTATCAAGCAATCACTGTCATTGTCCAGATCTTGAATTGAAGAGATGTTACTCAAGCCACTGATAGTAGATGATTCATTTGAATCCTGCTCACTCGTCGTTTTCAGTGGTACTAAGTATAGTGGGGTTTTTCATTATCAGTGTCCAGCAGTTCACACACAACAATGAGTCTTTTTTCACTCTTCCAGCACATTTTTCAACAAGTACATCAGTCACTTTTCTAAGATTGATTGTTATGCGTTTCTTGTGTTTTTGAATAGGGTCCTGGCAGTATTTCAAGTGCCGAACCATTGTATTTTGATCTGTAAAGATATAGGATTTACAATTAGGTAATATATATTTTTTAGAAAATATATAGCTATACACACTTAATATTTTAGGCCTTGATAGTCTCTGAGGCTCATTAAAACACCATACTCACCAGCCACACACAGTGCTGGCTGGAACTGTACTAACCTGTAGACAAGGAATTTTGCAACTATCTGTGTTGATTCTGCACTTAGACAAGTAGCAACATGTTTCAACAGGTTTGTTTAGGCTACATGTGAGCTTAGTCTTCCCCTTTCACTATTATAACTATTATTGCCAGTGTAGATTAGCAGTGAAATACAATTTTTATTAAATTCTTGGAGCTTGAGGTCAAATTGATAGCTAAGATATAAAAATTCCTTGAAATGACAAGCAATTTATAAATATGGTGTTCACTTATAAGTTAGTTACATGAAAAGTACCAACAAAACAAACTTTTTATGATTGTTTCTATTAGTCAAGAACTCTGACTTTTTTATATCTATAAAAAATGTAATTTTAATTTCTATAGGTCAAATTAAGAGCTTAAGTGTGAAAAAATAGGTAGAATTGACGCACAACTTATGAATATGGTGTTCACTTATATGTTAGTTACATGAAAAATACTAACAAACAAACTTTTTTTTGCTGATTCTAATAGCCAATGCCTATGCCTTCATTTTTTACATTTAAAAAAAAAATTCTCATTTGATACCCCAGAGGTCAAATCGTGACCTCAAATTTTGGTTACAGTGTAACTTTTTTATTTTTCAACCTAGAGTTCTAAAACTTGCATATTTGGATTCCTTGTCGTTTTCTGATTCTAAATATATATACTTTTATATAATTATGACAATTATTACCCAAGTTATGGCTCGCCAAATGTTAGTAACCTCGCGAGTGACCTCAAATTGTCCGAGGTCATATCTCTTGAACCGTTGGTCAGATTGACCTTATAATTTCAGAAATGGATTCAGGGCTCACAAACTCCCTATAAACCAAATTTCAGCAAAATATGAGAGATGAGGGTGTTAATTTCAATTTTTTTTGGTTGATCTGACAGAGAATGACCCATATTAAACTTGGTTTAATGGAAAATTTTCTTAATGCTATGGATCAAAATGGCAGGGGTGGGAGGGTGGGGTCTCTACTTGAAACAGAAATTTCTGAGGATCAGCGAGGTCAAAATCAAAGGAGGGATATTTGTGGTCCCGCAAATTAGAGAAATCATGAGACAGCGCGTTTGATGAAACTAAGTGAAGTTGAAGGAGCAGCTTGGAGAGCATTTAAAGTAGTGAACACAAATTTCCTCGGAAACTTCAAGGCCGAAAATTAAGAGTCACTTGTTGAAGAACTTCAAGGCCTACAAAGACGTGGGGTGCAACATGTCGTTGAAAACTCATTTTCTTGACTCATATCTCTACTTCTTCCCAACAAACTTAGGCGATGTTAGTGATGAGCATGGGGAACGCTTTCATCAACAAATATCCACGATGGAGAAGCGATACCAGGGCAAGTGGAGCCCCAGCATGTTAGATGACTACTGCTGGACATTGTCAAGGGATGGGCCAGAGGCGAAATACAAGCGTAAATCATCAGTAGCCACATTTTAGGCGAATTCAATATGCATTTTCTACTTTGATATTGCTATTACGCCTATAAATTAATCCAAATTTCATTTTCGATTCACTCAATATTGGTGGGTGACAAAAATTTTGAGGCCATTTTTTAACTCAGCGGTAAAAAAACCTATAAGATCCACCCATTTTTGTTCATGTGACAAAGTTCGATTTTGTCGACCAGTGAATTATTTTTTCCAAAGATGGGATCCCAACCTCCTTGTTACGCACAGGGAGAAAAAGGATTTAACCTCACCCACGGGGTTCCTAGTAAAGTCGCCTTTTACGACAAGGAGGAAGGTGAGGGAACAATCCTCAAACCACCCCAAGTTTCTATAATCAGAATACGCAACTTTCAAATTTCGATTCTTTACAAAATAGATTACACAAATTACACAAGAATCTTAACCTAATGATTAAGACGTTGGACTGCTGATTAGGTCGCGAGATCGAGCCTGGGAGAGGACTTTATAATTTTAAACCTCCTTGGTGGATCGTAATTCGGATTCCACGTTAAGCTGTAGGTCTAAGGTTCGAGGGGGAAAGGATACGAAAAGATTATTACCAAATTTGGCGCAAGAGCGAATACAAATCCTTTCAGAAGAAATGGTCGGGGTCAACTGATGTTTAGATATCCTTTTGTTGACGAAGTTAATTGTTCCTCCTTTTACAGGGAACACCAAATACAGACATTTCGAATCTGTGAAGCTCAAATCCTAAAAAAAAAAAAATTAAAATAAAAAAAAAAAATTATACTTCCAGTACCACAGTTCATAAATAAGCTTTTGCTATATAAAATTTTCAAGCTTATAGTAGTTTTTAATCGACTACACTATATCTACAGTATTATCTTTATTCGTTGATTTTGCATACAAACGACTGCACAGGAACTCCGACGAACCTTCTTATCATTGGAATGCCTCTTTCTTGAGAAATTCAGCGTTGTTATTCCGTTCTCCTGAGTGGCAGAAATATTTGATATTCCTTGTCTTCCATCAACGGCTGGAGGAGTGTAACTGCTTAGCCAACCATCATACATGAAGTACTTTCCACCAGGTGTCATCCAACCGAGTACCACATCAGTTTTCCTCTATAAGAAAGGTAATTTTTCGAGACATTTTTCAACTACGAGTTAATGTACAACAATTTTGTAGCTTCCATTTTTTCACTACATAAAAAACTGACTAACGGGATATTTATAATTAGGCTACTTTTAATATTTTATATAAACGAATAAATATTCCCACCATTTTATAGTTATCGGAAAAACCAATTCCAGTCCAGAGATTGGTGTTGCTGGAAGAAACGGTAAACTGAATATCATCAGTTTCTTCAATGAATTCCCATCTTGCAAAATACTCGCAGTTTCCCTCTTTAGAAGAACAAGAGTGGGGATACTTCCACTGTCCCCCACACCAGTTGATGGTTTCCTTAGCACCCGCCTGATCGAGGTTCGACTTTGAATCTGTATGCGAAATACGCATAAAAAGGTTAGATTTTTACATCACTCCTACAGTTTTGGAAAAAAGTTCAACTACAAAGTCTAAAATGCATAAAAACGAATAATGATTTGGTCTGGTTTTTGAAAATTGTTGTCACTAAAGAAAATAATATCTTGAGAAAAAATATTACCAATTAATAATTTTTTATGCTTTTCACAAATACTTCTGGGCGAGCTTTTTTGTGAAAATGGAAATCTGAAACATTTAAATCTCTAAATAGTATTTTAATTCTAGTGATTTTATACAGTAAATATAAATTAACACATTTTAAGGTTAAACTTGATTCGGATTAAATATTTTTATTAAGAATTATATATTTAATTTAAAATTAAATTTTTTAAAGTCTTTCAAGACGAAACAATTCGAGTAAATAAAAACTCGTCGAAAATATTTTACCTTCAACAGTAACATATTTGACAACGAGCCAAAGCGCGAGAAAAATATACTAATCCAATTTATACACTTAATAATAATTACAGTATATTTTAATATACAATCGAAGCGCTCTAACGGTACGATATATATTTTACCAAAGAAATTCACTGTAGTTACTCCACGCTGGTCTCCTCTTCCGTGGTATTTCACTTCATCTGGTCTATAAAAGTCTGGTTTACTCGACGTACCAACTTCTAGTCCCGACTTCGGGAAGTGAACGTACAAATTTGGCTCTTGTCCTCTTGCCCAAATAACGTGCATCAAGGAGTTGGTAATATCGTGGTCAGTCGGATGAGAAGCTAAGAACATACCAGAAATTAATGTGCGCCATTTAGATCTTACTTCAAATTAAAGTTCGAATTGGAACTCAAAAGTCAAGTCAAAAAACAAAAAAAGATAATCTGAATTTGTAAACAAAAAAATAGTAAATTACCAACAATGAATAATGGGGAAAGATTAAGAACAAAAATTAAGAATTAGTTTTTTTTTTTTAAAGTTTAAATTCTATTTAGTTTCGTGATCCCACTTAAGTGTAGTACAAATTCCGCCTTTTGGGAATAGACGAGTATCTACAAATTACATTTGGGGAGATAAAGTACGTTACTCCGTTTCCAGCTTACAAACAAAAACTAAGATTCAACAGGTACAAACATTATACAAGAGGTCCATAGAAGATTGAGAGATGGTTGTCTGGAGCACTGACTAAGTAGGCCAGTGAATCACTGTGCATAATGAACATAAAATTGCCTACGCCAATGCTTCCAGATTTGAGATCTATAAAATATATCGGAGACCAGTCCAGACCTTACCTTAAATGGTGAAAATCTGTAAATTCTAAGTTTAGTTTAACGAAGTTAGGTCTGACTTAATATCTGAATTTTAGTTCACGGATGTTTTTCATAGCTTGTCACTACTCCTAAACCTCTGGAGCGAGTTAGAGGGTAACTGTAGATTGGAAACTGCAACAAATAGCAGTGACCGGGACTTAGTTTGGACACAGTCTTAAAATTTATTTCGAAAGTGTAATCCAATCGTAGACCAAACTATTTATTTGGGGACTTCAATATTAGTACGCAAAGCACTTTGCATCATTTATTATTAAAGCCCTGACATTCACTGAAATAAACAGTATAGATAGAGTTCATAGCGAATCTTGCCAAGTGATTTCCCTGAACGAATTTAATTTTTCTGTGTATTTTAAACTTACCCCATTCCCTTACACACACACACCCCTAACTATATTCTCAATTATTCAGCGCGTTATCCTACCAAATAAGTGTTGACCACCAAGTTGATGGAGCTTTACCTTTGCACAAGAGCAGACCCTCATGATTTAAAAATATATTACCAAAACGTAAACATCAATCTCCAAAAATATGTAAAAATGTACGCATGTGCTAAATTTATTAGCGGACTATATATGATTACCAATAATAACAAAGGTTTATTTTTTTTCGTAATTTAATTTTCCAAACACTAGATCAGTGATTCCCAACGTGGGGCGCACGCCCCACAGGGGGGCAATTTGAATATTTTGGGGGGGCAATTTGAAAATGATACAATGAAATGAAATTTATACATAAGTTAGTGTCTGAAATCAAAACCATTTGTAGTAAACATCAAGCTCAAGGATCTCACTAACTTGAGATTATCAAACTTTGAATTTGCTGTATTTTTACCTAATATTGTGAATTTAAAGTGGTATTATTGATTAAATTACTTTTTTGTGAATTTAAAATGGCAACTTTTCAACCGAGAAGTTTTATTTCAAGGAAATAATATAGTTAGCTTCAACCTCAAGTTTCTTGACTCATATTGAATGAACCTTACCTAATGAACCTTATGTTTCGTGCGTTGCTCTCTCTTCACACGGAGGTCAAGCTGGTGGCCCCGCCTCTAGGTCTGGCCTGGTGGAGGAGCGAGTTGCTTTCTTGCGCTCTCCACCGTACATAGCCGGGCACGCCCGGCTCATCTGGTACTGTCCTGAGCCAGGCATCCAGTCTTTTCTTGAAGACTTCAATTTTGACCCCCGTTACTTTCTGAGGTCCTTAGGAATCTGGTTGAAAAGTCTTGGCCCCCTGACAACCAAGCTATTTTCCTTCAGGGTTGGAGGAGGTTCCTTGTCGTGCCTTTAATTTGGAAACACTACACATTCTGCCTTTCCTATTTTCCATTGTTTGAATGGTAATTGGGTTTAGTACCAGTTTTTCGATCATTTTCCATATGTAGATCCTCCTCCTCGTGAGTACAGATTTAGTTTACGTAGTCTTTCCCAGTAGTTGAGTTCTTTGCAGCCATCAATCTTGGCTGTGAAATGCCTTTGCGTTTCTTCTAGTTTATTAGTTTCTTCCTTTTTATATGGGGACGTCAAAACTGAGCAGTATTCAAGTTTTGGTATAATCAGTGTTTTTAGCAGGGGAATCATTACTGTCCTGTCCCTTCTCTCTTGAACGTTCTTCGAACCTGTCCGGCGACTCTCTATGCTTTATTTATCGCTATCTGATTTTGTGTTTCGAATTTCGCATCATCTGTCATCATCCCGAGATCAATCGCTTTCATGCTTCTCTGAATTTCCTGTCTATCTGGAGCATAATATGCAGTCTAAGTTCTTCTTTTCTACCATATCTCAAGAGCTGAAATTTCTCGGCGTTTGAGTGACATGTTGTCTTCTGACCATTTGTATATTTTGTTCGTGTCCCTCTGCAAGGCCTCCACGTCATGTACATCGCTGATTTTTCTGCTGATCTTTGTATCGTCTGCAAAGGATGTTACTATACTATTTCTGTTTACTCCGCTGTCTATGTCTGTTAGCATGATAATGAACAGGAGTGGGGCCAGTACTGTCCATTGTGGTACTGAGCTGCGTACTTCCGATTCTGATGATATACCTTGAATTTTGACGACCTGCAGACGATCACTAAGGAAGTTGTAGATCCATTTTCCCACTTTGCCTGTTATTCCCATGTCTTTAATTTTATGTGCTATTATACCATGGTCACATTTATCGAAAGCTTTAGCAAAATCTGTGTATCCTAGATGCATTGGAAGGCAATGACAACTACGATGTTATATATTGTTGTAGTGCTCTATTAGTTGTGATAGGCATGATCTACCTGACCGGAATCCATGCTGATTTTCGTTGAATCTTTCCCGTGTCTCCAGGAAATCAAATTTTCTCTAACTATTCTTTCAAATACTTTGGTGAGGTGGGACGTCAATGACACTGGTCTATAGTTCTGTGCTTGAGATCTGTCCCCTCCTTTATATATAGGGACAATGTTTGCTCTTTTCAAGATGCTCGGTATTTCCCCAGTGTCTAGGGATCTTTTCCATATCCAGTATAAAGGTGTAGCTATTTCATTTTTACAGTTTTTAAGCAATAATGCGTTCCAATTGTCCGGACCTGCAGCTGAATGTAGTTTCATTTGTCCTATAGCTCTCGCTACATCTTCTGGTGTAAACTCAGTCTGTTATATGACGCGTTCGGCGGAGAAGGGGCGAACGCAACATTTTCGAATTATGCCACAAAATGCAGTTAAAGTTTGTAAACTTTAAACCCTTGTATTTTTCCGGTTTATTGAAATGATGTATGAATTTGAACACATATTTGAGTAAAATATTGTTGTGTAATATGTCGATATAATAAAACGCCAAGAAATTTTACAATATTATTTATTGATAGCTTCTGATGTTAACTGGTGTAATCCATTATTTGGTCCTCTTCGTCGAATGTTGTATTACCTGCTTCAACTGTTTCGGTTTCTTCCAGTTCCTTTAACAATCTTGTATAATAGTTCACTGCAGTTGCAGGCATTAGGTCTGATAATTCTTTGAGATCTTATATTTTTTCCTTAGTTATTGGCAGCAATTGGGAATACTTTGGTTGCAGTGTCTGCTGGGCTAGATTGAATAAACTGACACTGTAGGATTTTTTCCCTTTCTGCAGTCTGACGGGATGGCTATTATCTGGGGTTGTGCGGTATGCAGTAGATATTACGTAGCCTTCTTTGTGTTGAAAGTCAAATATTAACTTTCTTGCATCTGTAAATTTAGTAGTTGTTGATTTCCTAATGACAATGCACGTTTTTAGGACGTCAAAATCGAGAAAATCAGCCTGTTTCATTTCTACAACTAGGAAGCGCTGCGAAACGGCTGTAGTTATGGCCGTAACAATCTTTTTTGGTGTAAATAATATTGCTGTAATTATATTTTATATTTTTCAATTTGGCCAAATTGAGCATCACAGGGCATTGTCGAGTGACCAGAAAGTAGATAGATGTGTTCAATGTGAAGCAATGATGCGAGTGAATTTCTGAGATACATTAAAACCTAAATTTTACCGTGAAAGAGTGCAGACTAACATCTAATTTTTTGCATAGGTAAAGCAAAGGTTTTAAAGGATAATTATACGACAAAAACCTCATTTTCGAATTTTGTGGCGTTCGCCCCCTTCTCCACCGAACGCGTCATATACTCTCCTTGCAATTCCTCTTCAAAGAATGCATTTATGTCAGGTATCGCTTTGTCACTTTTTGGGGTACTGAAAACTGATTCATATTGAGCTCTCAATGTATCAGATATTTCTTTTGGATCGTCGGTTAGTTCATTATTTCCCGTCCTTAAGGGCCCAATAGCGGCCCAATAATGTACTCATTATTGAAATTTAAAATTATAACTTTTCAACTGAGAAATTTTATTTCAAGGAAATAATATAGTTAGATTCAACCTCAAGTTTATTTACTCATATTGAATGTACACACTCATTAAATGTACTCATATTATTGTAAATTTTAAATACCTTTTCAACACCAAATTTGTTTTATATTAATGGGGGGCATCAAATTTTTGGTGTCGAGGTGGGGCATGGCGCAAAAAAGGTAGGGAACCACTGCACTACATGGTAGAAGAGAAAAATAGCAACGCAAAAGTGGGCCGAGTTTCGGGTCTTATTATAAACAATCTTTGGTACAAGTATGTAAAATTTATTCCTCTTTCGTTCTAACTATCAGGTCATCCCATAAGTAATGTCATTTTTTACAATAAATTAAGTTTAAACTAGTCCTACTCGGTTTAGCATAAATTTTTCGAAGGTTATATCCAAGATGATCTATCGTGTTTCGCTACATACTTTACAGACCTTGACCAGTGAAGATATGAGTTTTGCTTTATGTGAACCCCTCATAAACATGGCGGTATCAGAAGAGCATATCAGGCATATAATGCTTTACGAGTTCAAAAAAGGGAATAGTGCTACTGAAGCAACGCCAAACATTCAGGAAGTTTATGGCAACGATATTCTGCATGTGAGGAAATGTCAAAGATGGTTTCAAAAGTTCAGGAATGGTGACTGCTGTTTGACAGATGCAGCACGCTCTGGACGCCCTGCTGAGTTTGAGGATGACCTGCTGTTAGCCGCACTTGAAGAAGACTGTTCAACAACTGTCGAAGAATTGGCCCAGAAACTCAATTCATCCCCGTCCACCATCCATCGACATTTGCAACAACTCCGGAAAGTGCCTAAGTTAAGAAAATGGGTGCCACGTGAATTGTCGGTCGACAATCTGAGGGTGTGGGTAAACATTAGCACAGCTCTTCATTCCCGTGAACTCCAAAGATCCGTTTTCGCACCGTTTAGTGACTGGTGATGAAAAGTGGATACTGTACCAGAATGTTAAGCGCCGTCGACAGTGAATTTGTGCCGGAGAACCAGCGACACCACAGCCAAAACCAAATCTTCACCCTCGGAAGGTGTTGCTTAGTGTTTGGTGGGATAAAGGTGTAATAATACACTGAAACCTTACCACACAACCAAACAATCACCGCTCAAGTCTACTGTCAACAACTGAATCGATTGAACACTGCCTTAAAAGAAGAGACCACCTTTGGTTAATCGGAAAGGAATCGTGTTCCACCACCACAACACGCACGTCCTCATACCGCTCGGATCACTTCTGCAAAAACTGAGGAGCTTGGGTGGGAAAAACTTCCACACCTTGCACCTTCAGATTATCTCTTCGGGAGTCTGCAAAACTATCTTGACGAGAAACAGTATACTTCTTTAGATGACCTGCACACCAGTCTTTACGTTTTTTGCCTCAAAACCGCCTGAATTTTATAAACATGGCATTGAAAAGCTCGTAGGACGTTGAGAGTATCATTGATTCCGATGGAAAATATATTTTGTTTTGTATTGGGGCGTTTACCGCCATTTCCCGCTATACGCTAGCGGATATCATGGCGAAGCAGAATATGAGAAAGAGAAACGGAGACGGGGGAAAGGCACTAGAAGTGGGAGGACCGCGGACGACGGGTGAGAAGTCACCTAAAGCTCAGAGAGGAGGCGAGATTGGGAGAGGAAAAAGAAGAGACTGTCAAGCGAGAAGAGAGGGCTCTCAGCGAGCATAAGACGTAAACGATCGGGGAGGGGGAAATCAGAGAGGAACGGGAAGGCGCGACGACGTACTGACGACAGGGTGGGGCATTCCACAAGGATGTGAAAGACGGTGAGGGGCGACTGGCAGGAGGCGCAACAAGGAGCCTCCTGCCGGGACATAAGATAGCCGTGCGTGAGGCGCGTATGGCCGATGCGAAGCCGCGCAAGGACGACCTCTGTGTCGGGAGCGGTGGAAAGAGGACGCCCAATATGACAGGCGGGGGCGGATGGACCAGAGTTTATTTCCGGTGGCATCGTCCCAGGACTGCTGCCATATGCGGTCGTAGAGGGACCGAAAGACCTGCACATAGTCAGAGAAGGGGAGCGGGCGGGGGAGGGGAGGCATCGAGGCGGCGGACCGGGCTGTGCGGTCAGCCGCCTCATTACCGGAAACACCGACATGGGCAGGAACCCAGCAGAAGTGACCCGGATCCGGTGAACGGTGTGCAGGACATGGTACTCCTGTTGAATAATGCGTACGAGGGGGTCCGGGGAATTATAGCGCTCGAGCGCTTGAAGGGCGCTCAGCGAGTCCGAAAAGATGGTACAGGAAGACCGCGAAAAACCCGATACCAGACGGATGGCTTCCAGAAGGGCAAAGAGCTCCGCGGAAAAGATGGAGGCCTGAACCGGCAGGGGGATACCCCGGGAGGTAGGTGACAGCGACGGAGAGAAGACGGCGGCCGCGACACCTGCAGGGGAGCGCGAGCCGTCGGTGTAGACGGGAACATCGTCCGAGTGTACGGGAAGATGGGCCAGAAAAGAAGACCGGAGGACGGTAGGAGGAGACTCCTTACGCAGGCCACGGAGCGCCTGGCAGCGGCAGATAGGGGTGGTCAGCCAGGGGGGCGACAGGTCGAAGGAGAACGGCAGAATAGAGGGTGGGGGGATCCCCAGGGACGAAAAGACGTCGGCCAGGGAGGCAGCGAAATGCCACGTGTCAGGCCGGGGTAGCGCCTGTGGAAAATATATACTAGATTACAAAGTTTGTCGTTTTTTTTTTTTTTTTTTTGTCCTTCAAATTCCGATCTAAAAAACTACATTACTTATGGGATGACCTGATAATAAGGTAGTACAGGTCTGAATAAAACGCCGCAAAGATAACAGCCCAGATACCTAGAAGCTCATTTCCGTACGATGTGGGGGGCGATGTGCCCCAAGCGGTCACTTTTAGCTCGACCATTGAGGGTAAGCGACCAATTCAATCCAACCCAGGAGCCAAAAAGTGGGAGCAGGGTGCCCATAGAAAAACTACCCGCAACAGTTTTGGCCGTTCTGGAAATTTAAGTTTACATTTCAACTTGTCTAAACTAATACTCAATCTGAGACGTAAATGACTGGAAAATTGAACTCTGAAAAATCAATTCGGTCGTTTCATTATTACTTTCGTAGTCAACTTGTGTGTGTGTGTGTGTGTGTGTGTGTGTGTGTGTGTGTGTGTGTGTGTTTCTTTCAAGTTTAGGGTATTTATTCCGAAATACTAATTCATTTTACATCGTGAAAATTAGATGTTAAGTTTGAAGGGAACCTGTTCAAATATCATTTACCAATCTGGAAGGAGGAAAGGACTCGGCAACAGGACTCCTTACCCATATTATGCAAATTTACTTTACAGTAGTGATAACTGGAGTAAAGAACAAATATTCTTTTAACAGTCTTAAACTGGATTATGAGGCGTACTGAAAGATTCTTCAGGGGAACTGGAGACCTTACAACTCCAGCTTGCCAACTTCAACAGAAATTTAAGACATGGTACGTTTCACTTACCCGTTAGGTTTTTCCTGAACAAAATCGTAGTTTCGCCATCTTTTTCCCATCCATACACGGCTGTGAGCGAATCTTCTCCTCCCCAAAATTCATCGACACGCGGTGTCGATCTGTCTCTGGTATAGTAATCGAAAGCTCGATAAAAACTTCCTCGCGCCATTCCAATGACAATGTCCGTGCAGTCCATAGGGTGGAGTCTCGCTCTTGGGTAGTAAGAGGAGTGTCCGGAGTTTGGGGCTACAATTAAAATGGATGGCTGTGGGCTCAATATTTAAGACAGACAGACACAGACAGACAGACACAGACAGACGCGATATTAAGAATCTAGAAAACTAAAATTTAAGCCTAGCCAAGCCTAACTTTAATTATATCTTTTTTCATAAAACACAACATTCACAGATAAACCACCCCGAAACTGCTAATGTCGTGATACGGACGTTGGTGTTACAATGGGTTGTGCGTACCCTAACGATTGTCGTGATTCCATAGATAAGAAAACACTACCTGGTTCTGGTTCTGGTTCGGGTTCGGGTTCCGGTTCTCCTTCAGCCTTTGGTTCCGGTTCCGGTTCTCCTTCAGCTTTTGGTTCCGGCTCTCCTTCAGCTTTTGGTTCCGGTTCCGACTCTCCTTCAGCTTTGGTTGATGGTGATGGTTCCGGTTCTGGTTCTCCAGCTTTGGTTGGTGGTTGTGATGATTCCGGTTCTGGTTCTCCAGCTTTGGTTGGTGGTTGTGATGGTTCCGGTTCTGGTTCTCCAGCTTTGGTTGGTGGTAATTGTTCTGGTTTATCTGCAGTTTGTGGCTCTGGTTCCGGCAGTTCTTCAACTTTCGGCTCTTCCGCTTTTGGCTCTGGTTCGGTTGCAGTCGTACTGGCCGTTGTACTGGTACTGGTTGTTGTACTGGCCGTTGTACTGGTTGTTGTACTGGTACTGGTTGTTGTAGGCTCTGTCTTCTCAATAGCACCTCTGGCAGGTTTTAACAATGGAGAAAAACGGTGGATTTTCATTACTGTAAGAGAAAAAGCAGCATTCGCGTAACAAAGGTTAACACTACTACTCTAACTCGTGCACATTCGTATGAACTATCAAAGAGCAAACTTCCCTCAATAGGATATTTTCCGTACAAGTTTATGAAACTATGAAAACTTTTTCGCAAGAAGCGGGATTCTTTGGTTTTATTGTCTCGTCACTTCATTTACGTTATGCAAAGTACGAATGAATATATATGCAAAGAATTTGAAAATTATAATTTACCTCCGTAAGCTTCTTTTCTTGCGTCCAGAAAACTGCGCGACTCGATCTGCGAAATTAAACGATACAATTCTATTTACAAATATACTCGCAAAAGCTTTGCGTATCTCAAAACACACTAAACGAGTTAAGCAAATTTTGCTAAGGTTCTGGATTCTGTGTCGAGGGAACAAGTTCTGGTATGTATCACTAAATACTAACGTAAACCACTTCTACAGTAAATGTAAGCGAACTCACTTTTTATTAATCCACCTTCAATGCAACGCAGAAGAAAAAATCAAAAGAGCAACATAACCATTTAAAACTAAATATTTCAAGTGACACTATCGTATATTTAAAAAAGTTCAGTCACTCCTAATCAGTATTTATAAAATCTTTAAATTGAACGAGAATTTAAAATGTTTTTTTTTTTTTAGAGTTTTATATACAACAATTTGCAGCAATGAAAGAAAAAATACTTTAAAATATTCAGTAAAAACCAAAGAATGCTCACCAATTAAAGTTCGTCTATTGGATTTAACAGATTTACCAGTTAGTAGTAGTAGTATAGTAGTATAGTTTGTTGGTTCAGGGGTGGTAGGGTTGTCGAAGGGGTGGTAGGGTTGTCGAAGGGGTGGTAGGGGTTGTCGAAGGGGTGGTAGGGGTTGTCGAAGGGGTGGTCAGCTCTATTGTGCTAGTAGTTGTACTTGGTTCAGTTGTAGTGGTGGTTGTCGAAGGGGTGGTCAGCTCTATTGTGCTAGTAGTTGTACTTGGTTCAGTTGTAGTGGTGGTTGTCGAAGTGGTCAGTTTATTGTGCTAGTAGTTGTACTTGGTTCGGTTGTAGTGGTGGTTGTGAAGTCAGTTTTGTTGTGCTAGTAGAGGTGGTTGGTTTAGTCGCGGTAGTGGTTGTAGTAAATGTAGTAGTAGTAGATGTGGTGAATTGTTTGTTGCTAGCTGGGCCTGATGGGCTACTGGAAGTCGTGCCGATACTCGATGCCATTAAGTCTGCATTTCTACTGTGAATTGTGTTGTTTATATTTTCTACATCTGCTATATTTAATGGGAACTTGGGCTCTGGGGTTTCTGTTGATGTAAATAGTGAAAGGAGAGAAGGTATACTGGCTGAAAGTAGATTTGTTATGGTTGAAGAGTCGAGGATGGAAGGTGGAGATACCATCGTTGGAGCAAAATTCATTGAAAAAAATGGGAAGAAACAAATTTAGGCTCTTGTAGAAGAACAGTTTAAAAATTTTTTTTTTAAATTAACGAAAAGTTTAGCTTTTAGAGAACAATACATAAGCTAGAGCACATTAAGAAAAAAATTCAAATCCCTTAAGAGTTTGATATAAAAGTCGCTGGTACATGCTGTGTAGATAAAAACAAATTTTATAGTACCTATAAAATTTCAGAAAATGTGTACATTAACAAATTCAGGACAGAAGTTTTAAGAACCTTTTTAATTTAGTAAACATGCCGTAGAAGAGATTTCCCCATTTGTATTGGGATGGGTTATCAAACTTAGAGTTTTATTAACTTATTCACAGACTCAGTTATGCTAGTGTGTTTAGAATGATTTAAAAGTTTCCACTAACTTACCTGCTAAGGAAAGCGTCTGCCCACTTTCTTTCGTTGTGGTATCAGGTTCTCTTTCTGTGGTGGTTCTTACCACAGTGGGTTCTATCGGTTTGAAAAAGTCTTCAGGAAATGTTAATGATACTTTATTAAAGTCTTCTTTCGGTTTTGGTTCTGCCTCAGGTTCTGGTTCAGGTTCTGGTTCAGGTTCTGGTTCCAACTTAATTTCCGATTTAGTTTCCGGGTTCGCTTCTGGTTCTGCTTTAGGTTCGGGTTCCATGTTTATAAAGTTTTTAGGTGGGGGAGGACCTTCGATCTTCGGGAACTCCCTGCAGGAGGTCGTAGCATCGGCAGGACGCCATCCTATTGCGGCGTAGGACATTCCTTTATTCACAAGGACCACCTCGAGCTCTCCTTCCTCACGAAGAATCCGCCAATACAACGTAAGAGTGTCGCTTAAGTTGCGGCTTGTGTATGAACCGAGTTTTATTTGAGTCTCAGAAGTTGTGCGCGAAGCTGTTGGGAAATGTTTTTAATTAACACACAATATTTAATTTCCTTCATTTTGTACAGCCGCGAACGGGGGATTCCAAGATCGTTCTAGTTTTCATTATGGTAAATGGAAAGTATTTCTACACATTGTAAACAAATATTTATGATTGAAGTACAATATTTCTACACAATACAGTCGAATACAAAAATGGGGTGTAAAAATCAATCTATTAATTTTTCTCCAGGAGCCCCCATCCACTGTATATCTATCTATGCATCTGAAAAGATTGGGTAACACAATACGAGTAACTCCATAATAAAGTCCACAACAATTTTTTTTTTTTTTTACTACTCATTCTAACTTCCTCATATGTATCAGGTCATCCCATAAGTAATGTCGTTTTTTAGATCGGAATTTGAAGGACAAAAAAAGCTTTTTAATCTAGTATATATTTTCCATCGGAATCAATGACACACTGCCAACGTCCTACAAGCTTTTCAATGCCATGTTTATAAAATTCAGGCGGTTTTGAAGCAAAAAACGTAGAGAGACTGGTGTGCAGGTCATCTAAAGAAGTATACCGTTTCTCGTCAAGATAGTTTTGCAGACTCCTGAAGAGATGATAATCTGAAGGCGCAAGGTCTGGAGAATATGGAGGATGTGGAAGTTTTTCCCACCCAAGCTCCTCATTTTCGAAGAAGTGATCCGAGCGGTATGAGGACGTGCGTAGTTGTGGTGGAACACGATTCCTTTCCGATTAACCAAAGGTGGTCTCTTCTTTTAGTGCAGTGTTCAATCGATCCAGTTGTTGACAGACTTGAGCGGTGATTGTTTGGTTGTGTGGTAAGGTTTCAAAGTGTATTACACCACCTTTATCCCACCAAACACTAAGCAACACCTTCCGAGAGTGAAGATTTGGTTTTGGCTGTGGTGTCGCTGGTTCTCCGCACAAACCCACTGTCGACGGCGCTTACCATTCTGGTACAGTATCCACTTTTCATCACCAGTCACTAAACGGTGCAAAAACGGATCTTGGAGTTCACGGGAATGAAGAGCTGTGTTAATGTTTACCCGCACCCTCAGATTGTCGACCAACAATTCATGTGACACCCATTTTCCTAACTTAGGCACTTTCCCCGAGTTGTTACAAATGTCGATGGATGGTGGACGTGGATGAATCGAGTTTCTGGACCAATTCTTCGACAGTTGTTGAACAGTCTTCTTCAAGTGCGGCTAACAGCGGGTCATCCTCAAACTCAGCAGGGCGTCCAGAGCGTGCTGCATCTGTCAAACAGCAGTCACCATTCCTAAACTTTTGAAACCATCTTTGACATTTCCTCACATGCAGAATATCGTTGCCATGAACGTCCTGAATGTTTCGCGTTGCTTCAGTAGCACTATTCCCTTTTTTGAACTCGTAAAGCATTATATGCCTGATATGCTCTTCTGATACCGCCGTGTTTATGAGGGGTTCACATAAAGCAAAACACACGTCTTCACTGGTCAAGGTCTGTAAAGTATGTACTAGCGAAACACGATATATCTCCTCTTAGATATAACCTTCGGAAATTTATGCTTAAACAGAGTAAGACAAGCTTAAACTTAATCTATCGTAAAAACGACATTACTTATGGGATGACCTGATAGTTAACCCTAATAATACTCTGCAATAAATATTCCTTTGCTAATGAAGAAAACTTTTTCAATAATTTTAAGACTACCTTTGATATCGCATTCTATGTATATTCCAACGAAACTATTAGATTTAAGATGTTAAGATATTTTCTTTCCTCTGATTGGTCAGCCTTCGGAAGAAATGAAACGTGGTTCCCGATTGGATAATTCATAATCCGCAATCTTTTCTTTGAAAGGGGACACTGGCCAATGAAGGAGCTTTTTACTGGATACTGAATCTTGTACAATAATAATGTGCAGCACTTCATTTTTTCTTATCTGTCCATAAGTTGTTTTTTTTATGCAGGAAGGAGGGGCCAAGGGCAAATTTCCGGGGGGGGAAAAAAAAAAAAAAAGCCGCTCCTATAAGCGTGTATGAAGAGGTATTCTGTATTAAAGACCAATAAATACTCCATTACCGAATATAAATTCAATATAACTAAACAAATTACTGGTTAACTTACTTCCCCGAGTTAATTAAATACTATATATGGTTTAATTTGGAATGATCAAAGGAGTGCGCGTAAACCAAAGCACGACTGAACGAAGAGGGGGTAACACTATTTACGTATCTACATACCTATCTATTAACGTGCTTTAAAATTAATGTAGACCATTTCTGATACGATTCCATAAAAAAAATACTTCCCATAGAGTTCGGCGTTTCAGCGTATTTACCAGTGGGTAAAGACGTCTTGAACACATTGTAGATAGATACGCTTTACACGACTTTTTATTCAAGATTGGGACTAGAAGACAGGGGGGGGGGGGGGATCCCAAGAACTTCTGCTCGAGGCTGTACGTAGGGGTCCAATGATATGAAGAGAAAATACTTGCATTTTGAGCATTTATAGCCGAAGGAGCCGCGGGAACAGAAACATTGTTTCCTGGGATACGAAGTAGCGTCTATATCCACGCATTTGCCAAAACGGCTGCCGCAGTCATCATCATTATTGCATTCGTTCTCATACTGACACTCTCTGCCGAAGAACAGTTTGTTGCAAAGGCATCGGTTGGAGAAGAATCTTCCTTTTCCATTGCAATCGCGCTTCACCTCCGACCCTGAAGGAAAACGAAGTATTACAATCTCCAGTCAGTATGTTTTGCATGAGGGGGGATCTTGCGCCAAAACGATGAAGTTATGGATACTATTAGCGGTTTAATAATTCGCGTTTATCCGAATTTGAGGAATATCAATGGGGCCTACTCACTTGGAACAATATCGACATCGGCGCAAGACCAAAACCTGTACTTTTTTCCCCACTCAATAGCTTGACGAATGAGACGAATTGTGCAATTTCTGCACTCCAAATCATCCGGTAACTTCAGAACGTAATTCTGTGCCCTAAAAAGGAAATCAATTATAAGACAAACAATCATATAATTTAGAAAACTACAATTTAAGAACTGCCTCCACCCGACTGAGCTCCATTAAATCTATTTACTTCATATTCCACAAAACCTGACGATCTAAAGACTCACGTCGTATCATTAGAAATGAAGTATCCCCCAGGACTGAGAAACATCTTGTGCTGTTCGTTGGAATCCAACAACTCAAGGTAATACCCTCCCTACAGGAATACAAATTACATTAGTCCATCGTATTTGTTGAGACGGGTTAAACTTTAATAGGCCTACATTGTTTTCATTGTTTTCTTTGGTGTACCAAGATTAAACAATTTTTTTTACTAGTATAAATGCAATCATGTACGCAATTATAGTGTTTGCGCGCGTGCGCGCGCGTTGACAATTTGCATTAAAACTATCTCAGCGCTGTTATCGCTCACGGAAAATCTTGCGCGTAACAAATTGGTTGACAAAAGGCAGTTTGCCTTCAAATATCGAATTCCGACATGCATGCATGAAATAGTGGAGGAAAAAAGTTTGCCCTCAATAAATTAGATCCCCCATAATTATTTCATGCTACTCTCAATTTTTAAAAACTTATTTCATAGAACCTATGAATTCAAATTTTTAATAAAAATTGTGTACAAAAAGTCCTAGTATACAATTTTAAAATTTCTACACAGACTGTATACAAAGTTAGATAAATAGTTAGTTATAAACAAATTATCAAAAATAAAACGAGTAACATAAGCAAAAAATGTATTTTCCTGTTCAACCTTCGAGGGTGCCTTACTCACCTGATGTGGGTATGCCAAATGCCAGGTGATGTTAACGGTCGAACCTTTTATTAGTGATGTTGTGATATTGCCTGAAACGGATTCAAAGCTTCTATTAGTATTACACGCATTATATAATACAAATGATAAACTAAGCACGAATGTAAAGATCAGCCAACATCTGCCATTTTTATACTAAGCTCTGCAAACAGTACAAAAATCTCTCTCACTCACACACACTCTCTCTACACACACACACACACACACACAAATGCAATGTTCAAACCGATTTGTTTTGAGACTTGTTTTGGTTGTTGGTAGAACACGTAATGGCCAGTGATGGGCACCGTTACATTAAATTGGGCGGCGTTACCGTTACATCGTTACTTTTGAAAATCCTTAAAGCGTTACCATTACTAGATACATTTAACGACGTTACAAGTAACTAGTTACATTTTATATTTGTTTGTGTGCCTTCACACCTATCTTGAAACTACAGATAAACTTACAAATGGCAGCCATACCACAAATTCTAAAAGCTACTATTATTGACTATAAATGTTCTCTTAAGAAATATATGTTTCGCAATAATTTGCACCCCAATGATTTTTGGGAAAGATGGAGACCTAGAAAATATAAATTTAGTTGTTGCCACTAACACGGAATAGTGAATTGCATTTAATAGTCCTCATGAATGGAATGGCAATGTTATCAAATTCAAATTCAAGTATCGATTAACTAGTAACTAAAAAATCAGTTCCATTGATAAAAAATTTGCAAAGCGTTACCGTTACATTGATACATTTGAAAATCTTTCAGGCGTTACCGTTTTGTAACGTAGTTACATGTAACGCGTTACTACCCATCTGTGGACTAATGGCTAATATGGAAGCGAGTTACTCTCCTGAGAAAAATGCGGAGACCTTTTCCTCAAGTGTAACTTGCTTCTATATTAGCTATTGCGTGTTACTCTACCTGCAACAAACAAAAAGTTCCAAAACAACTGCCAATTTCAACATTTTAGTTCTAATGTATTACTTTTGTAAATTTAATTTAAAATAAATTCAACAAGATCGGACTTATGGGACACCGTGTGTGTGTGTGTGTGTGTGTGTGTGTGTGTTTTTTTAATTGGGGTTGTTTAACCTCCTTCGCAACATCTAAGGTTATATGACGGAGGGGACCTACAGCTTTACGTGGGATCCGAAACACGGGTCGCTACATAATCTGGGCGCAGAGGACGGTCTCCAATTCAACTACTACCCAAACCCAATGTCGCTTAACTTCGCGATCTCTGGGAAGCGGTGTTACGACATTAGCCACGACGTAGCCCCCGTGTGTGTGTGTGTGTGTGTATATATATATATTAGGGAAGGGGTGCCAACTGGGCACAAGTGAGGTAGTGTGTGATAATTCACAGATTTAGCGAGGTATTTTTTCTTTCTGCGGTCACTTTTGGTACCTCGGAACTTTAGAGAAGGTACAAATTAGATTTTTGTTGAAAAAGATAGTTTTGTCCTGATTAAGTTAAGTTACGCTGGGTTAGCGAGTACCTCACTATTTAATGACAACCGAAACCACCCTTTTATCTTTCAGTTGCGTACCAAACTACTTGTCACGCCCTTCTCGGTTCGATGACACTAAGGTTACTTCAGTTAAATAATTAAGTTTGGTTAATTAGTTTTTAGATATATGGATTTAAGAAACTTCGTATATACCTGGCTAATGTGGAGGGAGGTGTGTGTGTGTGTGTGTGTGTGTGTGTGTGTGTACTTAACCGTTTCAGTACCAGGAGGATTGTTGTATCCCACCGGAAATAATATGCATATCGTACTAATAAAAAAATTTCAACAAATGCTAAAAAATTTTCAACAAATGCTTCAAACATGTTTACGTTAGTTGTAGAAAATGGAAGCCAAAATGTGCGTAATGCAAGCGACTAGTAACCAAAATATTTGGCTTGGAATAACAATAAATCTTGTACTTTTTCGGTTTATAGAAAAAATATTTGCGAACGAACGAAAAGTGGTTAAGTGAAGTAAACTTTTCGATGTAGGCAAGCCTGTCGTTCCAAACCTACGCAAATATTTTTAATGCTCGTAAGAAATATTTTCGGCAATTAATAAATCAGATATAACCTCCACTGTCATTAAGGGAAAAAAAAACTGTTCATATTAGTATACATCACTGCCTGATATTTAGAAGCATAAAAAAGTTTTAAAACCAAAACGAGTTTGGTGGCCTATTTTCAAGCAACTTTTAACATTCCATCTGGTTCAGAAAAAATTTCGACCCTTCGTCCTAATAGGCGATTAAAGCTTTTTCATAGGTTCACTATAGATACGCCTATTATTCTTATAAATACCCTGTTAGAACTAAGCACGAGGGTTTTTTATAACGGTATTGCGTACCCCGAAGGTCACGCATTCCTCCTAGCGGGTATTTTGGGTTTCACCATATGATACACACACACACACACACACCCCGAGTCCCGTTTACCTTTGAGGAGTTACCGATGCCCAATTATTGCGCGTGATTTACAGCGAATCTACATGGGATACAGTGTGTTTTTTAATGCGAATATATATCAGCATCAATCTAATATGATATATGCAGTTTTCTTTAAAACTGTCCTGGGTATCGTAATATGGGATATATGGTACATCACTTCCAATTCGTTGAAAAGGAAACGAATCATTTTCGTAACTTAAAGTGTTCCGCCTTGAACTTGTCACAAACAAGCCGAAACTGGTTATAATTCCCATATCAAACATCAGTATACTACGAGTATGTCAATACCGTGCATTAGTACCGTTTTCCATTAACAAATTTCGTTGACGGGAATAAACTGAATAGGCTCACGAGTCAAGGAAAAAAAAAAAAACGATTTTAAACAAATGACAATCTTAATCTCAAGGATAACGTGTTACCCATAAAATTCTTTGAGGGACCGTTAACTAAAATAACTTACCCGTTTTTGCTAAAGGGAGGGGGGGGGGGGGGCCGACCGCGCGCGCGCGCACTTTTTAGGACTCGGCCATTCAGTTTTTTTTTCTAATACTAAAAACTGATTGTATAAGGTTACATAATAGGAAATATATATTTGTAGTGTATCTGAACGCTTTAATCACTGAAAAAAGATTGAAAATTGTTCCCATAGTACAGGAACATAATTTGAATTATTTTATTTCGAGAGATTATTTTCCCAAATGATTCTTTTTTGACTTTTCTTCTTTTAAGTAAAATTCGCAGAAAAACTAACGACGCTAGTAAGTGTTATTACTTTAATTTATCGTATGAAGCCTGATGATAGTGCACTTTAGGCTCGCCGATCACTGTATATTCGCGTGACTTTGAGTCATAGTCTTCTCGCGGAAATGTGTTCTTTTTTTTAATGTTATTTGGTCCACTTTATTAGTACTCAACATGCACAAACACGATTTCACGAAGTAATCACGTTGCCCGAATTGGGTGGGATACACACGCTTCCACGAAGTAATAATCAATGGAGGAGCGTCATTATGTAAAGTTACTGGAACATTAATGCGCAAATTACGAAGCAAGTTGTTGATAAATTGCGCAATGCCAGAAGATCCAATAATAGTATTACGAATATATATGCCTTAGTCTAGATGAAATTTTAAGCAATTTAGGTCGAGTTCAGTAGCTTGCTTACATTTCTAGTGAATAAAATTTAGCATTTAATTTTACCCAACTAAATCGTAATGATTGATGAAGTAAAGATAATTGCATCGTTTGATTGTAGTTTGATAAATATCAAATGGTTTTCCGTCCAAGCAACGAAATTAATGTTAACATTTTACTTTAAAAAAAAAAAAATTGATTTTGCAGTACCGACAAACGTTTAAAATTTCTCGTCAATATAGTAGTTATATAGAAAGACTTGTTTAGTATTTGTCCACTCGTCAAATCCTTCTATCGACCGTCAATTATCTTCCCGTACGCACTTTATTATTGAAGAACCTCAAAGGTGGTCAGGTGGTCACGAATGCCACCTGTTGCCAAATTCATTATTTCTCCTTTTATTCCTTTATATGCAGTTAAGGGGTTTTAATTCGAAAGCGACTTCATTGTAAGTAATCAAAAGGAAGAGAATTTGGCCCTTTTACAGTGGAGAGAGATCAAACAAAAGGTATGAGTTCTTTAGACGCGAAATTTGGAGTGCCATTTTTACACAAATTACCCGAATGTACTAGACGGGCGCGAGAGTTGAAGGAATACGTGACAAAAAAAAAAAATTACAATATTGTGGCACAAGTTTATTGACATAGGGTGAAAGCGTCGGTAAAATATGGGTGGGGCCCTGGGTATTAGAGGATAAGCGATCAAAAGTGAGAAAACTGTCAACAAACGGGAAAAACTTTTTTACTTCCATGTGGTGGAAAATGGCAAATCCACATTCATACATTCTATTAATACAATTAACTTGCCTTACGTAGCAGTGCATCTCGAGTTCAAAATTCGCCTCGCGAAAAAAAAAAAATTATATACTCGCCCCCACCGTACGTGCGCATGTACATATAGATGCGTACAGCGCATGCGCGTGCGTTGAATAAGGAACTACACTTTACAGAATAAAGTAAATAAATATAATACAGTAATTAAGTGGATAAAGTGACACCTCATTTCTATGGTAATTTATTCCTATTAATATTAATTTTACATAGAGGAAAAAAATAATTTACGTATAGCAACTTATTTTACATTTCTATCGCGTATTATAAGGTTTGGAGTAGAGATTCATTCTCTAATTTTGAAAGAAAGCTTTCATAACTTTTAAATAGGAAATAAAAAGGATCCACTTTTCTCGTCCAAGATTCATTGTCTAGAAAGGGTTATTTGTTTACAGGAATACCACCAACACGAATGCATTGACCCACTAAATAGGGACACGTTTATTTTAATGCTAATCATTTAATATCACATCCTATTATACACGGTGTCCGAGAATTATCTGTACAATTTTTGGCTGTTATTAAAAGTCAACCATGAAGTGTAGAAATTCCATTGTTGTCCCATTTTACAGAGAATCTCTAAGTTTTTTCTGATACCAAGTTTTGACAGTTTTTAGAAATTCCAGTGCGTCCGAACATTATCTGTACAATTTCATCTTTTAATAAAATTCTTGATAACACACGTAAAATTCTTAAACAAGATTATTTAGAATCTATTTTCAAAAGTTTTATTAAAGTAACGTCGTTACAAACATTCGATATGTGCACCATTAGTGATTCGCAAAACATCCAATCGATACTCTAAATGTTGCCATGTACACTGCAGCATATCCACATCAATTCGCTCAATAGCAGCTGTGATTCTTGCTTTTAAATCATCAATGTGTCACCCGCGTACATTTCTAAAAACTTGTCAAAACGAGGTATCAGAAAAAACTTAAGGAGATTCTCTGTAAAATGGGACAACACTGGAATTTCTACACTTCATGGTTGACTTTTAATAACGGCCAAAAATTGTACAGATAATTCTCGGACACCCGGTATATATAACTGAAATTAGCGTACTGCGGGTACTTTTATTGCCAGGTGGGTATACATTTCGCAACATTTCTTCCGAAATAATGGGTAAATATTCGAAATGCAAAATGGGTAAATATTCGAAATGCAAATGATTACAGGATCTTTTCGTGGCAACAAACGATTCAGGATCGATCAGTTTTATATACTCAAACTCCCAAAAACTTTAGCTTGTACAGTTATCCTCTTGTGATTTTCGGTTTGGGGGGGGGGGGGGGGGGTCACCCGTAACTAGGACTTTAGCAGTTTCCAGATTGACTTAATCGCGTTGGTAAAGATTTTTTTTTTAGTTATCCGCGTCTCGTTAGGTTACATTTAAGATTAAAAAAATTATTCCATTACTCTGTGTCACTAAACTCTCAATTCCAGATCATGATCTTATGATATTCGTTGAACTTGTACAACCAGTTTTCATGTTCGTTAAGCTTTATATCCAGTTTCTTACTTCCCCTCCCCCCGACACACACAAGTCAAGTCTGTTCACTGAATTGCACTTAAGCTGGAAAATAGAGTATTGATTAACTGCGATGAGGAAGACCTTCAAATCAATGTTTGTGATTGTTAAGTAGTGTTTAACTCGAGACACTACGTTTTAATTTCTCCCCAATTTAAATTTTAGACATTTAATGAGCCTTCAATGCACGAGTTTTAGTTCTCGCTCGTAGGTATTTGGAATGCCGACTCAAAAGATACCAGGTATTTTTCAGTGTTGTGAGGTCTCCTTCGTATCATGTAAAAAAGCTCTTAGCTTAACATTGTACTGTTGCAGACCACACACTCCATCATGCCTAAACAAAAATATTTTCCTTAGAATAACGAGTAAACGAACGTGGTTTTTTTTCTATCTCCAAAAATTATAATTTTGTGTACAGACTATCGCCAGTCAGTTTCAAATCATGACTTCAGTAAACTACTTTCTATCTCCCATCATAATCATAATTTACAACCATCATAATTTCCAGATTTGTGACATCGTAACTGCTCGTTATTTATAGTCCCGATTTTAGTATGGATCATTCATTAAATTGCTCTCTTACTGGTTCTGGAAAAGTGGTGGGTAGCGATCGGAGATTCAGATGGCGTAAGCTTTCCCTTCCCCACACTCCTCCAACAATGTAAATACTTCCAAATGTAATCAAATATTAATTAAACAATTGAAAACATATTTAAGTTTTAAAATATCAACATATTCAGGTTTTGATTTTCACGTGAGCGACAATATCAACAGTAGTAAAGTCTCCGCCATTTTTTTTAATTTATCATACATAAACAAGGATTCTCAGAAACTCGCGAAAAGTAAGCGGGGCCATGAAGCGTAAAATTAATTTTTTACTTCCAGTGGAGGTGCACATTTTCCTTAAAATAGCGTTCTTAATACCATTACACATACATAGAAAGTCTCAATAAATGCTCTACTTTTGTCTTTCATTTGTTTTAATTGGAAACAGTCTTCACCAAAAGGAAACTCGAGATTAAGAAAAAAATGACGTTTTACTCTTTTGCAAAAGATTTAAGAGAATCTTACCCTTTAGACTCGCGTCGAGGCACTCGCGATATTTCACGTTTGTCTAAACGATTTTTATAACCTCCAACCAATGTGGCAAATGTCGAAGAATGATGCAACATTTAGGAGAGACGCGAATAAACACCGCACTTCACAACAATAGTTGCATGTAGGGTATTGTAATTTAATTGAACAATAGGTGTTGAAGGTGCAAACATTTAAGTCGCCAATGACTTCGTAAACAAAAGTAAATGAAGAATTCTAGGAGATTGTAAATATTTTTAGACCAACTTCGAATCACCATTTTGAGTTTCCGTTAAGAGTGAAACAACCAATTTTAGTTTTTAAAAAATCGAAAGCATTTAAGAAATGACTCGGCAGTTTTTTGCGGTGTGTGTGTGTGTGTGTGTGTGTGTCACGTTGGCAACAGGACAGGATTGGAGTAGACTGACAATTCTCAGATGTATAAGGTATTCTTGTTTTTAGGTAAGACTTTCGGTAATTGAGAACATTAAAATATTTATATAAAAATCTAGAAACATTTTTATTGTTGAAAAACTGATATGTTGGTCTTCATTGGGTTAGTCTAGATTACCAACTACTTCACCATTTAAAGACTCAACGGAAAACACCCTTCGAGCCCTCATTCACGTTCCAAACGCTTATCACGCCCTTCTTAGTTCGATGGCACTAAAATTAGGTGAGTTTTTTTTTTATGGATTTAAAAAAGTCGATACCTCGGTTATGTGGAAACGCGCACACGGTGTATGAGAGACCGTGCGTGTGCGCGCAGATATAAAGTATAGGTATCCGTAGACTGCCGTACGTTAACTGTCGTTAATGAGAGTTGCTGCCAGTTTTCATGACATTTCCATAAAATGCAAAATGAAATCTGAGGCCACATTAGTCGATTCCCTTACAACACCTGCCATGAACCATGGGCTTAAATTAGGTGTGGGTGCGTGGCCTATAACCAACATAATTACACCCAATTGGTTCACGAAATACACTCATCCCATTTCATACACGTGCGCCAAAAAGGCCTTTCGAGTCGAAATACATTAGCTTATTCGTGGTGGTGGTGGAGGGCTACGTCGTAGCCAAGTTCGTAATAGCTTTCCGTTGATCAGCGAGTTAAGCGACATTGGGTCTGGGTAGTAGTTGGATGGGAAACCGTCTTCCGTGTCCAGATTATGTAGCGACCCGTGGTTCGGATCCCACGTAAAGCTGTAGGTCCCCTCCGTCATACGACCTTAGATGTTGCGAAGGAGGTTAAACAATCCCTATTATTATATATTCGTTGGGGGAAGGGAAGGGAGCTAATAGAGTACGTCTGACTTTTACTCGTATTTTAGGCTAAGTTACTTTAACGCTTGTGAACTATCCTAACACGTAATGCATGCAAGAGTACTTTCTGGTGGGAAGAAGCATCGCGTAATTTCAGGGAAGAAATACAGTGCGTTCATAAAATATCTGAACGATTTGATTCGTTAATATTTTTCATACTAAATAAGATGTAAAACATGAAACATGTGTAAGCGATAGAGCAACTAATAGTTTTTTGGGATCTTCTCCATTTGGCGGCAGGCGGTTTTTTTTAACCAAATTTTCACCAGTAATACTTTTTTGTGCTAAATACGAATCTAACATTCTTTTTTGAGAGAAATGAAAGGAAAATATCGAAAAAAAGATTTTAAATACGAACTATGAAGTACTGCGAGAAAGCTTGAGATATCCCACACTACAGCAGTTGATTTCAATAATTATTTAAGAGGTAAGATCTACATAATATAATTATAACCTAACCTAACTTATGTAATCGGCTCTGTTTCAGATATGCGCTGCGTCTTTACTCGCTACCCCTGCAGTTATCGGTGGGCCAGGACTAACTGTAGAAATAGATGAAACCTGCTACAGTAAGCGGAAGTATGACAGGGGAAGAACGCTTCGGGAACAATGGGTATTCGGTGGAGTATGCAGGGAGACCAAAGAAGTATTCCTGTATGCCGTCCCTAGAAGAGATGAAAAAACGCTGTTGTCCTGCATTAAAGCCAACATCCGCCCAGGGACTACTATTATTAGTGACAAGTGGAAAGCCTACCAGAACATAGGAAAACTAGGCTACAATTATTTGCATGAAACAGTGAATCATTCAGAAAATTTCGTAGATCCAAACAGTGGTCAGAGCTGGGCAGTATTTAAATACATTTGTATTTAAATACGTATTTAAATACATTTGTGTATTTAGAACTGTATTTATAAATACATTGTTTTTCATGTACTTAAATACAGTATTTAAATACTTTAATGAGTATTTAAATACAATGTATTTAAATACTCAAAATATAAAAAATGTACATACTTTACTGGTTTAATACACGTTCTGTACTAGCACAGTACGACGCGTCGACAGTGTAGTACAGCATGGTTCATGTTTCAACGTGTCAGTTCAATCAGTTGTGTGCCACTCTTTGTCGAAAGCGGTTGATTTCTTTATCGTGTGCGTGTCATGGCTTAGTGAATTAGTGAATGCATATGTTAAAATTTGTATGTATTTAAAATGTATTTACAAATGTATTTAAATACAATTGATGTATTTTGTATTTAGTATCTAAATACATTCGTAAAATGTATTTAGTATTTAGTATTTAAATACATTTCTCCCATGTATTTAGTATTTAGTATTTAAATACATTCAATGTATTTATTGCCCAGCTCTGACAGTGGTGCACATACCCAAGGTATTGAAAGCATGTGGCATATCATGAAACACCGGAACAAAAGACATTGTGGTACACACCGTCAGATGGTAGAGTCGTACTTATGCGAATTTATTTGGCGGAAGCGTAATGAAAACGAAGATATATTTAGAAAAATATTAAAGGATATAGCTGATTTCAAATATTTCCCTTTCGTACGCCGTATAAAGTAGTTAGTATTTAAAAAAAAAATTTCGATATTTTCCTTTCATTTCTCTCAAAAAAGAAAATTAGATTCGTATTTAGCACAAAAAAGTATTACTGGTGAAAATTTGGTTAAAAAAAACCGCCTGCCGCCAAATGGAAGAGACCCGTTTTTTTTTTTTTTTTGTACAAGACTAAAGTTGTCAACATCCATGAACTACGAATCAGGATCAGAGATGCAATAGCGATGGTCGATGCTGACATGCTTCAATGAACATGGCGAGAAATTGAATAACGATTGGATGTTGTACGGGCGACCAATGACGCACGTGTTGAAGTTTATTAAACATGTAAAACTTTTAGCTGTACGGGGTCACGGACAAATTCGTTTGTATGTTATTGGATTATCACAGACTGAAATCGTTTAAATCTTTTATGAACACCCTGTATATTTATCAGCCTACGCTGCATTTAAGTGTTCGAACTCAATTTGAAGTCACGCAATCTCGAAGGCGTTCGAACTGCAGAACTCTTATTTGCTTTGAAAGCAGTCTCGTGTATCAAAATTCAGCGTTCCAACCAGTTGTTTGGTGTTCCACTTAGTATTTACAGCCAATCACCTTCAGGTAACTTTCAACCAATCAGGAGAGCCGACAGAATACTGGAAATGAAATCTTAGAGAATCTTAGGACCTACTTTACCTTTGGGCATTCCACAAGGAGCAGCTGTCCGGCCATTATCTAGATAGTCAAGGTCATACTTCCTCGCTGGTGGGTATTTGAGAGCGACATGTCCGCTGGTTGTCATATATAACACGCTAACCAGGGCATATAAGAAAAGTCCAGATGCAATACCCATGTTTAGCATGTAATTCAGTGTCGTTTCCGTATTTCAAAACATATTCACAGATCTGAAAAGGTAAAAAACGTCACTGTTGCGAAATCAATTAATGTTGGCAAATTTAACACAAATACAACCACAAAAAAACTTAGAATGCTTATTTATTTTCCCATTCCTTTTAATATGGAAAATAGTTGAAAATTACACACACACAAAAGAGCTTTACACTTTAATTCCACTCTCGAAATAACTGTAAAGCTATTTTAAAAGTCAACTGTACTTCTAATTGGAAGTTCAACGCGCGTATAAAAATCAATTTCTAACAATCTTGTCTTATTTTCTTAATATAAAAGTCTTCGACTCAAAACAAGAGAAAAACGGTAAATATTAAAATAACGAATTGAAGTCTAAACTATATATTGTATAAAAAATATGTTTGCAAAACTTTTGTCAGCTTTCGTTTTTATATACAATTGCGCGTTTACAGTTCCCTGAATTTTAAAAATGGAAACAACCTTGTATTTCAAAAAGTAGTATTTATTAATCATACGCAAAGCATAATAAATTATACAAATTAAAGGCTTTTCATCATATTTTGCAACATTACGTACGAAACAAGGCAACCTCCGATTGTATTCTGACGTGGCTAAAATAAAAAAGTGTAGGCCGACAATTTGTTCTGAAAAAGTTATCGAAATTGAATGCAAAACAGACTTCGCGAAACCATAAACAATTTGTCACTTCTGCATTGTGTTTTTCATACACAAGTAATAAATCAATGATAGTGATATTCAGCAATTTATCACATTCATCGAGTTCTATATTTTCATTATATACATACATACATACATACATATATATATATACACATACATATAAAGTTCTGCCGAAAATTTAATTTTTTAATAGTTCCGAACAAAAAATTTCTTATCTGAAGATTTAATTTAAAATTTATGACTACAAAAGCGATATTTTTCATTCTGTATGATACGTTTGAAGTCTTACAAATGTCAAAAACTGATGGCAAAGGGAAGAAAATCAAAAGGAATTTATAGCACATACTTTTCTCTGTACATATTTAGTATATTGTCAAAAAGGGGACGTCAATCAATCTTATTAAATTTAATTTTGCAAAGTTCAATTGGTGGATTTTTCTTCATACATCGCGGTCATTGTACTTACGTACGCAAGTGTGTGCGCGCGCGCGCGCACACGTCATTCCCTTACTATTCTGTACGAAAGTTATATAGATACACATTTTTACACGTTAAAAGTTCAAACTGCAATAACAGCAGACAATTAAGAAATAAAACCGACACAAAAAGAATGACAAATCTTAAATCCGAGTCCCATTTGAAATCCACATCAGAATAAATAAAGAGAGGCAGCGATACTATTTGTAACCTCTTAACACCACAATGCAAATCCAAAAGTTTTCCAAATTTTATCCTCCTTTTTATCGTGATCAGGATTCCTAATGGGAATCTAAATTAAGCGATGTTAAATAAATTCTTTTCTTGCGTCAGTTTCACCTTACATACCCTTGGGCAGGAAAGGTTCACTTTTGTAACCAGTTATAACTTGTGAGACAATATATATCACTTGGTGAAGAACTTTCCCATTATTTACTGCGCGTTCTTTCGTTCATTCTATCATAACTGACCATACAAGCACTGACCAACATTTAGACTGCCTAAAGATGCCCTGCCTGCAATGTGTATCCTGTTAGGTGCAGCACTATGAATACGTTGCTAGCATCTAAATTATGTTCATGCGAAGCAGCATTAACTCAAGAGTAGGTTTATGAAGACACGGTTGACGAACCCTGTCGTTTTTGGAGAAGTGCGCAACTTTTAAATTGTAATAACTAGGTTCATTTGGAATTCTTAGCCCTTTCAAAAGCATTTTCTTTGAAATTTACGGTAGCTACACATCCGTTACACCTCGAAAGTCAAAAACAAAATGCGTACAATGGAATAATTATTAAGCTTTCAACAAAAACATGATTATACAATTTTCTAAATTACGTCGTCATAGATTTTCTTCCACTTTTTATTGTCTGTAGAATTTCTGATCATTATATTCGTACACGAAAGGTTAAGTATGGTTGGGTTAGGGTAAAGTTGCGTTACGCTGGATTTGGTTAAGTAAATTTAGGTCTCGTTAGGTAGGGTAAAGTTGCGTTACATCATTTAACGTTTGTTTTTCTTTTTTTGCGGTGGTGCAGACATCTTCGTTCAAAAATATTCCCCCCCTCCATCCCTACCACAATTCTAATTAAACATTTATTTTTAAACGAACTAGTTAAAGCGAGCCCTACGGGACCATTTAGCTACACCTGCGGTGCTGGGGCTTTCAGCCTCAGTAATTGGGGACCGCAGGCCGGGGTCCCCCAATTACTGTGAAGTCAATAATTTATGGTCAAAAGAACGCAGGCATGAAAATCTCGAGCTTCACTAATCTTGATACAATGAGTTCGGATGTGAAGCTTAAGATCATCTTTGCTGCGTTCTTCTCTATAGTTTTATTGACCGAATAAATTGAACCCTCAGTAAGTGAGGGGTCAATTATTCGGTCAATAAAGCTAAAGAAAAGAACGCAGCAACGAAAATCTTAAGGCGCTACGGTATAAAAATTTGAAACAAAGCAAATCGCATTTATTTTTACGTTCAGAATCGCTTAATAATAAATACATGGTGTCTACAGACGGACAGAACCGCCTTTTTATAGTGTAGACTGTAGACTATAGAAGATTACTGTCCAGTATTCTGGAATATATAATATCACTGGTCAACACTCATTTTATTGCCAATCATATTAGAGTGATTTTGGGGTAACTTTGTGGTGCTGATTCCGAATATGACATCGGTTTTGCTAGATTGGCTCTAATTTATGATATAATTGGTACCCCATTGAAACATGTAAAAATGCAAAAAAATTAATGTTCAGGCGGAGCCTACTTACAAATCGCATTGAAATTGTCTCAAATCATACAAAAGTAAACACATGAAATACATAATGGCATTTTATTCGGTCTCACCATCTAGAATGTTCCGGTAGTTTCCCATATGCACGCGTTATGGTTACGTTTCCTATTAAATGAGGGTATTCATTATCTCAAGAACTAGAGCCAAATCGGAAAAACTTTCATTTTGGAATTCAGCAACCCCAAAATACCCTAAATTCGTACGAATTTCCTTGGCAACGAAAAAAAAAAGTTTTTTGTTGACCTGTGTATTTATTATGGAGTATACACAGCAAAAGCGAGGCCTTCTCAAAGGATATAACCAAGATTGCGCGATAATTTTCAAATTACTTCCACTGTGGGATTGTTTTGCGACAGCAGAGACCATAGTAATCTAAAGATTTTGGGATAAAATTAACAAAAGCACTTTGTTCAGTCAAGAACTCTTACGAACTTGCTTTCTTTGTTCATGATTAATTAGGCGACTCCCTCAAAATCTTTAAGTTTAAGGCCACCATGAATTATTTTTGAATGTCAAAATATTGACGTCACAAAAGAAAGCCGCAACATTTAGAAAGTCCCTCAGACTTTTCGTTGAATCAATACTTTCCTGTTCACGAATTGTTAAATATTTGCACAACACTCAAATGCGCACTTCTGAGTTCAGAGGGTTGGGGGCTGCGGGGGGGAGGGGGGTCTAATGACAACCGAATGCCTACTTTTGAAATAAATAAATATTTGGAATATGCCTAATCAACAATGTTTCGAACGAATTTACTATTATTTGCTGCACATGTAGTTCTGTTTAATAGCTGTGGCAGTGTACAAACTTTCAAAGTAATTACCATCACATTATGTTGTTAGTCTTAACCGCTGATTTTTATGAACATATACACGTTCACGCGTTTCTATACACAGTGAAAAATACTTCGTTGCAGAAACGAAGTTATTTGCTAACTAGTTCAAGCAATTATTCATCCATTTAATGTTACCAAAAATAAGCATTGTTAGTGAAATTGCAGAGTTGATTTAATCAATTTGCAAATATATGACCATGCATTTTGGGTGTTCCAACCAAGCTTTTTTTTTTTTGGTGTGTGTACGGGTATTTTTACCTTGAAACCTTCTTGGAGGAGGATTCTTAAACAGTAATTTGGTCACTTCAGCACTATAAAACTTATGACACCCGCAGCCATACTGTAATGAAGCTAAAATTAAAGCCATTAGACTGATCACGAGTTTGCTGGCCTTTCGCCTACACACTAGGGGTTAAAACCGGTATTGAAATACCGGTATTAATACCGGTATTGAAGAAGTACAAATAATACCGATATTATAGGTTTTCGGTATTGACAAAAATTGCTATTGTAAAATTTAGGCAATTTAGTCCTCCGATAAGACTGAAGTGGAAGCAGATTCATTACTGAGTGAATACATGCAAGAAATGGACAAACTAGGAAAAGTGCCATCTAAAAAAAATTCCATTGATTTTGATGTTACTAATGAATTTAAAAGCTTGGAAGTTACTTTACAGAGAAGTGAGAATTTAGAGAAGCTGTACAAGGCACTGCTTTCAATTAAACCTACAAGTGCAGAATCAGAAAGAGCCTTTTCTGCTGCAGGCCTATTTCTGACGAAACTGAGATCAAGTCTATCTGAACAATCCCTAGATGCTCTTTGTTTCCTCAAAGCATACTTTCAAAATCAAACTAAGAAATAAATATTTAGATACTAATAATTTCTATCTACCCCAGTAGTTGTATAATAATAATATGCTAAAAAAAAATTCAAATAATATTTTTATTACAATTTAGTAATTTACTGTATAAACTTTTTCGAATAGAATGCCATCTATTTGGAGTTGGGTCATTAATTTATAGTAAATATGGTGAGTACTGCAAGTCCCTCAGACTTGTGGGAGGGTTGGTAGGGTGGCACCATAATAAATCAAAATAAATTATTTTTTTCATAATACCGGTATCAATACCGGGATTAGCATAATTGCCTCCAAATACCGGTATTGAAAATTTTCGGTATTATGCAAGCACTACTACACACTCATTTTCCAGCGTAAATATAGCTGACGTTACAGAACCCAAGTACTTATTATTCTTCGTAAAGAGGGATACCACACCTTTACGCAAAACTTCTATTAGACTTAAGAGTCTTCTAACTTTACTTTTGTTCTATTTCCTTCAGCCTCGTCTCAGCCAATTTCCAACAAGTTAAACCTGTCGCCATCCGCTCGCTATATTTCCTCTGTGCGAAAGTGTAATGACATCAGATTTATGCATCCCGCGACCATTTCGGATCCGAAGAGATTTTTACTGGATTACGATCGATCTTAAAACTAAATGAAGTTTTAACACATTAATCTTTTGTTCTTCCCTGCTTCTTCACACATCACAGACAACCCAAAGGGGAGCAGTCTGAGAAATATTTAACTAAAAAATATGAGCAAATTAAAAAAAATTTAGTTCTCAATTTCCTTTTTCAGATTTCTCCATAAACCGAATGTAGGTTCTACCAAAATTTCTAACACGTATGACCTTTAATCCCAGATCCTCCCCCTGTAAATGCTACACGTCCTACTAAGAGTAAACGCGTGTATGGTAACTGCATCACTCCTTTACCAGATACACGCGTCATTTCCATCAAAATTTCCGTACCATCATGACTGAATTATGACCCTTAAGGAATTCATTCTCGTTCTTATCGACGCCCCACCCCCAACACGGACAAAGGGCCTGTGAATTTATTCCACTTCAAACGCATTTAAACTCGAGAAAAACTTCAACCAATTTTAGTTAACACGAAACTATTAACAGACCTACGATAGACATCCCATTAAAATTCGAGGTCTTTCATTTAAGATTTTATATTCCTTTAATGGTTCAACTAATTAAAAAAAAAATTTGTACCTAATCCAAGAGTCGTAAGTGCGAGTAAGAATGATATCGAGTCATTAAAACAGGCCTACAATGGCCAAAGGGCCGCACCCAATTTAAAAAAAAAATTTGTACTTCTAAATGACTGGATTTTCATTGTAATTTTTTAGGTTTTTCATTCTGTTTTCAAATTCGAGTCTCGACAAAAAACCTTGAATTTGAGAACGTGCCTCCCTCATGCAGCGATGTTCTCCATAAAACTATTTCGAGCAGCTTTTACGCATTTTTTTTTTAATTCTTCCACACATTCATTTTACGACCACCACCTCCTTCTACATGCGAATGATATAGCGACCCGTGATTCGGATGCCGCGTAAAGTTGAAGCTCTCCAACGTCCCATGGCCTTCAGCGTTACGAAGGAAGTTAAACCCCCATACACTCATACTAGCTATACAGAAATTCTGAAATACGAGTCCTTCATCGCAAGAACAATGATTCATCCGCTTTGGAGCAGAATATCGCTTCAGAAAGTAGAAGTCAATCAGTTCCTTAGACTATAAATTTATCATGCGCTCTAAACGACATGCTTGGGCAGCCATGGAGGAGAGGTTAGGCAGAAAAAACGCAACTACTAAGGACATTTATGAATGCTGCAACTTATACAAAAAGATAACCAATAAATATAATGTAATGAATAGTTAGAAAATTTGATTTAAAAATATGCACGTTAAATTAAAAAAATATTGCAGACAAAAATTAAATTCTTCCCGCATTTGTTATGGCTATCCTTATATTAGTGTATTAGTAATATTGCGTTAACGGACAAAATTAATATAATAACTTAAAAATTAAAATTAATGTTAAATACACTTAAACGCCATTTTTAATTTGAAACCGACCTTAAATTTAAATTTCAAACGGCTCCGACCAAAATACTAACTGGTTAAAATCTTTAATGCTGAATTTATACAAGTCAACAAAATTTTCTTTTACTTGGAAACAATGAACTTTATGAAGATGATCAAGAAGGTTCAAGGTTAAATTAAACGCATCGGAGATTAATGAGTCAACTTTCTAACGGTGACTTTCATTTTAAAAGAAACTGTTATAACTTTTTACGTAGAAAGAAACTGTCCTGAAGAACGTATGGTTTGTTACACAGTTACACAGTTATACAGCAGAAAAAAAAACTTTACAAATACAGGCCTATGACAAGTCCCTCTTTATAATCACATTTACATTAACTTGATATATATTCAAGAAAACTTGAGGGTTCTCTATGTATTCAGGAAATTTAAAATGAAGATTTTTTGGTGCTGGTTAAGTGTGCGGTCTACCTACGATTGGTTAGGTTTAATCATGATATTTTCGTTAAAACTAACGAAAATATCATGACTAAACCTAACCAATCGTCAAGGGCGATTGACAATGGGATGTAAACAAACAATTAGTAAACAAGATAAGAAGCTATAATTAAAAGGTAGACCGCCGAATCGTAGGTAGACCGCACACTTAACCAGCACCGATTTTTTTAAAGTTTTAAAATGGCCAATTAAGAACGTTTCAAATACGCTATAGTTTGAAAATACAGACTTCCGTTTCGTAGGTTACCTACAAAGGTCATCTGAAAGTTGGAAGCAACTATTTATGTTGAATCATAAAAATGTTGAAGTAGAGCTATTATATGGAATGTTAACCCTGAGTACAGACCTTATTTAATACGTAAACACTTTTCAAATTCATGTAGCGTACGTACTTCTAAAATCTAAACTAATTCAAACAGTGTCCTCGCATGCAGTGACGTCACAAAACACGTATCGAAGATACAAACGCCACCTCGAGTCTATTTAGAAGGCAATAAATATGCTGACTACAATTTCATGGAAGAGTACATAGAAATCGTTCAAACGAATAGCACAAGACTAAAAAAAAAAGGCTGTGCGTGACTTTATAGATAGAGATAGATAGAGATAGATATTAGAAAATTTGATCTTCAGTTACGCGTAAACTCCTTTTACTTTCATATAGTTAAGAGGGATTTAACAGCTATTATTATAGAAACTTCCAAAACTTATATCTTAAATTTGTAAACTATGTAACGTTTTCTACTTGCTTATCGACAGAATTACTTGCTCAATAATAATTATTAAATATTTACACTACGAGGTTGGATACAAAGTAAACAAGTATGGACGTACAATTTATAATTCCATTCCTTCGTCTCCCTCCCTCTCCTTTCCCACCCCAAGCCCCACTGCACCCTGCTCTTACTCCATCTCTGTCCAAGGACATTTGGCTCAAAGCCTATTAAAAGTAGTCTTGCTCGTTTCAAACTTTCCCAAATTAGATCTAATTCATTCGCGTCTTGTATAAGCCAACAAGGCAATGCACTTAAGATAGTCTCTGTATTGCATATTATACATTAGTTCAGAAATTACATTAAGCTATCAACCTCGCAGGATAACCGAGTCATTCAAATTTATGGATATTATTAGACAAGTACTGTCTAATAAAAAATAGATTAGTGACCCCTAAAAAATAAATTCACAGAATGAAGTACAGAGAAAATATAAAATGAAAATGTTTATTGGCAGACTATAGTCCATATGACATTATTAAAAGCCCTACTTATTTATATCAACTTAATTATGAACATTATAATTCACAATTAAGATAAATTATACAGCCAACTGCAAGCTTTTTTCTATATATTAAGACGTTTAAAATACTCGTTATAATGAGTAGTATTAGTGGCAGTTTTTTCCTTTAAGGCGTTTCAAATCCTTTCACCCCCAATTTTTCATCTTAATTATCACCATTATTTCAAATTATTATTATAATTAATAAACATGAAAGAATCCAACTTCCTCTGTCTTATTTTAAATTATGAAATTTTATTCAAACTATCAAGTTTTTAAAAAAGGTACATTTTTAAATTTAACGTTTTATTAAAAGTATCAAAATAATCTCACATTTTAAACGGATTCACAGTACACAAAGAAGCTTTGTCCTCGAATTCATTTCGTATAACGTCACGGGAAACTATTATATTAAGTGTAGAAAATTGTCTATTTCATATAGTTTTCTAGTTAACTAAATTAGATCAACTACGGAAGAAAAGACGAGAGAGCTTCTACAATCATCCAATCTTGATAATTTTCCTTCCTCCAACAATTCTCGAAAACTTCCTCTCAAGAATACAAAGTTTTACAAACTTTTTCAAAGCCATTTTGAAGCCCTAATACTTCTATGTTGAAATTCTATTGAAAGGAATTGAGAGTAGTTTTAACATGGACGAACAAACATTTATGAAAATTGAGTCGAATAATACTCGATACATTTTGACAGATACGAAGAAATACTTTTTTTTTGGCGGTGGAGCGGGAAGTTAAACTAAATGGTCAACCGATCGTCTTTTGTTACTAGTTTTTATTGCAAAAGGAAATCATTATGCCAGCCTATTTCGTTCAATTAAGAAACTGTTGTGCCACTCTACGATCGCTCCATACGTAGCTTTGGGTCTTTAAGGAAAATAAGTCCAATTTAGAGAAAATAAAGCCTAATTTGGAAAACTTTTCTATTGCATTTAATTCCTATTATATATCTATGCGATTTATTTGCTACTTTCATGGGTTTTACATTATTGAGGCCTAACACGATATTTCGAAAGTTTAAATTTAAACAGTCTTAAAATTAACCTTCAGTATTTTCGTTATTATTCAATTATTGTATGAAAACAAATTTTAACTGTAATCGAAGTAAACAAACTAATATTTTTATCTATTATGCACTTCAGCATAACTAATGTTTGTCGAAGTAGGCCTATACCCATCATTTCTAAACTTTCGGAACTGTCCTTCAAATATTTTACTTTTATTCATTGTAAATTATGGAAATTGTAAAACCCAAGGTACATCCTTCTTTTAAACTTACTACCACAAAATACTTAACCCACACAACTTACACGCGTACAACATTCCCAAATTTATTAAACTATCAGAATGTTTCTGCTCGTGACGTCATCTTGAAGAGATCTAAAGTACCCATGCAGAGAAGGAGTATCGCCTAAGGCAAGGTCAATTTTAACACGAGGTTACTGGACTCAAACTACTACTATTTTTTTTTTTTTTTTTTTAACGCGAATCCTCTTTCATTGACAATTAACGCTCGCACAAATTAATATTTTGAGTATAAAAATATGCATCACGTCACACACACATCACTGTATAAATCTTGCACTTCAAAGTACCAAAAAAAGCACTGAAAATGGAAAAACTGATAACCATTAAAAAAAGTACCGAAACGTTAAATCCGAGTTTTATGATAACTCGTCAGCAAATTAACCGAAATTTTCTGCTCAACTAAACTGTCAAAAGATACTGAACAGTTACACACTTGCATAACAGAAAATATCAATTTCACGCATAGCCTAGCCTAAGATTAGAAGTGGTGATTTTATACTGCAAATAGCTGCATTTGTATAAATATTTTAACTTTCACACATGACAATCAGTGAGGACGGCCAGAAACTGGCACAGCGCTCAGCCAACTAATGCGGCCCACTGCTCTAACTTCTGCATTAATTATTACAATCATTGGAATTCGAACCTACGACTTGTCTGCGCTTCGCTTATAGGGAAACTAACAGTGAGCTACGGACGATGGCAACTTCACTGATGCAACTATTAATGGCTGTAGTTTAGCTTCTACAATGAATGGTGTAGGTGTAAACAAAAATATTTCACTTAAAATCTTTTGTATATTGGCGATCCCAATACAAAATTTAACATTGTAGCCTAGTCCCCCTAATTACTCAATTATACAGTGAATTTAGTTGCCAAACATTCCGTAGTTTAAGGAGTTTGCCGTATTTTGGGACTAATCCAAATCTTGTATTAACCCTACCCAAGCCCCGGCATTTTTCACCAATATTTTTTTTGTTTGTGGTGAGTCTAAAACAATTACCCTGACAGGTCATAATCAAGTTTATTTTTCTTGCGTATTTTTTACATTCATACAGAATGACACAAACATCTTCAACAAGGTCAGATCCAATGAAAGTACAAAGAAATTTAACTTCTAATTAGCTTCTATAGTACGTAAATCTCCTTAGCCTACTGAAGGAAGTGGATTCGACAACAGATGAATAACTTTCTTCTACAAAATTTACCTAACCAGATTTGGCTTAAATACTTCAATTATTATGATACAAAATTAATATTTATCATTTGACCTAAATTACTTAACGAATTAAATTGGCTTCCTTTAAAACAATTTTCGCTTCAAATGGTTTCAACAATCGATAACTTCACAAATTTCACTCAATGCTCAACACGGCGTGTATATAATGATTCGATAACTGTATATTACAATATTTTCCAGTACATGCGCAAATGATACTTTCCTTTTTTTGCGTAAGCGGAATGCCACTATTTTTGTTAGAAAATGCAGTTAAACCGCACTGTACTGCGGCTAATTTTATTACGCAAAAGTAGCAGTAAAATTGTTAGAACGCCCCAGGTATAATTTGACCAAGGCAACCCAGCCGGGATCCACCAAACTCGCATTGGCTCGACCGTATGTTGACCCTAAAAACTTCTCTATCCGCAAATCACGAGCACTTTCTATCTAATGATGGATATCTATCAGTAGATATTCACTCGAAGGGGAAAGCGGGACTCGAAAGCGCTTGTAGTTTAAATTTCACTGTTACTCTCGCGGGATAAGATTAATACATAGCGGTTCATTGCCCTCTTAATTCGTGTTTAAACGATTAGATTTATATTCTGTATCACCAAAACAGGATATCTTAATTTATGCACTTGTATAATTAAAGAAAATTTACTTCTAACATAATATCCGTTGGGATTCTTCATACAAGCGATCCATTAGGCCGGCCTCACACAGGATCGTCTTGAGACTCACGACTCGGGTCGTGACGACTAGTCGCGTGTGATTTTACGTTGACAGACTCCGCACACTGCGGAAACACGACACGAATCGCGTCGCGGTCGCTGCCGTGTGCGGGATTCCCATTTTTCAATGTAAAATCACCGCGACTAGAATCGTCAGTCGTGAGTAGTAAGACGATCCCGTGCGGGGCCGGTTTTAGTGTACAGGAGTTATTCTGCTGAGAAACTTCTCATTTCTCTGAACTTCCGCAGTTTTCTTTCTGACGAAGTGCATTAAGTACGCACAAGGTAATCCCGTAGATTTCTTTCGCTACTTATTTCTGCGCATGAAAACGGGCACTCCTCCGCACCTAAGTGCACATCTTAAATCTTAAAACCTAAAGCCATTTCATAACCCCTTTTAGAAAAAAAGGGTTCTATAATAATCGAAGCGGTTTCCAGTAGATTTGTGTGTCTATGCTTACGTTCCATTATTGCGTGCATTACGATGATCCCTTAATAAAATTCATTTTTCGGTTAAAATTATTAATTTTCAATGTAAATTAACAAACGGATCAATGTTGCCAAGGATTCGAATAATTATTAAATGCAGTCTTGTCATTATTCAAGTCTCATCAAATGCAGCAGATTTTAATTAAACCGTCTTTTATGCATTTTTAACTATCGCGTACGAGACTATAGCATTATATTAAGCATGAAATCTTTTAAGATTCTGTAAAAAACATTTATAATTGATGCATTCCAATGACCTTTTTTCGGGGCTATTTACACCCAAATTTTGGTTGACAAGCCAAAATATGACGAGACAACGAAACTTGTTAACTGTCCAATGAAATATTAAGAATAAACTTATGAGCACAAATATTAACCTTTAAAACATAAATGGCACTAATCTGGACAATTTCATACTTGGAAATTATTCATGAGCTTTTTAAAGTATCGCACGCAACATTTTCAACACTCGCACGCAGAACCTTCATACTGTGGAGTCGGAGCAGTAAAAATAAGGTTCGAGTGACAGCGATAATTCAAGTTTTAATAAACCCGCAATCAGTAAACGTCTTGTGTAATTCTTTCCTTCGGACGAGACAACTTAATGGTAGCCAATATTCTATCTTTGCGTACTAAAAATTACAAATTTTGAAAACATTGCGAGACTTAATTCTGATTTTCACAAGACACTTTTCATACTGGAACTTATTCTTCAACAGTCAATCCATCTTCACACACCTCAGCACAAACGCGTTTACTTAAACATCATCAGTTGAATTTTAATGTCTAATTTAAGGGCACACCTTCTAAAACCAAGTCAAGCTAAGTTCAATAGTTATACAAACCGTTTATGCATCCCTTCTGGTTACAAGCACATTGTGAAACTCGCGCACTCGAATGTTGTAGGAGGGAATGGTGTTTAATGGTGCACGAAAGCTAATCGAGTAAAATTCCGAGAAAGTTAACATTGTTAAAGACGACTTTCATCTTTTAATAAAGGCCATTCTAAAGTTACCGCAAGAAGAGCACGTTTCGACTTGCGCTGTAATTACTTCTCAAGTCTTGCTGCGCGCGTTACCCTTCATTTATTTGAATCTTCACTCGGACAAAGTATAATTTGAATCATCTTAATGCAACTGATCTCGTCTTTGGGACAAACGGTAATTACAAACTTTAAAAACCCAAAGTTAATTGGTACAATTTTTCGATAAAAAAAAAAAGAAACCCAATTTCCCACAAATGCACGATTCATTCCAGTTAAAATTTCTCAAACTCATTCATGATGAAATTTTACAGTACATTTTTATGAATTTTTGTGGTTTTATTATTAACCCACTTTTGAATTTTATTGTTGCAAATTCATGATGATGAGTCAATCCAGAAGTATTGAAGATGGAGGTGATATGGAATTTTTTAAATAGGTGCTTCGATCTTTCATCATCCCCCCAAAACTCCCCTCTTCGTGCATTAGTTGCAGCTCTCGATGATTTAAAATGCAGAAATTTTAAAAAAACAAGAGGAATTTCAAGAAATTTAAGACAAAAGAACTTTAAATTTTTATACAAAGTGCAAAAAAAACACACACACACACACACACACACACTATCTCCGTGCAAGCGAGGTACGGTACCGACGTTAAGTTCATGTATCTAAAAATTAATTAACGGAACCTAATTTAATCTAATCTTAGTGTCATCGAATCAAGAATTGGAGGTAGGTGGGGGAGGAAGAAGTAATTGGGACGCAACTGAGGGCTCGAAGAGTGATTTCTATTACGCGTTAAATAGCGAAGTATTTGCTAATCTAGCCTAACCTAACCAGGACCAACGTATCTTTTCCCCCTGCAAAAATGGTCGTTTTTTATAATGTTCCGAGGTACCTCTCAAAACCTACCCGACTAAATCCGAGTTATCACACACTACCTTACTTATGCCCAGTTGCGTGCGCAATATAATACCTAACAGGTCCTTGTACGCAAGCGTGTCAGTGTATGCAATAAAGCGCGGAGCATGCGACAAAACCGTTACTGTACTTGATTTTGTACGCACGCAACGCGCACAAATTAAAATTCCGGAGTAACAGGCAGTCAAATTATAGGTGTTCATACTTCAATACAAGAGTGACCGTGAAGTTATATCTTGGCGAACTGTAACCAATTGTCCGTGATTTACTGTGAAATGCACAAAACTGCAGTAATGTTACCAGCTTAGAGTATCGATCATAGTTATTTTAACACAAAAACAGACTTTAGAAGTGTTGTCAATGTTATGAAAGACTTTCATTGGGTATTATTCCTAATTACAATAAGTTTTGGACAAATACGTGTACATATATCGTAAGCCAGGAGCGTCTGTACTGCAAACTAAAAGAAATTATAAATTTAACCAATCATTAGATTAAGATGAAGCACTGTTGTGTCCGATGAGTCATATACGGAAGCCTCTTAGTATGTTGACCTCTATATATTGTATGTACTTGGCAATGATGCTGCGGGTTGCTCGTACCCTGAATGGGTGTATGGGCGGAGCGGTGCATCGTAAATTTAATGAACTGCCTTTCATCTACAGTTTAATTTATAAACAAGTCAAATTTTATATATATATATATATATATATATATATATATATATATATATATATAAAGATGTGAAATTTATGATTTTACAGTTACACCCTTTCATATTATTCAAATTTTATATGATAATGCACACACCTTTAACTGCATTCTGAAATTAAATTTTCTTTCGTTCCAGTGTAAGGAAAATGTTATCAGAATGCAATTAAAAGTATTATATAATCCCACTTAATGTTAACATACTCAAATACCTTAAAAAATAAGGTTAATGTAATCAATTTCTAGACTAATAAATGGTCATAAAATTTGAATGCAATAATTAGTAATTGAATCTATGCATGTGCAAACCGGTTACGACTAGTTAACAAGATTCAACTACAAAGGTTATTTCTAGTTTATAAACTATACCTTCAGTTATGAATCACTTTGCCATAACTTCTTTTTTAGCAGGTAAAGTTCGATTTGCGACATTTTTGTCAGTTATACAAACATCCATAAACGAAGATTCAAAATTTCAAATGTTTAAGAAATTTTAAACAATTTCGAAAAAAACTAAAAAATGCAAACGTGTCAAACTCAACCTATTTTTTTCACACACACACACACACACACACACACACACAACTAGCTTTCAAGATTCAAATGCTATAATTTTAAATTATTTCCTGCAGTAACAGCCAAGGTCATACGACAAAGACTTACAGCTTAATGTGGAACCCGAATCACGGGTGTCCATAATCTGGACGCAGAGGAGGATCATCCATCCAACCAATGAGAACCCAACATAGCTTAACTCGGCGAATCTACCGAAAAACTATATTGCAACAGTGCCAAGACGTAACCTAACCCCTATAATGTTTAAGTGGCTATTGAAATTCACTCTTATTTTGAATAAAATCGGAGTAGCTACAGTTTACATCATAATGAAACAAATGAAATTTACAAAGTTGTCTTACACACACACAATTGTCTACTTATTTGCATTGCGACACTGACTATGAAGTTCCATTTTATTAAAACGTATATGTAAAACTTATTAAATTCATTACGCTTTCGTGTACAAGTAGAGAGTTTTGTTAAGGAATTTGTTCGGCATTTCATTGAAGTTCATTACTTACTAAACTACAAAGCGTAGCCTACGCAAAGCCAAGTTTGACGTTTATATATTATGAAGTTGCATATACAATGGGCAGCGTCCATAACCAAGTGGGTAACAGTTTCCCTGTAGGGAAAGTGAAGACACATCGGGGAGGTTAGATTCCCAATGTTGCTGATTCATAATACTCGTGGTCAGCGCATAGAACCGCATTAGTTTGGCCTGAGCGCCGTGCTAGTTAGTGGCTTTCCCGACTCATTACGGACAATCTACATCATCATACTTTCATCGTACACTGTCAAAGGTAGTAGGATTAAAATTAAGTCTGAATAGTACAGGCAGCTTCCAGTAAAGTAGATTATAATCAATCTACATTACTACAGAAAAGCAAGGACAAACAGTTCAGTAAATTAAAATGGGTCATCCTAACAAGGAAATTAAATTTAAGGTTAGACATTTATTTGGGTTTACAGACTTGCTTTGTCAGTAAATTGTGTAAATACCATAACCAGATGCATGAATAGCCTACAGTACAAGCCTATACCCAGACATCCAACAGTGCATGCCATATATGGTGTATAAGTATTGTTTCATACCCGTAGGTAGTCATCCGCTTATTTTCTCTCACATGCCCTGAAGCATTAAAACCTAAATTTAAATTTTTAACAAGGACTTCATCTGCATAAAAAAAATTCCTGCGACCTGAATACAATTAACATACTGAAGTTTGCTTTTCTTAGACAATTTACTTTAGAAATACAGAGTTGACGAAAATAAAAACAAGTTCGATTTTCCATAATTTTTATTTGAAAATAAAAGCGAGTAAATAACATTTCATGAAGCAATATTTAGAATCATGCCGCTTTCCGTTTGCATTGCGTAAAGCTGACACGTTCTGGCATTCCATTGAGCTTTACCAGCATTTGTTCCAGAGAATAATCATAGTGGTGTCTATTTATTTTTGTCAACCCTCTGTACACATACAATATACAGGCCTAAACGCCAAACTGACCTACTGCAACAAAAATGTTTTCGAAAAATATTCCGGATTAGTTGACCGCAGAAACGGGAATTGTCTTCGCCACCACAACTAAAAAAACAAGGTACTAAATGAAGGCGTGTACAGGTATTTACATAGCCTAGTATATACCAAGTTAATCGTGCACACACTAATAATATACACAAAAACTTACTATATTCAAATGAATGTATTCCACTGCAGTGCCATTACAGCGTTAAAAACTCTCCAATTCTTCTTTGTAGACCTTCCTAATGAAAACCAATCAATTCAGATTGGCCTCTTGAAGGTGCAAATGTTCCCACACTCGTGCCATTAAAAGCAATATTAATAGTTCAATTACAAGCAATTGAATCGGTTTTTACGAGTATTTTCAGAGTTTAGAGTTTAATCTTGTGTTCATGAAACCTCAAAAGGAACAGTCCAAAACGTGGCGTGAAAATTAAAATTTCAAACTTAATAAAAAGTATGTACTGCAAAAACGCATTAGTATATTAAAAACTACTTTCCACTACCAAGAAAATTACTGAAAAAGCCCCTAAATTATCTTTATTTGCAGCGATGTTTACAAGAAAAAATATCGAGGCTGGCGCAAGAATTAAGGCTTCCGGGAATAAGAAAGCACCCTAAACCCAATCACTTCTTTTTAACAACCACCGAAAACACTTCAAACATTATACAATAATTTTATCAATATACTTTAGTCCTCTATCATCAGTAGAGAAAGCTAAGGAAAAAAACCCGCATACAAAAGTAAAATGGGGGGGGAGAACGAGATGACGTGGGGAGTAGGGTAAAGCCTACACTGCCTACTTATCCCTCTTAAGACCTCCTACCAGGATCCGGGTCGTCTGTCGCAATCATTGTGAAAATTACCTCTCCTAGTCTAGTCCGACCAACCTAAACCAACGAACATGGGATATACATACATAAAATACATTAGGCCATCTAAGGCCAACCAACCTTAAGTAATAGTCTCATCCAATGTAGTTCAACGCTAAGACCTTGTAACCTTTCGCATCTGAACTGATGTTAATCTGGCTCAACACAATTGCTTTTACCGTTTAATTAAACCAAATCCAAGCAGTAGTGATTATCAAACAATGGAGCTTATAACCAATGAGCCTATAATAAGGATTTAAAAGTTCTATAATCATTTCACAACATGCTATAAACCCTATATACAAAATTAATAAAAATTATGATAATTTATAACAGGATACGTACGATAATTACGATTCATAAAATATCTTGTCAATTATAATTGCCAACAGTAATAAATCTATGCTTTTAATTGAAAGTACAAGTAGTTATGGGGCCCACTTCCCCTAAACTTTAAGATCACTTTAAAAACGCACCGACAATGGACAAAAACTTAGTGACTACTTTGAGAGATTCTCTTTTCAATAGAAGTTAAGTGTTAAAGTGGTTAATACTAAGTTTTGCAGATACTAGATTACAGTAGGTTAGGTGGTCGTTTTAGAATAAGTTACTTCCAACGTGACCAGTTTCAGCCAATCACGATTTTTTTTTAACAAATTTCAACTTCAAAAAGAAATTGGTTTCCACGAAACTTACTTAATTTTAATGTTGATACCAAATGTTACTACGAACACTTAACAGTGTGCAATAATGTATATCGTGCATACAAGTATATTTTTATCGCAGAAATGCGATATCTGTTGAGAAACGTACAATTATGCAAACACCATTTCCTAAGGTAATAACTAACAATTTCACTATATTAATTAACATTACCCCCAATACAACAACATAGGGCCGAAGACATTTAAAACCCTTCTCAGACAATCGTTGGGGTAAATATGATTTATTTCAATAATAGAAACGGTCAATACTTACTCTTGCCACCCCTGAGAGTTTATCCAGTGGAAATTTAGAAAGCTCATTTTTATTTCGCAATTCCAGTAAAAACTAAGCAAAACTAACGATTTAAATTATCTCGTGTGATTAACAGTTTGCGATCATTACATCATACCTACAATTAATTATAAACTTTAAAAAAAAATCTTTCTGCCTTGCCAGACAAAGTTCTCATTTTCGTAATGGCTACTTGTAGCCTACAACAATACCCAAATATTTGTTAACTATATTAATCAGGAAATACTCTACAAGACAAGGTTATCCTAGCCCGAAATTCGTGAGTAACACCGAAAATTTTCGAAAAATTCTCCCAATTCTTCTTCATATTAACATTTTCACACAAAATCAACCTCTAGAACTGATCAATCCTCATCAAAATAAAAATTTAAACGCTATAACTTACACAAACACCTTATAATTAATCTTTAAAACCTACAAGTTAAACTTTCTACCGATTTAAATGCAGCAATTCGTCTAAGAAGGCATCCAACCTGAGCATATTATTTCATGCGAGTGAAGTGTAGCCTCAGCAATCTCAAAATAAAAATTTTTATATCCAACACAAATACTTAACATATATTAACATAACTAACCTTGCTTTTATTTAAATTCTTCACTAATTAACAATGTTAATAAATGACACTGTTAACATCCACTTCAACACTAAATATCCCCTTATCAACAGAGTCTAAAATTCAACTGACTCGCGAACCTGGCTTTCAAGAAATTCAGTTTTTCTTTAGTTACCTCCATTCAGCGGTCTGGCTGGCTGGCTGACTGGCTTTATAAATTCCAGAGGGACTGACGTATGAACTTAAAGTTTTGGATACTTGGCTGTACATATATAATTTGACGAAAATATTACATAATAATAATTCAATAGTAATAGCGGCATGCATAGTTATAGTTAGCCTTCTCTTTTAATTAGCCTTGAAACAAATTTAAGATATAGATATATTTAGGTTATACTAAGTAATATATATATATATTTTTTTTTTTTTTTTTTAAGTTCGGGAAGAACCGATTCGCCTCTATTTAAAAGGGCATATCTCGGCGGAAAAACAAAGAAAAAGTGAGAGGAAAGACAGAGGAAAAAGAAAGGGTGGAGGGGACAGTCGAAGTGGAAAAAGACCAAGGATGACAAGGACTGCAGGGTCGAGCCCCATCAGCCTTGGGTGCTAGGGCCGGGAGGGCGCACGTGAAACCTCCAGGAACAAGCACGTACAAACGAGCACAAAGAGCACTCAAGAGCACGAGCTTAGAACCCCCTTGCGGGGTTATATATATATATATATATATATATATATATATATACTTGCAATAAAGGATGAAAATATGAGTATGTAAATGCTTGCAACACGCAGTATCACTGCCAAAGTTTGTTTTTAGGGTAGGGGGAGGGTTAGTTGATGCCAATAGTATTCCTGACTGGACTCGGGTCATCACTGGTAACCAGTGAAGGAAGTATTCCTTCGATTGGCTTTATTCATACCCATAGAAGAGGTCAAAGGACACTACTTCTATAAAAGAAACAAGCATATATATATATATATATATATATATATATATTTGGTTATATCTGGTTAAGTTATTTTGTATTTAATCAATAGAGTAAATTTAACAGTCAATAGTTAATAGTTAGCAAGGTCATTAAATGACACTAAGAAATAAATTCAAAATTAATGTCAGTAATAAGTTGTAATAATTCAGTGCTAATTTTTATTATTATATTGTATTGCGAAGCGCGCTAAAATTAACTCTGAAAAAATAATTACTGAAGGAAATACATTTCTTTTTCGTACAGTATATATATAATAATTATATATATATATATATATATATATATATGATGAATAAAACCACGAAGGAAAGGAAACACAGAATGGTGCTCAAGCGCTTTCGTCTAATGACATCCTCAGGAACACTCATTAGACGAAAGCGCTTGAGCACCATTGTTTCCTTTCCTTCGTGGTTTTATTCATCATAAATATTTTTCACGTGTTACTTTTGTGAAATAATTTTCATATATATATACAAATTTTTATTTGTAATAAATGCTATATTATTTGTATTTATTTCTATATACCGTTCTATTATTCTTTGTCATTTTTCATTTGCTCTCTCTCTCTCTAAAGATTTAAAGTGTAACTTTCCCCGAAAGTGTTTAACAGAAATTTTCTTTAACTTTCTTCATTCCACTTCGTGTCTTTTATTTTCGATGACTTTTGGTCACCTATTCGTTACGTCTGACCCTTTAGCGACCCTGTTGCGGGGTATTCCCGACCTGACCTTCCAAACTGGTGCAACAGGAAATTTGACCAGTCATCCGGAAATAAAACACCATGAAATTTACATCAGCTGTAAATTTGTTAAAGAAAAAACAATTATCGTACTTTTATTTCAGAAAATATCGTGTTCCGTCGACTAATCTGCGGTCAATAACAGAAAAGAAATGGGGTTTTATTGACTCTAAAATTGGTTTTCGAGTAAATTTTTTAGTTGGTTTGTATTCATCTCCTAAAGGATTTCGATAATTCCAACACGAAATGTTATTTGAGTAGTAATTTTTATTATAAAATTATTTTTAAGTAAATCATTTTTTTTGACAGCTAAAAGTGCCCAAAATATAATGTGTATATATAATTATTATTATGTATATGTATAATATATATATTACGTGACAGATATGTTTTACATTATATAATATTAATTTGTTATTAATATAATCTATTATGCACAAATTCTTTCTTATAAATAAATAATGAGTATCTTAATAGGATTCAAATCTATTTTTGTGTAAATGTATAAATAAATATATAATACAAAGAAAACTTATTTTCAGGGAAAAATATACAAATAAAATAAAACCATCTTTATTGTGGATTATTCACAATCCACAGCACTTAAACTAACATACACATACAGCCTTATTATACACTTAACTTCATACGCAAATACAATCTTTGCTACATAATAAAAATATTGCATTGTACACCAGCAGTTGTCTGAACCAAGATCGCCCTATAGATGAAAAGGTACATCTAATATACTATTTCAGAAATGAAGCCTTTTATATATACTGTATATATATATATATATATAATATATGTAACAGTTTTTTTGCGTACACCTACAGGTCGCTACAATTGGTGTAGAACAATGCGGTTTTCACCATTCGATGCGTCTTTTTATTCTGCAGTGCCCATGCTAAAAAAAATTCCCGAACATAAATCCTGCCCCCCCCCTTTTAGCGGTACAGTTCTTCCCATTTCTTCATTTTTAATCATAATTTTGAGAAAAAATGGGGGAGGGGTGGGGTAATGGGGGAGGGGGTGGGGTTAATGGGGAAACTCAGAAAAATAGATGCGATATACTGTATATATGTAACCAAAAACAAATTAAAGTAAATTCTTTGCAAGGTGCCAGCCCCCTTCCCCCCTTGGGGGTAATGGGGGAAGGGTGGGGTAATGGGGGGAGGGTGGGGGTAAATGGGGGAGAGGGGTGGGGTAAAAATTGGTGGGGTACATGGGGGAGAGGGGTGGGGGAGGGGGTATTGGGGGAGAGGGGTGGGGTTAATGGGGGAGGGGTGGCGTTAATGGGGAAACTAAAAAAAAAAATGATAACCAACATCGATTCCGGTCAGGAAGATCATGCTTATCACAACTAATGGAACACTATAACAATATTATTGATGCACTCGAAACAATGAAAACTATGATTTTGCGGGCCGCAGGGCCCCCAATTACTGTCGGTTCAGTTATTTGGTCAATAAAACTATAGAAATGAACGCAGTCATGAAAATCTTAGGCTTCAAATCCGAGCTCATTGTATTAAGATTTGTGAAGCTTTAGATTTTCATGGCTGCGTTCTTTTCTGTAGTTTTATTGAAGGAATAATTGGTTTGCCAGTAACTGGAAGGCCGCAGGCACCCCAATTACTGAGGCCCAAGGTGAGAGGAATAGGAATGATATACAGATAAAGGGCTACTGATGTTCAAAATAAAATACGCCGTAGGGCCGTAGGCCCACAATTCAGCCGAAGCACCGCAGATCTAGCAAAATCGGCGCGTAGCGCCGACCTTCTGCTAGTTGTATACAAATTGATCACGTAACAATAAATACTTAATATATTCTATAAATAATTGATTTTAACTTTTCGTTTTGTAGATATACAATTCGATATGTATAATTTACAACTGGAATACATGCACCATAGTCTATTTTTCTTATAAACAATGACCATGTATATGAGTCACCAGAAAGTAAATTTAATTTCATGGTTTTTAAGTTATAAAAGTTTTCATTGGCTTTTAAAAGTTTTAAGTTATATTAAACTATCTTCATATATAATATACGAGAAGTTAAAAAGGTCAATGTTAATGTTGAATATGAAACATATACGAGGGTCAGTCAATAAATAAAGTTCATTTTATTATTTCCGGCCATATTTGCGTTGCCCAAGAAATAGTGATATTATTTCTCGACATAATGTAATTTTGGCAACTGCTTACAACTTTCTGGATCGCATCAAGCAAAAAGGTTTTGGATCACTTGAAGATCAGGGCCCCCAGCCTTCGTTAGTTAGCCTTATAAGGCTAACTAACGAAAATATCACGACTTAACCTAACCATTCGTCAAGGGCGTACAGTTGACCTAATGATTTGTTAGGTTAAGTCGTGATATTTTCGTTAGTTAGCCTTGTAAGGCTAACTAAAGAAGGCTGGGGCCCCTGATCTTCAGGTGATCCAAAAGTTTAGTTAACCCACGCAGCCTTTCTCCTGCATTGCCAACTTTACTTCATATTTCGAACTTGTAATCATTTGGTCGATAGGAAATTGTATCGATAGCCTAAAAAACTAACCTGCCTTAACTTAACCTAACCTAGCTTATTCTGATCCACAATAACTTCTCGATTAAATCACGTTGAGAGAATGACTTTAGTCCATCACTGTCATGGAGCTAGCGTCCGTAACTCAGTGGACAACATCGTTTCCTTATAAGCGAAGTGAAGAAGCAGATCGGATGGTTCGAACCCCCGATGCTGCTGGTAATGATACTCATACACAAGTGAGCGTAATGGGCCGCATTCGTCTGGTCTGAGCGCTGTGCCAATTTTTTATCCTCCTAACTCGTTATTATTATCCTCACTATCATGATAAAAGTTTTGGTCCCCCCCCCACCCCCCCGTCCCATCACCACCCACCAAATCAAATAACATGACAGGAACCAGTTGTGAATTCGGAATGATGGGTTTCGTTTTGTTCCAAAATAAAAAAAAAATGTACTTTATTTATTGATTGACCTTTGTAGATGCAGTATTTGTACCAGCGTGTTTTAATTGTAATATATATATATATATATATATATATGGGGTTGTTGTTTTTTACTACAACCACATTCACAATCGTACTAAAGCGGAATTGAAAAATATTTTGTCATTATTACAAATAAAAAATTTTTTTTTTTTTTTTGTAATTTTCAATTAAAACAAGGTTACGTCATTATAAAAATCAACTTATAATTTATCCGTTCTTGTAATATAAATAAAGTTATTCCGAAATGTTTACTGTTAACATGTTAAAAACATTTATAATTATAAATAATTATAAATAATTGAAAATAGTTGAGAAATTTGATGAAAATTTCAGAATAAAATAATTCATATATATATTATATATACATGAATTCATCGGCTCGGGGATCGAGACCCGGTGACGGCAGGCGGCACGCAGCAAAACACAGCTATTCATCCTTCCACACAATAAAAAAAATTGGTTGGTAGATAAATGGGTACCCTGGGTAGCTTAGTGATTAAGACGATGGGCTGCTGGTGAGGAATGGTTCGGATTCCACGTTAAACTACAGGTCTAAGGTAGAGTGACAAGCTTGACCTTCATCAGAATGAGCAATTCGGACGGAAGCCAAACCAAGGTTATACGGTGTCCCCCAAAAATGTCTATTTTTATTTGCCCGTTATTTTATAATGGATGTATATTTTATTATCGGGGTTTCTGCTTCAGAAAGTAACCGATATTGGAGTTTTTATTTCGCTTATACCTCTATATGCATATACGTATACATTTCTAATCTTTCATTACTTAATAACTAATAAATATTGTAGGCCTATATTAAAAATGTTCTTTTACAATTTTCTTTCGTAGAAATTAGGAAAAGACGATACTGCTACTAATAGATTATAACCTAGTAAAGCCATAACTGCATTACCCCCAGTTTCACAGTGGTTTCAGCAGGATGAACCACCTCCACACACTCCTTGTGAAACTCGCAACTTTTTGAGCAAGCATTTTTCCGGCCGACTAATCTCTCTTCATGAGCCAGTGCAATGGCCCCCATACTCACCTGACCCCACATCCCCTGACATTTTTTTGTGGGGTTACATAAAAGACAGGATCTATTCTACCAAGCCTAAGACACTTGAAGACCTAAAGACCAAAGTCTATGAGGTAATCAACATCATCCCAGCTGAGCTATTTCCAAAAATTCTGTCAAACATCTGTGTAAGGTTAAATATTCTGTTAGAAAAAATGGCAATTACACTGACCATGTTCAATTAAAGTTCGTCTTTGTGTCTACATAACTTCTTTTCTTTTTTAGCTTTAAATATTTGTTTTGAAGCACACATTTTGTGGACACCTTATATATATATATATATAATATATATATACATTGATTTTCTGGTTTGGTGATGACTCGTGATGACCTCCGACCATTGAAATATCTTTAAAGTTTATAATACAATAACGTAAATAAAAAAGAACGCCAAATCGATGTTCAAGCAATCAGTAGGCGATAGACAGCAAATCGACAAACATCAAATCGATAGAACGACGGATCCATATTAAAATAATTTATAAAAAAGAAGTCGATGGATTATTTTTTATAAAAAATTCTTCTTAAAAAAAAAAAAGCAAGCGTCTCTCAATCTCTCTTATCTCCTCTATAATCTAAGCTCTCATCTGGCTCTCAACCTTTCATAGGTATGAAGGATAAAGAGGACTTGCATGTAAAAAATGGGGGACTCAAACATAATAAAATATAAAATATTGGAAACAATCTTTCTTGGAAAAACCCAGGATAGGATGATAATAAAAATTTTACTTAACATTACTGGGGTTTCACCCAATATATATATATACCACCACGTTTTTAGACAGAGCAAAGGATTCACCGTTTCACAAGGACCGCTCTACCCATACACCCATTCAAAGTACAAGCAGTTCGCTGCGTCATCGTCAGGTATATAGATGGTCAATGCAACGTATACTAACGAAGTTCCCGTATAGACATGGTTTATCACCAACGGGATTATAATGTCGGATTCTGTTGATTTACATAAAAAAAAAATTGGTGCTCTTCCAATATGTGCTCTACCTTAAAATTTACATTCCAATACGTGATCTACCTTAGATTATTCGGATTAGCAGCAGGTACGTTAGTTAGCCTTATAAGGCTAACTAACGAAAATATCACGACTTAACCTAACCAATCGTCAAGGGCGTATAGTTGACCTAACGATTGGTTAGGTTAAGTCATGATATTTTCGTTAGTTAGCCTTATAAGGCTAGTTTCACGGTAGAGCACGTATTGGAATATGGTAGATCACAGTTTCGCGTAGAGCACATATTGGAAGAGCACCAAAAAAATTGTTCACAAGAACGCTTTCTTTAACAAATGGTAAATATTAAGTTTCGGGGACACCAGATTTTTGGACCCCTGATTGGCCGAAAGTTGGTGACATAGGAAATAACTGACTAACCTAGAACTACCACCTAACCTACTGTAACCTAATCTGGATGCAAGAGTCACCTTGATTAGCCCGAAGTATGAAATGGGCGGATCACTGAAATCTGGTGTCCCCGAAACTTAATATTTGCCAAAATATTTTTAATTTTATTCAACAAAATATTTTTACTTTCAGTTCGACAAACATTAATTTTGTTGAGATTTTTGTATATAAAGCATCAATTTGGTGAATCTCGTAGGCCTACATACTTTTTTAATTCTTATTCCTTCAGTTTCTAAAATTTTGTTTTAAGTTACACATTTTGTACGAAGAAATGGATCTTTTCCTGTATAGCACCCCCAATTTCTTCTTTCCCGGTTAGGTTAACTGTACGCCCTTGACAATTGGTTAACTCGTGGTATTTTCGTTAAAACTAACGAAAATATCACGACTTAACCTAACCATTCGTCAAGGGCGTACAGTTGACCTAACGATTGGTTAGGTTAAGTCGTGATATTTCGTTAGTAGCCTTATAAGGCTAACTAAAGAAGGCTAGGGCCCCTGATCTTCAGGTGATCCTAGATTTGTATTAATTTATTTGAAAGGACTGAAGCGTGACTCTCTACATAAACAATAAACAGAAAAAAGTATAAATTACAACGTATTTTAAGTTATATATTCACGAATTAATAGCCTAATTAGGTTTACACTCAAAAAGACTAACCTGATCAGAAATTCAGATTTTCAAAATTAACTTAAGTTTTTTAACGAGAAAATTAGACCCGAGTCTTATGAACGACGTTTGATAAATATTTTTGAAGATTTTTTGATTGCTTGTTGAGTTTAACTTCTTTCAAACACGGTTCCTTTACGTGTATTGAGAGTCTTTATTACACACACGCGTCTGAGTGCCCTCGGTTGGATGAAGGACATAAAACAGATCAACCAACCACACACACACACACACACACTAAATTATAATTTACATTGAGGAAAAATATAAATAATTTCATTACAGTTTTCAGCAAATTCATTTATTGTCAAAATGATTCAGGACCTAAAATTTGTTCAATTTGAAATTTCTGCACTTTCAACAAAGAAAATTCTATGATTCAAATGAAAATTGCCTTTCAAAACATAACAAATTTATTTGAAAATACTGAATTTAGCATAATCTTCGTTCTCTGTTCAGAATCCAATGAGAGATCATATTCATGACCATTCTTTGCTCGTGTATTATAGTTCGCGTTAGAGATAGGCCTAGTATACAGTATAGATCCAGGTACATGATTCAGCAGGAGTAATTGACGCACCGCAAGTTTTTACATTTCCTTACCAAGGCTACACAAATACCCCCGTTCCAATTGCGAGTATGAGCCTCAGGGCTTGTTATACACAAACTGGACCAAAAACTCGAATTACGAACAATTTCAAACCTTCCGTTTGTGTTGTATAAAGGAATGGATTAACATTGCGTTTATTTCCTTTCCCTATAATACTAAAACAAACCCATAAAACTAAAACAAACCCATAAAACTAGAAATAGAATTAAATTCATTCTTCTTATCTTTAAGTGGGTTTGTAAAAAAAAATATTATTTCTCTCTGAAAATGGGATTTTTAGGAATAATGGCGAAATATAAGCAAGGTCTGTATTAAAACTCGTGGAATACCAATAAAATAAAAGGTCATAAAACATCTTGCCACGCGGGAGAAATCGATGGGCTTTGCAATTTTCATGACAAAACCCACTTGAAAATATATTATTATTTTTTTTTATTATTTTGGAAAGGCTGTAAATTCATAACTAGGCATTATCGAACGAGGGAAGAACCGCTCTCTTCTTTATTTGGGGGTAACTACAGACCTGTATCGATTATTTGTATGATAACGGGAAGAGGGACTTAAATGTATTGTTTCATATATATATATATATATATATATATATATATATATATATAGGGTGATTGAAAATAATGTAGACATTTTGAAAATGAGTTATTTTGCATACTCATTGCAATTAATAAACAAAAACTTGGTACTTTTCCGTTATACCCCTACAGTTTTAATAAGCCCTCAATGTCAATCGCCCTTGACGATTAGTTAGGTTTAGTCGTGATATTTTCGTTAAAACTAACGAAAATATTACGATTTAACCTAACCAATCGTCAATATATACTGTGTGTGTATATATATATATATATAAGACAAACGAAATCGCCGAGGGTGATTGACATTGGGGGCTCATTAAAATTGCGGGATATAAGGAAAAGTACCAAAAACTTTGGTATGTACATAAGTAAACACGCAAAAACAGTATTTAAGAGTCATTTTATGTTAATTGTTCAAAATGTCCACCTTGCGGCCAGAGCTGGGCACTTGCGGCATATTGCGGTACTGCGGTACTGCTGCACTACCAAACCGTACCAAACCGGTACGCGGAAATTTGAATGCGGTAGCGGTACTGCAGTACTTTCAGCGATCCTTTGCGGTACTGCGTTATGGGGCCCGGGGTGGTAGTGCGGTGGTACCGCAAGTACCGCAGTACCGCAAATATGCCGCAAATGCCCAGCTCTGCAAGTTGCGGCACAACGTCCCAAAATATATCGGCACGCGGTAGCGTTCATAGTAGTCGAAATTTTGCGCACTTCTTGAACAATCGCTTCCTGCAAGTGTTGCACATTTTCAGGGTTCTTACCATACACTTTGTCCTTCAGGTATCCCCCATAGATACAAATCCAGAGGTGTAAAATCAGGTGACCTTGACGAAATATTCAGTAGCGGTTACACGACGACCTAGCCACAACCCAGGAAATGAAAAGAAAAGCCGCACGTTTGCGTATAAATTTAACATACAATGACTATTAAATGTTTTTACATGCTTACTTATGTACATAGTAAAGTTTTTGTTTATTAAGTGCAATTAGTATTCAAGATAAATAATTTCAAAATGTGTCCACATTATTTTGAATCACCCTGTGTATATATATATATATAATATATATATATATATATATATATATATATATATATATAGAACCATTTACATCTACATTTTATACAATACCTGATGATGACGGTGGCCTTTTGGTAATATTAATTAACAGATTTGTAGAAAGCTTTTCTCATCGAATTTAATCCAAAGCTTATAAATTATGCCTCACATGTTGAATTTGAATACAGAGTGTATTAAACTTTAATGAAGATCCAGAATTACAGTATTGATTCCCAAAATCAATTTCAGTAACTCCGAATTCTTCTGCAACTTTCATTTGACGATGTTGAGAGAGTCGAGGTCAATAAAAGAAAAATGGCGCTGTAGCTATTAAAATATTCCTATATTTAATTAAGATTTTAGATGACTTCTGCATCAATTTTCTAAATATTTTAAATTATAAAATAATAACAATTATAATTTCTAAAAATAATAATAATAATTATCTTTTAAGTATTTAGTTTACCTTCTGATATAAATATATTTGTACAGTTAGTGACTGTTTTTCTATGAAACAAGTTATGAAGAGTTGTATTCTATAATGGATGTTGTAAAAAGTAGATTTTTATAAGGTTGGTCTACTCGTAGTAATGGAAAAAACAACCCTTTGACTTCTATTCTAAAAAGAGGTAAAGTCTTAGGTTATTTTAAACCCCTTATAGGCTTATACGTGTATTACAGTTTTAATTTAAAATTTTTTGCACAATTAGACGTAATATATAAGATTTGTAATTAGTGTAGATTCGTTTAACTCTTGTGTATAGGATGTATAAGGATTCCTCTTGACTGACCCTTCGTTAAATATGTACAATTCTGCATCCTTGCAAGTGGAATTTATTGTCACTGTACAGTTTTCAAAAGTAAATCTTAATCTACTGCTTTGTCCTAATATCTTTAATAATAATGATAATAATAATAATAATCTCGTACTGATAAACATTAAAAAAATTGGTATAATATTATTAATGCCAAGTTATGCCCATTTGGAATTAATTAATAATAATTAGAGTCAATACATTTAAATAAATCTTTAAAAAAATATTTTTTACAAAAATATCGAATAATTATGATATTTTTTATCGTAAAGTTAATAATTGAATTCATACCACAAAACTATAAACTTAACAAATAAGTTTATAGCAATGTTAAATTAAGGTATAACTCACTCAAAGAGTGTTTCCTCTAACTGGTAGAGAGAGTCCTCCTCAACTTACGATACTACTGAACATCGAATTCCAAAATACCATGTGGGGGCATACGAATAAAGTGCCCATTTGAACGCAGTCTCGAGTTAAATTAACTTCTGAATTTGCTTTCACCTCCTCTTGAATCCTTTTCACTTCTTTGACGATTTGAGACCAACCCAAAGGATAAGTCATCTTTTTTATGCTATCGGTTGATAACACTACTTTTCCTTCTACAGCTCCTTCTTCAGTTTCTTTTTCTATCTTTTGTTTTTGTTGTTGTTGTTCTTGTTTTTGTTGTTGCTGTTGCTGTTCTTGTTCTTGTCGTGATCGTTGCTGCTGCTCTTGTCGTTGTTGTTCCTCTTCCAGAATAATTTGATTCCCGAGATACTTCAAGGCCAACCAACACTCGTCCACCTGCAAAATCAGAAACTAGAATTATGAAACTCTTCTGTTTAGAGGAGTTCCTCAAAGTTTGATGCATTCTAAGGAATTATATGACGCATCCCTGTGAAATAAGTCTATACTAAAAACGTATAACAAGTCCCGTCTCAATGATCCCCCTCGCTGCCGAAGTTGCTCAATGGCATACTCATTCAATGAGCCAACTGAAAAGTTGTTTACGACTGTTCGAGTCTCACTTGTGTGCTTCAGGAAAACTGAAGAGTAAGGCTAAACAAGTAGCGATAAGTCGAATTTCCATGTTTGGGTTTCGAGTGTCAGAGGACACGTTAAGGTGTTGGTTCCCTCTCCAAGTCCTGTGGCTGAACGGGCAAGTTAAGAATGCAAGTTATCTGAAGTAGAAATAAAGCCGAAGGAAGCTGGCCGAAACCGCGAGTGATGCGAAATATTACAAAACCAAATGGATGGTTCAACCTATTCCTGACGCGGATGAACCTCGACATTAAATTTAAGCTGTAATAAAATTTTAAAACGACCAAACTTTGCAAAAAGGACACACACACACACACTTCTTATCTCAGGTAGTTCAACCAACCTCAAATTGTACTTCAATCAGTAGAAACTAAATAAATCATGGCAAAGATACAAAGCCAAGAAACTCGTGAACTGAAATATTTATTTTAATTAATAATCCCAAATTATACGTGTCTGAAATTTTTAAAGATTAAAAATTACACAATACTCGAATTCTAACTCTCGAAAACCGGTGTTTCGTACAACGACTGATTGATTACATCCAGTTACGCAAATCGGAGTGCAAATTTTCTCCAAGCACGACGTAAAAGTGCTTGCACGCGAGTCTGACATAACGATAACGAATGTGATAAAACACTGTCGGTACTTCATGCAAATTTTGAAGATAACGGGATATCACGGTAGACCTCCTGCTGTGTCTTCACCTCTTCAAAGGTGTTACGAGTGGTGTTCTACCTGGTAACACACTTTCTACACACTTAATAACTGACACATACACACACGTGCGTGAACTGCAGAGTTCCTGAGACACTGTAACTATGCCAGGATTGCTATGTAAAAGATACTCTGTGCAGTGTATCCATGAAAACCTACACTGAAAATGTAATTGGTATATATATATATATATATATATATACAGGGTGTCCATAAATGTTTACCCTGAAAATAGTATGCTCTCATGTTTTAATGATGAATCTTACATCCGTTTTCTTTTTACAGGTGATCTCGTACATGGATAGAGTTTCTGTGCTGGTGTGTTTCGTCTACCGCATTCGCCGCTAGGAGCGCTGTAGCAGCTGTTCAGTTAAGATGGCGTCTGTGACAGAGAAGGCACAATGTGTTGTGTGGCTTGCAGAAACAAAATCTCCTGTCAGTGTTCAGCGAAGGTTCAGAACAAAGTATGGAAAGAATCCACCTGATGTGAAATTAATTAAGCCGTGGATGAAAAAATTCTTGGAAACTGGAAACGTGGAAAAGGGAAAGAGCAGTGGTAGACCATCAGTTTCCGATGGGACGGTGGAAAACATTCAAACTGCTTTCACACGGTCACCAAGGAAATCGGTGAGACAAGCTTCATGCCAACTAAAGATACCGAAGTCTACGGTGCACAAGGTGTTACACAAACGTTTGAAGTTACACGCCTACAAGGTAAATGTTGGAAAATGTGTGGCGCGAATGTGAATACCGTTTAGACATTTTACGTGCCACTAGGGGTGCACATGTGGAAGCTTATTAAGTTTATTAACTATGTATCAAAATTTTGTATGTTTATCTACTTATGATTAAAACTGTTTGAATACGAGTGTTTATTTAAAAGTTATAGCATGCTTTAATCAGGGTAATCATTTATGGACACCCTGTATATATATTATATATATATATATATATATATATATATAATAATTATATATATATATATGTGTGTGTGTGTGTGTGTGTGTGTGTGTGTGTGTGTGTGTATCTATATATATGAGAGAGAGCAATTAATTCAAATATCATTGATCTGATGGATCAATTGAACTTTACCAGTGTGTGCTCAAAAGTTCCTGAACTGGTTATGCTGCGCGCGCATCACATGACGCGCATGCGCGTCACGTGTGCATGTTGTAGTGCGACTTAGTCTGTGTCCAAAGACAGTTATCGTTTGTTGATATCATATTTTGTTATCTCGATATTTACTGTTTCGTGAAGTCATTTTGTTTTGTCGCATTTTGTGCATTTGAATAATGGCTACTGTCGCACACTTCCATTGCGATGACTGACGTTTTGTTTCAATGTCATATCCGTACACCCACGTCTCGTTACCTGTAACGATGTTTCTGAAAAAATTTTCATCAAGATTGGCACGTTGAAGGAGGTCTTGAGACACAACACGTTGCTCTTTCTGTTCGGCAGTGAAGAGTCGTGGCACAAATTCGGCTGACACACGACGCATCCCCAAATTCTCTCTCAGTATCGTATGGCATGATCCTATCGAAAAGTCCATTTCGTCTGCGACTTCCCTGCCTATCAGTCTACGGTTCCCTCGAATCATTTCACGAACACAAGCAACAGTGTCATCAGTTCTTGAAATAGAAGGTCGTCCCACCCTTGCATCGTCCTCCGTCGACGTTCGGCTTTTTTTAAAGCGTTTGTGCCACTCAAAAGTGGTTGTCCGACTTAAGACGTCCCTGCCAAATGCTGTGTTCACCATGGCACGGGTTTCAGAAGCAGTCTTGCCCAGCTAAACACAAAACTTTATGCACACACGTTGTTTTTCAACAGTAGCCATTATTCAAATGCACAAAATGCGACAAAACATACAAAATTACTTCACAAAACAGTAAATATTAAGAGAACAAAATACGATATCAACAAGCAGTAACCGTCTTTGAACACAGACTGAGTCACACTACAACATGCATCACATGACGCGCATGCGCGTCATGTGATGCGCGCGCAGCATAACCAGTTCGGGAACTTTTTGAACACACCTCGTATATACGGTACACGTCTCCATATATCTATTATCCTTACCGCTTGCGGCAGTTTGCTCGGAGCTAAAATAAACCCTCTTGCGTGATAATTAAAAGGAATGTTCACTTTCCCTTGCAGTTCGAAGGTGTACGAATAAGGAATCTTCATTTTTATGAGAGCCCAATCATCAGAGCCACCGGCAGCTGCGCCTAAAACAACAACAGCAATAATAATAATAATAATACTAATAATAATAATAATAATAATACTCAATTTATTTTTTATGGTATCTTAACGTTTGTAATTTTGCATCTGATGCAATTTTCAATACAATTGCAAATAATTACACTCCAATCAAATATACATTATGATATACATTAATCAAAATCTTTATTAAGTTAGTTGAAAGTTTATATATATATATATATAATATATTATATATATATATAAACTTTCAACTAACTTAATAAAGATTTTGATTAATGTATATGACGTTAACAATTATTATTACAGATAATATTATACTATTAATAGTATTATAGTAATACGAATTATGGGTAATAATAGTATTAATATAGAGATAGGGAATTTCTTAGACGTATATTAATTTTATAACACTAATAATAGCATCTATATTTGCTATAATAAATTAGAGTAGCCTTATTCAATTACAGCGGCAATAGTAACAGTAACAGAGCATGAGAGAGACGAAATATCGAGAAAAAGTAGTCCACTTTTGTTAGAAATATCATTTGAGATTTTTTTTTAATATAATTTTCAATGATACTCTCATCCAGTGTTAATAATAATAATAGTAATAAAAATAATAGTAATATTACCTATTACCGATGCTTGACGAACAATGTAGGTATTTCTGTATTTGTCATAAATCACTTTCGCCATCCCGTCTGCCATTTTTGTCTAAAAAAAAAATATATATATGAGGAGTCCCGCGTCTTACGGTACCTAAGCGCCAAAATTAACATTCGCCAGAAATCGCCTCCAAAGTTCAGCAATATTCTGGCAATAGTATCTCTGTTATTAATTGAGCTAGAACGTTCATTTTTGGCTAAATTAGAGTTCTAAGTATGCTAATGAAGATGTTAATGAGTTTTTGGAATAGATTTTCATATTTTATATTTTATATATATATATTTTTTTAATTTTTTGATTTTCTTATTATGCCGAACTTTGGGTGAACATTTGGCTGGCGATAGAGGTGAAAAAAGTAGTTCGCTTCATAAGGTTTTCAACCATACTTCTAGTGTCGTAAGGTCATTATAACCCAAACCACGCGATAGAGGAAGGGTGAAAATAGTGATATCCATCAAAAACATGTTTTCGCCTGTGGTGGCGCTTAGGTACCCTAAGACGCGCGACCCTTCATATATATATATATATATCGTAAAGAACGACGCTTGTATCGTAAAGAACGTTTGTATAAGAGAACATTCCGCGCGGAATGTTCTCCTATACAAGCGTCGTTCTTTATGTTAATTATACTGCGTGTTCTTTGCAGTTGAAATATATATATATATATATATATATATATATATATATATATATATATATTTCAACTGCAAACAACACACAGTATAATTAACGTAAAGAACGACGCTTGTATAGAAGAACATTCCGCGCAAGATGAGGAGGGAGAATGAACAAATTAAAAAATGAGGTGTGTATATATATATTAGATATAGATAGATATATAAATAGATAGATAGATAGATAGATAGATAGATAGAGTTCTAAAATTACTAGTAAATTTTTATATGAACGCAATGTCGCAATATCTTAACAAAAATTATGCGATATTTAACAATTTTATTTCAAATACAGCAACAATAAGAAAAACAATAATTGTTTATTTTAGATGTTCAAAGTGTCTTCCTTCAACTGGAACACATTGTTCAGTGTCCCACTACTGATCGACAGACAGGTAAAAGTTTACTCGGTAATTTTAGACCACCCTATATATATATAACTTTGATTGCATTAACCGCAACAATATAATATCCAAACCTGCAGGAAAAAAATTATAAAACAGTGTTTAAAAAGGCTAATTTCGGCTGGTCACAACCAAGCCCTTTTCAAAGCCATAAACTAGTTAAAATGTCTAAAGAAAGTTATAAAACTTCCGCCCCGCGCAAGAGCTGAAGGTAAAATGACTGTGTTAAGGCATAATCACGGACAGAGATGGTAGCTGTCGTACATCTGGCAGTTGGCAAAGGCAAAATATTGCCCAGATTTCAAACATTCAAGATGAGAAATCTTTAAGTAAAAATCAATCCTGTACATCTGGCAGCCGGTCACGACCCGAAATTGCCCAAAAATATTTTAAAAAGTAAAAAATAAAGCTATCCATACTGTAGGATAGCTTAATATTTGAAATGGTGTTTTCTCCTAAAATATAAAATGCCTCGCATATTTGTCTCTGTTCCTGGTTCCTGACCTTCATGATAGGTTTAGAATCCTGGAAGTTAAAAATATGATTATGATGTTCCCTATGCTGAACCAAGCTACTAGAGTATTACCCGATCTCGCGTTACATTTTGGGAATTAATCCTTCTCTGAAAATCAATTCTCTCCGATGTATTTTTGAGGGCACCCTCCACATGGGATTTCATAAAGTACGCCAGAATTGTTGGAGGCTTTTGTAATAGGATGACGGATGAACGAAGACAGTTTATTTGGTACAGCGGAGACCAACTTAATCTGCCGTGGCAAGAGTGAGAAAAGCCTTTTGTTAACCTCAAAGGGAACTTTAAGGAATGAAACGTCTTTATTCTGGTTCATAATTTTGGGAGTAAAGAAAGATCTCCTAGCGGCGAAATAAGTTTTATCAATGAACAATTTGGAATAAATCAAACCTATAAATATATTTTCAATATGTAAAACTTCGTCGTCAACATTTTAAAATATTTTAGGGCAATTTCGGGTCGTGACTGGCTGCCAGATGTACAGGATTGATTTTTACTTAAAGATTTCTCATCTTGAATGTTTGAAATCTGGGCACTATTTTGCCTTTGTCAACTGCCAGATGTACGACAGCCACCATCTCTCTGTCCGTGATTATGCCTTAACACAGTCATTTTAACTTCAGATCTCCCACGGATAGGGGTTTTATAACTTTTTTTAGACATTTTAAACTAGTTTATGGCTTTGAAAAGGGCTTGGTTGTGACCAGCCGAAATTAATTAGCCTTTTTAAACACAGTTTTATGATTTTTTTCCCTGCAGATTTGGGTGATATATATATATATATATATATATATATGCTGCAAACCCACAAAGAAAAAGAAAAACGATTCCAAGGTCTTTCGTGTAGTCAGAGGTACACCTCGTCAGGGAATGACGAGGTGTAGCTCTGAATACACGAAAGGCCTTAGAATCGTTTTTTTTCCTTGTGGGTTTGCAGCATTCATTCATTTCACGTGTTTGTGAAATTCATCCCATACATACATATATATATATATATATATATATATATACAGGGCGTCCCAAAAAAATGTGTATACACACTTTAACAGCTGATAGCTCAATTGATGTTTCTTTCTTTCCAAGTTAAACCCATTAGAATTAATAATGGCAGTCAGACTAAGCTTTGAACAAAGGAAATTCATTCTAAAATGCTACTGGAAGTGTGAAAACGCAGTTGAAGTGCAAAGACAGTTTAGAAGGGAGTTTCAAACAGATCCACCAACGCGACTTACCATCACTCGAATTAGAGATAAGTTTGAAGCCGATGGAACTGTTCAGAATGTCCACAAGAAGCGTTCCGGAAGACCACGGACATCGACAAGCCCCACAAAGCAAGAAAGAGTACTGGAAACGTATCACCAAAGTCCAAGAAAATCTGTGCGGCAAGCGAGTCGTGAGGTAGGAATTTCAGAATCGTCTGTCCAACGCATTTTGAAGCGCTGTCAATGGAAAAGTTACATTCCAAGATTAGTCCATGCTATTAATGAAGATGATGATCCGGACCGAAGAGTGGAGTGTTGCGAGTGGTACTTGGCACGATGTGGATGTGGATTGGACGAAGGGGTTTCATAGAATACCCTCCGCGTTCACCAGACCTCACACCACTAGACTTTTTTTTATGGGGATACTTAAAAGACAAAGTCTACGCTATAAAACCTGCAACAGTCGCTGAATTGAGAGCAGCCATTGAACGAGAATGCACACAAATACCAAACGAAATGTTTCGTGATGTTTGCGATTCCATCCATTGCTTCGCGTTATCAGCAGTGCCTGGACCAGAACGGACGTCAGTTTGAAAACAGGCGTTGACAAAACAATTAAATAATGTCTGTAGATTCTATTACATTTTGAAAATGAAATGTATTTTAATAAACACTGCCTTTATAATTATTTAAAGTGTGTATACATTTTTTTGGGACGCCCTGTATATATATATATATATATATATATATATATATATATATATATATATATATATATATATATATACAGGGTGGGCCGAAAGTCTGGATCCATAGGAAAATATTTATTTTAATACATAAATTACAACAAATGGTAAATACTTAAAATAAATATCAACTTTAACTCGTGAATGCGTATCCGTGATACTGTACAGTGGTTCGTACTCCAGTATAAACAACAAATTATAACAAATGCTCAAATTGGCGGCCTCTGACATCAAGACACTTAGGGATGGAATTTATGATTTTTAATAATTCTTCGAATTGACGTTCTCGAGATGCGTGTTTCATTTGATAATCTTCTTGTTGACTTTACTGGACTATTCGTTAAAGTTTCACATACCATTGCAGAGGTATTTTCATCAGTTGCAGATTTTGGACGACCAGAACGCCGTCGATCATGTACACTTCGTGTTTCTTTGAAACGTTTAAACAACTTGCCAACAGTCGCATGTGTTACTGGATGCTTATCAGGATGATTTCTATTGAATTCGGTAGCAACTTCTCTGTGTATAGCGCCCTGTCTTGCGTACATGAGCCGGTCTTCTGTTGTTAGATTCGAAGCCATTTCTGGGCTGAAATAAAAAAAGTATTTGAGTATTTATACTGGAGTACGAACTACTGTACAGTATCACGGATACGCATTTACGAGTTAAAGTTGATATTCATTTTAAGTATTTACCATTTGTTGTAATTTATGTATTAAAATAAATATTTTCCTATGAATCCAGACTTTCGGCCCACCCTGTATACATATATACTATATATATATATATATATATATATATATATATATATATATATATGTGTGTGGAGAGAGAGAGAGAGAGAGAAATTGGAGTGCATAAAAGAATTGCTTGTTAATTATTATTAATGGAAAAGAAGTTTCATTGTTCATTACTTGGATCTTCTTCAGTAGAAAGCTGAACATAAATAGATTAGAAAGTAATGAGAGAGAGAGAGAGCGAGCAGAAGACCGATAGAATGGTTCTTCCCCCAAGGTAAAGGCGGGTCGGTGGAACTTCCGTTATAAGTGTATGCACGGGCGAGACACGATTTGGTCATATAAGAATGTCCAATGTCTAGCATTGTAATTGGACTTTTTTTTTCCCCACCATGGTTGAACTTATGAACATGATTTATCCAGTATAACCTCTCTCTCTCTCTCTTATCTCTCTACCACGTTTTCTATCTGTGTTAAACACTTACTCAACTAACGAACTGCCGAGGTTATTGACCAAAGGAATGTTTATCATTGGTGTCTTTAGAATTATTTGAGTAAATAGCGCATGAGAACATTTATTAGAATGTTAACAAAATTAATTAATTATATAATGCGGATAAAATAAAAAACAATTCTAAATGCTTATATTTGTAATCCAAATAATTTTATTTATTTATTTATATATATATATATAGTCGACCTATGTTTTACGGTACTCTCATTATATCAAAGTTAGATTAGATTAAAATAGGTTATGTTGGAACAAACGCGTTGTCAGTCTCTGCCTGAAAGTGTGAAGAACGTTTTTGGTTGGTATATGGGTATGGCCCCCGTAATAGGCGAGGTCGAGTGAATAACTTTTACACAGACCTTAGATGGATAACATACTGTGTATAAAAATATACTACACAGAGTTTGTACAGTAGTTGACAGGTTAAACTTGGCATAGTCTGTTTCGGTCACGAGTTTGTGAATAAAAGATGGACTTGTCTCACGCTGAAACAGGAGACTTCCCAGTAAGTTACAGAAAAAAAATTGCTGAAAAATGAGACCTCAAAATTTACTAATTAGTAACTTTTGTTTTAGTGTTTAATGTCTTATTATGCTCGGCCAAAACAATGAAATTTTAAAATTTACTAATTATTAATTTTTGGGCCTTTGTTAAAGTCTCATCTTTCGGCGAATTTTTTTCCGTAACTGTATCGATTATGTTGATTCAGAAGAAGAGCCAATAACCGCTCTTTAACTGCCAGTACAGAACGGAAATACCTGGGCATACAATTGCGAAAGGCGAGACCCGACTTCCCGACCTTTCTCATAAACATTAGTATCCGCATTTTGCCTGTTGTACCTTGTCGTTCCTCTTACTAGTGAGTATCGAGTATCTACCGTGAGGGGCCTTCCATGGGTTTCTAGAAATTCCTAAGAAGTGAGCAAATATCCGAAGAAAACTTAAAACAAAACGGAAAGGTATGCAGTATACCCGAGAGGTATGCTATGCCGGGGTCAAAGGTAAAGGAAGGATAGGCAATTTTGCTCATGCATTGAGCTTATATAGGTAAATATATTCTATCAGAGAAAGTATTAAAGCAATCTCCGTAGTCACCTGCATATATACAGTATATATATATATATATATATATATATATATATATATATATATATATATATATATATATATATATATATATGTGTGCTTAAAAGCCCAAGTAGCGCCAATAGTAAGCCACCTTTTATACCAATTAGGCCGAACTTTGTAAATAAATTGATTTTCGTTGTACGATCTACACTAGGTTAGGTTAGCTCAGATTAACCTAACCTAATCTAGCGTAAACTAGCCTAAAATAAATCAGAGTGTGTATAAAGGCTTAGAGAGCATAAAGAATGACTATTTGACTTGCATTTTAAAAAAATTAAAATCCCAACGTGGGTGAAATCCGAAAAAATAATCATTGTATACAGTCAAAAAGTCTTTCTATAAACCTTCTCATAGAATCTCGCCACCCTTACTTACTTTAACACGAGCGAAAGTGATTAAAAAATTTGAAAAACTAAAATATATAACCTATTTCAACCAACTTGGTAAAAAGTGGTCACGGACGAAAATCTATACAAAGTTCGATCAACTTGGGATATACAGGGTGTTTCATAACATGTGGGACGCACTTTCAGGATGGATTCAGGACCTGAAAACAATGAAAAAAAGTTTATATAAACATATGCCCGAAATCGCTTTGTTTCCGAGTTACAGCCCGTTTTGTGTTCCAGCAATTCTTTCCGCAAACTGTTTACAAACACTGCTTGCCGACAATGTTTGCGAGTGTGTACGAGACCTATCTCATGTATGGCCTTGCCGATTGTAATGTTTCGTACATTCTATGACATGTTTCAATATCGTTGAGGTAGAGCCATCAGTCAGAGGTGCATCGCGGTGTTTCACTGTTCGTATTCGTAACTTCTTACCGTGAATAAGTGCAGTCCAATGAAAAAAAAAACTTAAAAGTTTTTGTGCTATTCAGTGATAGCGTGCATTTGAAGTGAGAATGGAGGCTTATTCGAACAGAGAAATGGCAAACATGCATCTTATGTATGGACTTGCAAGACGTCTGTATGCGGAAAGGTTTGCGATTCGCCTTCTGCCAGATAAGAAGACCTTTCAGGGAATAGACGAGCGTCTTGGTGATACAGGATCATTCAACAAACGAATTTCAGATGGTGGTAGACCGATCAGAGCCAGAACTGTTGAGTTGGAGGAGCGGATCCTGAATCGCGTGGAGGAACATCCTGGTGTCAGCACCCGAAGGATAGCAGCAGCAAAGGGGTGTAACATACACAACTGTGTGGAGAATTTTACAGGAACAACAGCTTTACCCATATCACATTCAGAGAGTACAAGGCCTTACTGAAGCTGATTTCCCACCACGAGAGGCTTTTTGTACTTGGTTCCTTCAACAGTGTGCTCGCAATCCTCTTTTTCTGTTCTCCATGTTGTTTTCTGATGAGGCTACCTTCACAAGAAATGGCGTGATCAATTTTCACAACACTCATCACTGGGCCGAAGAGAATCCGCATGCCATCATCCAGTCAAGGCACCAACAATAATTTAGTATCAATGTATGGGCAGGACTTATTGTCGATAACTTAATCGGTCCTTTTGTTTTGCCTGCAAGATTAACAGGAGAATCCTATTCCAAGTTTTTAAAGAATGGTTTAAATGATTTACTAGATGAAGTTCTTCTTGGTGTCCGACGTCGTATGTGGTTTATGCATGACGGCGCTCCGCCTCATTTTAGTCGAGTAGCCAGAGACTATTTGGATGACCATTTCTCTGATAAATGGATAGGCCGTGGAGGACCCATTGCGTGGCCTGCTCGCTCCCCGGACCTGAATCCACTCGATTTTTACCTGTGGGGTCATCTGAAATCCATCGTTTACGTTTCACCCATTGACAGCGTTGAAATGCTTCGCCAACGTGTAGACAAGGATGCCAGAAAATCCGAGCAATACTTGGAATGTTTGAACGCGTCAGGCAGTCTTGTTTTCAGGTCCTGAATCCATCCTGAAAGTGCGTCCCACATGTTATGAAACACCCTCTATATACATACAGTACATCACTCACCAATTTCGCTTCTTGTGGAGGCTTTCTGCTCTTTGTGTAGCCGTAAGGGTACAAAAATAGCTGACCGTAAGTGTGGATGTGTGATGTAAGCCTTATTTAGAAAAGAAATAATTTAAATAAATTGCTGAACTCGTTAATCAGTTAATAAAAATGTTTCACTTTATCGTTTTCCTACCATACTACTAATACTACTACTGCTGCTGCTGTTACTACTACTATATGTTGTTAATAATAATAATAATAAATATTTATTATTTGATATAGTAACTTTTAACTAAATAGTGAGGAATTTGCATACAAGTAAGTTAATACCATTTTTTAAAATGTTACCTTCACCCTGTTCCGAATTTTCTTGACAGCATCCCTAATAGCTCTTGATTCTGGTTCACTGAAAGCTCCAGTACCGCCGTACGTTTCTGAACACGGATAATGATTGGTTTCTGAAACGTTTTGAAAATAACATTTAACTTAACGAACTTCACCATTTACAATGTTTACACTGTCAACAAAACCAAGTTACATTTTCAAAACAAAAGTGCCACAAACGAGTTTCGTCTGAGAGTCACTTGAAAAGTACAAGGGAATTGTGCTTCACAATTATCAACAGTTTCATCTAATTCACTTTTTTGTACAAGATACATTTGTTTTCAGGTAACTTTGAATGAAGTTCTTTCAGGTTCAAGACCAAAAGTAAGGTAAATTAATAAAAGTGAAAAAATCTTGATCACTGCATATAAATGGAGTCTAAATTTAACTGACTTTGCCAGTGAACGTCGAAATTTCTGTTCAGGTCAACTCCAGGACACTCGCTGATCCTAGTTTTTGCTCTGTTTTTCCTCCACATCCTGTTCGATCTCTGTGGAAAAAGGTAACTATGACAATCAACAGTAAATCAGCCACCAGAACTCTGTGTGTGTGTGTGTGTGTGTGTGTGTGTGTGTGTTTTATACTCTGGTGTAACAATGAGGTCCCACAGATGGAATATCACGCATGAACACACATTCAAGAAGTACGGGGTTCAAATGCTGGTGAGGAATAATTTTCATTATATATATATATATACAGAATGAAGACAGATGAAAGAAAAGAGATAAGTAAAAGTTGCGAGGTAGTAAAACTGTCGAACGAGCGAAATGCTAAAAAGATAACTAAAAACGTAGGAAATAAACAGCCAAAGAAAAATAATGATAATACCAAAATTAAGAACATTGAAAATAATAAGATAAGAAGGAGAAGCGTAGAAAATACCGTATGTAAATACTACGCAAAAGGGAACTGCAGATATCGGGATGGGCAATGCATCTCTGCACATTCCACATTATGTAACACACATTACACAAGTGAATATTGCAAATTTGAAAAGAAGTGCAAGTTCCATCATCTTACTGTCTGCAACACCTATGCAAGATATGGGAGGGGCAAATACGGACAAAAATGCCGTTACCACCACCCTCAAAGGAACGCAACGGGTTAACAGGAAAAACGAACATCAAAGAAGGGTACCAATTTTTTAGACGTAGCCAACACAATTCAGCTGCTAAATACTGTACTATCCAAGAAATACAAAGTCAGCTGACAAATATAGGAATCCGAGAGCTGGAGAGAAGGCACGCACAAAGACACTTCATGCGTTATCGGAACAACAGGTACTGACAAAGATAAAAAGAGGCAAATTCTCGGACGACCACAAGGCAACGAAACCGGCACCACCATTGAAAAACGAATCGGAACCACCTGTATGCGAAAACGACAGAGAAAAAATAAAAATAATTTTAGCCAACATTCAGGGCCTTAAATCAAATCATTCCTCGGACAAAGTTTTATACCTGAAAGGACTCATGCAAGAAGCCGGAGAAGACTTTGCATGCCTCACGGAAACTCATCTAAAGGACTGTCAGGCGAACTGTGAAAACTGAGTTCTGTGTTGACAAAAAAGAAATACAAATTGACAAATATAACACTCCGAGCCGACAGAACAGTGAGACGTAAAGGAGGATGTGCTATTTACACACGCGAAAGGCATATGGCAGAAATGACTATAAGTACCTCAAACAGCTACGTAGAATGTGTAGCAGCAAACGTTGAAAAATTAAATATGGTATTAATTGTAATGTACAGACCCCCAAACACGCCAACCTCAAAATTTTCAGATTCCATTACAGAGGTAAGAAACTGGATAAAAGATCTACTCTCTCCAACCCCAAATATTTTTCTCTGTGGTGATTTTAATTTCCCATTCATGAAATATAAAATGATAGGAAAAAATATATGTATACGCCAGGACAAGGGGGAGGCACACGGGAAGACCAGGACCAGGTAAAAATGCTACGAGCTCTAGCTGATGAATTTATGTTAACGCAGGAAATAACAGAAAACACAAGAAAAATAACTGCTTAGATTTGGTATTCACAAACAACAGCAATCTAATTGATAATGTAAAAATATCCCCAACTATAATATCGGATCACAACATTCTTGAAATAACAACCAACATAAAAGCAACAGGAAAGGAAAGAACACGAACAACAGAAAGAAGAAAATTCGAAATTTTGTATTTAAACTCCAAAGCTATAAACTGTGAAGATGTTGCATCCAGCATGGAAGTAATAGATTGGAAAACCATTTTTGAGGCCAAGACAATGGAAGAGATGCTAATCACCTTAGAGGAGAAGACGCTGGAAATTATGGAAAGACATGTCCCAAAAATACAACAAAGAGGAAAGAGAAGCAGGTTCGAGAGACAAAAGAGGTCATTGCTCCGAAAGAGAAAAAAGAGTGACTGCAAAATTAAGTAACTGTGAACATAACATCAGAAAAATATTAAATGATAAACTGCAGAGTATCGATGACGTCATACAGGAACTAATTGAGAAACATACAGAAAAAGACGACGATGCTATAGAAGCGATAAAGGTTAACTCAAAGTACTTCTATAATTTTGCAAAATGGAAGTCGAAAAACCATGCGACTATCGGACCTCTGAAGAACGAGAACAGTGCTTTATTTGATGATCAACAGAAGTATCTGAAATATTAAGAGCTCAGTACGAATCATCTTTCAGTATCCCCAAAACTGACCAACTGATATGCGATACAAACGCGTTCTTTGAAGAAGAACTACAAGGGGAAAGTATAACGGACTTCGACTTTACGACAGATGATATTACACAAGCTATAGGGAAACTAAAAGCACACTCGGCGGCAGGATCGGATAAATGGAATGCCACACTGATCAAAAACTGCAAGAATGCAATCGCTGAGCCGCTATATTGGATATGGAGACGATCATTAGACACGGGAGAAATACCGGGCATCCTGAAGAACGCGAACATAGTTCCAATATACAAAGGAGGAGATCGATCCCAGGCCAAAAACTATAGGCCAGTGTCGCTTACATCTCATCTCACTAAAATATTTGAAAGAATGTTAGACAGAAAATCTGACTTTTTGGAAACTCAGAAAAAATTCAATGATAACCAACAGGGGTTTTGGTCAGGCAGATCATGCCTATCACAACTAATGGAACACTACAACATTATTGATGCACTTGAAAGTAATGAAAACTATGATGTAATATACACAGACTTTGCCAAAGCGTTCTACAAGTGCGACCATGGAATCATAATACATAAACTGAAATATATGGGAATAACAGGAAAAGTAGGGAAATCGATATATAATTGCCTTAGTGAGCGGCGGCAAGTCGTTACCGTACAAGGAGTATCTTCATCAGAATCAGATGTCCTCAGCTCAGTACCACAAGGAACAGTATTAGCTCCACTACTCTTCATAATCATGCAAACTGACATAGATGAGGACGTTACCAGAGACAGCGCAGTAACATCCTTTGCCGATGACACAAAGATCAGTAGAAAAATAAGAAACCCAGAAGATATAGGATCTCTACAAACCGACATGAATAGAATCTACAAATGGACGGAAGCCAACAATATGAAGTTTAACACTAAGAAATTTCAGCTGTTATGGTACGGAAAAAGAGAAGACCTAAAATCCAGGGAATATTATACCCCAAATGGACAGGAAATTCGGAGAAATTCTAGAGCAAAAGATTTAGGGGTTGTAATGACTGATGATGCGAAATTTGAAACACAAAATAAGATATCAGTAAACAGAGGAAAGAGAATAACTGGGCATATACTGAGAACCTTTAAACGAAGGAATAGGAATATAATGATTCCTCTATTGAAAACACTGATCATACCCAATTTGGAATACTGCTCGGTCCTAACATCCCCATATAAAAAAGAAGACATTAGACAGCTAGAAAGGATTCAGAGAAGCTTCACAGCCAAGAGAAAGGAGTGCAAAGAATTAAATTACTGGGAAAGGTTATGCGAACTTAACTTATATTCACTGGAAAGAAGAGATACACACCATTATTTACACTTGGAAAATAATGGAGAAACTAGTCCCTAATCTTACTCTGAACCCTGTAATTCCCCAAACAACGGTGGACAGTAGAAAAGAAAGACTGTCGTGTTCCCAAATTAAAGGCGAGACATGAAACATCCTTAACTTGAAAGAAAATAGTTTTGTTGCGAGAGGACCAAAACTGTTTAATCAGCTGCCCAAAGACCTACGGAACACGAATGGTGTTGCAGTGGACATCTTCAAAAGATTAGACGCCTGGCTCAGAACAATCCCCGATGAGCCGGGCGTACCTGGCTATGTGAGGTGGAGAGTACAAGAAACCAACTCACTACTTCACCAGGCCAACTCGAGAGGAGGGGCGACAACCTTGACTTTCGTGAAATGAGGAATCATCGAGCGGAACCTTTGAAAGGAAAGGTATATATATAACCTTTGGTTAGCTTCCGCCCGAACTGTTCATTCTGACGAAGGTCAAGCTTTTCACTCCACCTTAGACCTACAGTTTAACGTAGAATCCGAACCACGCCCCACCAGCAGCCCAGCGTCTTAACCACTAGACCACCCAGGGTACCCATTTATCTACCAACAACTTTTTTTTATTGTGTGGAAGGATGAACAGCTGGGTTTTGCTGCGCGCCGGCTGCCGTCACCGGGTCTCGA
>JAJOZX010004223.1:0-7500 GCA_023014485.1 Bathynomus jamesi | reverse complement strand
TGAAGAACTTTCATAATTAACGCATCTTATGTGAGGTCTTTGTCTTTTAAATGTCAATTATGTGTATTTTAACATTTTAACATTTAACATTTACTTTCTTTCGGGTTAGACCCTACTCGAGCGAAATTTGATTTAGACCTTTGGAAAACAAACATCTTTGAATCAGGTTTTTTTCCCCTAACTGTAGTGTAATTAATGTTGCATCGACTTCTATATAAAGCAAAAGTATAGAATACTTTCGTGTCAACATTTACGTTTAAACTCTTCAAATTATACTCAAAATTTGTATAATGAACCCTAAAATCTTTAAAATTATGCTTAAAGCTTAAAATTAGACTTAAAATAATGAAAATTTTGCTTTAAAAATTTTGGATCACCTGAACATCAGGGCTCCCAGCCAGGGCCGCATTTAGGGGGTGGCGCACCGGGCAAATGTCCAAGGCTCCGCGCCCGATGGGCCCCGCAAATTTCAATTGAAAAAATTTAAACGTCACGTATTTGCTATCTGCGACGAGTTTTACTTTTTCCGGCAGTCGGCATGGCATCAGGCATTCTAATATCCGCTTTGATGGTGTTTAATTTGTTGTTCTTGTTAGTGTTACTCATTTCTAATGTTGTTACTAACTTACTTCTTCTTGTTGTGTTGCAGATTCATGATTTATGTTCTTATTGTTGGCATTGTAATACGTACAACATGAAAACGAGCCGTGACCGGGATCGAAGGAGGAAATATGAACCCGGTAGTGAAAAGCGTAAGGATAAGAAGAGCGGAGAAGAGTTTCTTGCGACGGTGCCGAAACTGACTAATTGGATTAAATCATCAACAACTAAGTCAGCCCCTTCAGCAGGCCCACCAGCTGCCTCCGCTACTTCAGCAGCTGCGTTTTCAGAAGACGCGTCTTCGTCAGTACGTTCAGCAAGCCCAGCAGCTGCATTTTCAGGAGACTCGTCTACGTCAACCCCTTCAGCAGGCCCACCAGTTGCCTCCGCTACATCAGCAGCTGCGTCTTCAGAAGACCCGTCTACGTCAGTGCGTTCAGCAGGCCCACCAGCTTCAGGACATGCAATTAATGACATTGGTTTGTGGCCACAAGTGCTGACCGATGACTTTAGAGAGTTCTGGATAGAGCGGGGAACATCAGATTGCCGAAATTATAACAGCGACTTCAGTAACTCGTCAACTACTGAAAGTGGTACAACACGCCGATGTACGAAGACATTATTCGTTAAGAAACATAGCCTGACGAATGAGAGGATTGAGGTGTCATTGCTGTGCTATTCCGAGTCCACAGGCTGTGTTTACTGTTTTGTCTGTAAATTAATGTCGAGGGCGGACAGCAAGTTCACAATCGGGTTCAACGACTGGAAGCATGGTAGACAATCGGTCGAAGCACTCGGAAAATGTGAGCAACATATGGAGTCGATGAGATATTTGTTGGTTAGGAAGTCTGTCTCCGGTTGTGTTGATTCGAAACTGGTGAACCAGTTTGAAAAGGAGTGCAACTACTGACAGGAAGTTTTGCGGGCTGTGTCGACGTTATCAAGTATATCACGTCACGAGGACTAGCAATTCGTGGACACGACTCCCGTTTCGGTTCACCAAACAACGGCAACTATTATGGAATTTTGGAACTTTTAAGTAAGTATGACAGTTTTCTAGCTGCGCATATAAGCGAGCATGCCAACAAAGGTAGCGGACACACCTCGTATCTCTCTCATTTCATTTGCGAGGAACTCATACTGTTGATGGCCGATAAAGTACTTCAGACGATTATCCGAGAAATCCAGCAGTCAAAATACTACTCTCTATCCGTCGACTATACGCCTGATGTTTCCCACACCGATCAACTGTGCTTCACCGTCCGATATGTGGTTGAGTCTGGGTCTGTCGAGCGATTTCTACATTTTTCATACCTATGAACACAGATACAGGGAAAGGAATCGCCGACGTGGTCCTCAACTTTCTGGAGACGCATGGCATTCGAATTGGAGACTGCAGAGGACAGTCTTATGATAACGCAAGCAATATGGCAGGGAAATACAACGGCGTAAAGAGCCACATCAAGTCAAAATCTCCGTATGCTGAGTTTGTGCCATGCATGTGCCATTCACTAAATCTTGTGGGTAAATCAGCAGTGGACAGTTGCACAGCAGCCGTTGAATTGTTTATGCTCATTCAGAATGTCTCCACGTTTCTCGTCTTCTCGACATACCGATGGCGTCGACATGTAGAGGTTCTCGATAGTAGTTCCCGTAGTGAGGAACTAAAGGTCGACAAAGTTCTCTCCGATACCCGCTGGTCAGCCAGATCAGATGCCGTCCAATCTTTAACCGAAGGCTACGCCGAGGATATCGTGGTACTGGATGAGCTAGCAGCAGATACCAGCCAAACTGCGAAAGCCAGGATCGAAGCCAGGAGATTGTCTAAACAGCTTCAACAACTCGAAACAGCCATTTTATTGGTTTTATGGAACACTATTCGCGAACGATTTCAAAAAACGAATGCATCTCTGCAAAAACAAGGAATGTCGTTAGACTCAGCCACCCTCTTGCTGAAATCACTACTGCAATTTGTTGAAGATCTCAGACCAAGATTTGACGAATTCGAGGACTAGGGCATCGGAAAGTGTGGTCATCGAGTATACAAGGAATCGACTCAACGCACAAAGAAGAGAAAGCGCCATCATGACGAAATCGGAACTGCCGAAGATACGAACCTGACACCAAAAGATTCATTTCGGACCACTGCATTTCTACCGATAATTGATAAACTGTGTACCACTCTGAACACTCGTCTAGAAGCGTACGCTCTCCTGGATAAAAGATTTGGATTTTTGTATTTCCTTCTAGTCCTGGACATCGACAGTCTTCGACGGTCAGCTGAACATCTAGTAGAATGCTATCCGGCTGATCTGGAGAAAGAGCTGGTAACAGAAGTTGTGCAGTTCGCTGCCCTAATGAAACTCACCGAAAGTGAAACAGAATCCCAGACGGAACGTGAAGACATGTGCAACAGATTTTATCGGCATATGAACACAAACGAACTGAAAGGAACATTCCCAAACATAGAAATGGCAATGAGAATGTACCTGTGTATGTTTGTCACGAACTGTTCTGGTGAACGTTCATTCTCGAAACTCAAACTGATCAAAAATTACCTTCGCTCCACAATGGGCCAGGAGCGCCTTTCGTCCCTGGCGCTGTTGAGTATAGAGCATGAGGTGTTGCAGTCGGTGAGTTTCGAGGACACAATCACGCAGTTTTCCAAACAAAAAGCCAGGAAGCGTCCTATGTAATATTCATTACAAATCTACACTCTATCTACAGTACAGTAAGCTGTACAGTTTAGCTGTTTATTAAGTGCATTACAACTGTGTAGCTGTTTATTAAGTGCATTACAATAACTGTGTAGATGTTTATTAAGTGCATTACAACTGTGTAGCCTACTAGTGTAGTTGTATACACTGTATGTGTACATAGTTAAGTTATAGTCTTTAATATCACATTAATAAGCCGAATGGCTTCCGCATGTGTGTTTTGTGTGTGTTAAAAAAATATATCTGTTATGTGCATTACAAAATATTGTCATTCATTAACACACTAAAATAATACATCCCAAGAAATACTGTAGTTTGCCCAAGGCCCCGCACACTGTAAATGCGCCCCTGCCCCCAGCCTTCTTTAGTTAGCCTTATAAGGCTAACTATACTAACAAAAAAACCACGACTTAACCTAACCAATCGTCAAGAGCGTACAGTTGACCTAACGATTGGTTAGGCATCATTGTACAATTTATATTATTATTTCCGTTGGGACAAATATGTCCCTCGATCCTCAAAGGGTTTAAAGTTCGCTTTAAAAATTTTTAAATTAAGCTTAAAATCTTCAAAAGTTACATTTAAAACTCTCTAAAATATATTGCTCAAAATCTTTGGGATTACGCTTAAAAAAATAGGATCACCTGAAGATCAGGGCCCCCAGCCTTCTTTAGTTAGCTTTATAAGGCTAACTAACGAAAATATAACGACCTAACCTAACCAATTGTCAAGGCGTACAGTTGACCTAAATGATTTAGGACATGAAATCACTCCTAAAATGACTCACCTGCTGAAATGTTAAATAAGACTTATAATTGTAAGAACTCAAACTGGATCTTTCCTCAAGTTGTCCATCACTTTTCCTGCAATAGATATAGCAATTTTAAATAGATAGCTATCCTAGGATAGAAATTTTAAATAGATGGCTATCCTGGGACAGCAATTTTAAATAGATGGCTATTCTGGGATAGGCCGGATAGCAATTTTAAATAGATGGCTATCCTGGAATAGCAATTTTAAATAGATGGCTATCGTGGAATAGCAATTTTAAATAGATAGTTATCCTGTGGTAGCAATTTTAAATAGACAGCTATCCTAGGATAGCAATTTTAAATACAAAGTGGCCACAAAGTCCCTTTGCAGTGAAATTACAGCACATCTGTATGTTGCCCTTGTTTTTCATGCAAAAGGACTTTGTGGCCACCCTGTAGATAGCTATCCTGGGATAGCAATTTTAAGAATTACACAGAAATATTTATGAACATTTAAATCTACAAACAAATAAAATTATATTAATGATAAATTAAATGAAAATAATAAATACAAATTTTAAATAATAAGCGATGTACAGGATGTTCGAAAAGTCCCGTCACATTTTACAAAATGTTCATATTGTAATACCAATTTTATTTTTATGTGATTAATTGAATTTATATGTGATTCATTGACATTTTTTTTCTTTTCCAGGTACCCAGTATTAGAGTTGTGTGAACAATGGCAGACCAGTCCACTTACACTCTGGAGGAAATGATAGTGATGAGCACATGGACTCATGAAAGGTCACACACTGGGAAAACGATGCATGATATCCAGAATGATTTCAACACAAGATTCACTAAGACTGCACCACCAAACAAGACGGTATTACACTGGGAGAAGAAGCTGTTTGAAACTGGCTTCATCAAGGACAGACCACGGTCGAGAAGACCAACAACGCGAGCAGAACAATGTGAAGGGTGATTGCATCGGTGGCTCGTTCACCGAAAAAATAATTTCGGAAACGATCACAAGAACTTGCAGTCCCCATGTCCACAGTGAGAGATCACATGACGAAAGATCTCGGCATGAAACCATACCGCCCGTCATTTGTTAATGAATTAAGCGCTACAGACGAAAATGATGGTGCACACACAGATATTTTTGATTAGTAACTGTAATTAGTAACTGTATTTACTTTAATTAAAGTAATTATTGCTAGTGACTTGTTTCTTAAATTACACCTACCACATACAAATACAATTAATCACACAAAAATAAAATTGGTATTGCAATATGTACAATTGTACATTTTGTAGGAGGGGTGACGGGACTTTTCGAACACCCTGTACAGAAATGACGTTTCACATTTCGAAACTCTTTTGGAAACATTTGTGAAACAGAAGATTGAAACTACTTAATATCTCGTTTTCCAAATACTGTAAGTTTGGGTGAGAAGGCTGACATGCTTGGGTATAAAATATGGAAGGTAATAAAGAAGAGAAAAGGTAAAAAATAAAGCATACCCATTCATTCACACCGGCATCCTGATGGAGCAGCACCAACCCCTCCACACGACTAAATAATTCCACACTTGAGGCGCTTCATACACCATACGTGGTCGTGCTTCCAGGTTCTGTTAAAAATAAAACAGAGTCCTTTCACACCTCCAAGAAACCTCCTCCATTTCAACCTAACTGCAGCCACGTACATCACCCAAATTAAGTCCACGCTTCCTCACTCACTCACCATGTCCATCCATTTTCTCAGCCTTCCTCTACTCCTGCTACCTTCGCAGACTATCTTATACTCTCTTTTCACAACTCTGTCATCTTCCATTCTTTTAACATGTCTAAACCACCTTAACACACTTTCCTCAAGTTTCACTTCAAGTGACTTCTGAACACCACACGCCACACATACCTCTCAAGTTATCCATCTCAACTAGGGTTTCTCAACCGGGATTCGGGCGGAAAATGATAACCTTATATCTCGGGACAAGCGCAGCAAATCTTGGGATTTCCCGAGTTTTACAAAGTATTCTAAAAACGTTATTTCAAATAGTTTTACGTTAATTTACTACTGTATCTACAAAATACAAAGACTATAATGACAAATTTATAATAGCACGAATCACGTTGCATTGTACAACTCGAATAGTGCCTATAATATGCCCTGTACGATGCTGTGCATGTGTTATATGACTGGTATTTTTGACGATTGACTCGGAAAGCCTGTCATTTGATTTCCCTGAATCGAACATTTTGTGTTAGTGGATTTTAATTTTGGTTATTATTTTCAATTGAGTGGCACACCTTTTGCTGTTGATATTTTTTTTTTTTACTAAAAATTAGTTAGAAGTATATAAAAGGTGTTGTGTTCGTATAAATTACACTATAATATAATTTATTTTTGTGTTGTTGTTGTTGGTTAGACCAGTGGTTCCCAAACTGTGTTCCGCGGAACCCTGGGGTTCCACGGAGGCTTAACAAGGGTTCCGTGACACGTTTTCTAATCAGGTCTTAATATTAAGGTCTAATTAAGGTCCTAATATTTATATATAATTTTACCTTGTGGCTTTTTGTTAAACATCTTATATTCTTATTCTGACTTGAAATGGCACCATCGTGGATTTGGGATCACTAAATATTTTCGCTAAAATTAAAATCTGCTAAGTATATGTAAATAAATTTTTGCTACTCGGCTACTGCAAAAGTGTAATTTGGTAGATTTTAATTTTAACGATTTTATAAAACTGGTTCTATTAGTACTGTTTTAAAATAATATAAATTCTGTCATAGTATTTAAAATTTGTCATATTATTTATGACAAATTTTAATATATATATTTCACTCGTGAGAATTTAACTAATTAATTTTGAGCAACGTTTTCGTTAAAATTAAAAGTTTCTAAGTTGCCAGTTGATTTGATGTGCACTTGTTTCGTAATTAATTGTGAACCAATCGGTATAACTATAGCCGTTGGCGTGGTGCACTGTCAAGTTAATTTCTGATAGGCTTTATTTACTAAAGTGTTTTCAGTGTAAAAACTTGTATTGTGTTCATCACTAAAATCTGTAAGTTTTGGTTGCTCAATAAATATTTTACAGCTCTAAGTCTAATATATATATATATATATATATATATATATATATATATATATATATATATATATATATATATATATATATATATATATAGTTGGGTTCCGCAAAATAAAAACAAGTCTGTAAGGGTTCCGACAGTTAGTAAAGTTTGAGAAACCACTGGGTGTAGTAATGCTTAGTTAAGAATATTAATTTCTGTTTAATTAAATAAGATAATGTTTAATGTAAATCATTACTAATGATTATGAAATTACGAAAAAGTATGGTTGTTAGATTTAAATTGTTTAAAATGGGTAGAGTTGGAGTCCTGAATAGAAGCCG
>JAJOZX010004222.1:422500-433768 GCA_023014485.1 Bathynomus jamesi | reverse complement strand
AATAAATGAAAAATGAGGCGAACCGCCCGGGAATCGAACCCAGGGCCTTCCAATTGCCGGTTGGATGCGCTACCATTACACTACGGACCTCGATCATTCACAAATCGAAATTCTCCTACATAGGGCAGAAACCAATGCCCTGAGAGGGCACCCTCGCAAATCGTGAATATGTGCATTTAACTGCAATGACCACGCAGTATATAAATGAATAGAAACGACATAAGTATTAAGGAACGTTTCTGCACACGAGGAAGAGAAATCACGAATAAATGAAAAATGAGGCGAACCGCCCGGAATCGAACCCAGGGCCTTCCAATTGCCGGTTGGATGCGCTACCATTACACTACGGACCTCGATCATTCACAAATCGAAATTCTCCTACATAGGGCAGAAACCAATGCCCTGAGAGGGCACCCTCGCAAATCGTGAATATGTGCATTTAACTGCAATGACCACGCAGTATATAAATGAATAGAAACGACATAAGTATTAAGGAACGTTTCTGCACACGAGGAAGAGAAATCACGAATAAATGAAAAATGAGGCGAACCGCCCGGAATCGAACCCAGGGCCTTCCAATTGCCGGTTGGATGCGCTACCATTACACTACGGCCTCGATCATTCACAAATCGAAATTCTCCTACATAGGGCAGAAACCAATGCCCTGAGAGGGCACCCTCGCAAATCGTGAATATGTGCATTTAACTGCAATGACCACGCAGTACCTATATAAATGAATAGAAACGACATAAGTATTAAGGAACGTTTCTGCACGCGAGGAAGAGAAATCACGAATAAATGAAAAATGAGGCGAACCGCCCGGGAATCGAACCCAGGGCCTTCCAATTGCCGGTTGGATGCGCTACCATTACACTACGGACCTCGATCATTCACAAATCGAAATTCTCCTACATAGGGCAGAAACCAATGCCCTGAGAGGGCACCCTCGCAAATCGTGAATATGTGCATTTAACTGCAATGACCACGCAGTATATAAATGAAGAGAAACGACATAAGTATTAAAGAACGTTTCTTCACACGAGGAAGAGAAATCACGAATAAATGAAAAATGAGGCGAACCGCCCGGGAATCGAACCCAGGGCCTTCCAATTGCCGGTTGGATGCGCTACCATTACACTACGGACCTCGATCATTCACAAATCGAAATCTCCTACATAGGGCAGAAACCAATGCCCTGAGAGGGCACCCTCGCAAATCGTGAATATGTGCATTTAACTGCAATGACCACGCAGTACCTATATAAATGAATAGAAACGACATAAGTATTAAGGAACGTTTCTGCACACGAGGAAGAGAAATCACGAATAAATGAAAAATGAGGCGAACCGCCCGGGAATCGAACCCAGGGCCTTCCAATTGCCGGTTGGATGCGCTACCATTACACTACGGACCTCGATCATTCACAAATCGAAATTCTCCTACATAGGGCAGAAACCAATGCCCTGAGAGGGCACCCTCGCAAATCGTGAATATGTGCATTTAACTGCAATGACCACGCAGTATATAAATGAATAGAAACGACATAAGTATTAAGGAACGTTTCTGCACACGAGGAAGAGAAATCACGAATAAATGAAAAATGCACATATTCACGATTTGCGAGGGTGCCCTCTCAGGGCATTGGTTTCTGCCCTATGTAGGAGAATTTCGATTTGTGAATGATCGAGGTCCGTAGTGTAAAGGTAGCGCATCCAACCGGCAATTGGAAGGCCCTGGGTTCGATTCCCGGGCGGTTCGCCTCATTTTTCATTTATTCGTGATTTCTCTTCCTCGTGTGCAGAAACGTTCCTTAATACTTATGTCGTTTCTATTCATTTATATACTGTAGCTGCGGGTCATTGCAGTTTAATGCACATATTCACGATTTGCGAGGGTGCCCTCTCAGGGCATTGGTTTCTGCCCTATGTAGGAGAATTTCGATTTGTGAATGATCGAGGTCCGTAGTGTAATTGTAGCGCATCCAACCGGCAATTGGAAGGCCCTGGGTTCGATTCCCGGGCGGTTCGCCTCATTTTTCATTTATTCGTGATTTCTCTTCCTCGCGTGCAGAAACGTTCCTTAATACTTATGTCGTTTCTATTCATTTATATAGGTACTGCGTGGTCATTGCAGTTAAATGCACATATTCACGATTTGCGAGGGTGCCCTCTCAGGGCATTGGTTTCTGCCCTATGTAGGAGAATTTCGATTTGTGAATGAATGAGGACCGTAGTGTAATGGTAGCGCATCCAACCGGCAATTGGAAGGCCCTGGGTTCGATTCCCGGGCGGTTCGCCTCATTTTTCATTTATTCGTTATTTCTCTTCCTCGTGTGCAGAACGTTCCTTAATACTTATGTCGTTTCTATTCATTTATATACTACGTGGTCATTGCAGTTAAATGCACATATTCACGATTTGCGAGGGTGCCCTCTCAGGGCATTGGTTTCTGCCCTATGTAGGAGAATTTCGATTTGTGAATGATCGAGGGCCGTAGTGTAATGGTAGCGCATCCAACCGGCAATTGGAAGGCCCTGGGTTCGATTCCCGGGCGGTTCGCCTCATTTTTCATTTATTCGTGATTTCTCTTCCTCGTGTGCAGAAACGTTCCTTAATACTTATGTCGTTTCTATTCATTTATATACTGCGTGGTCATTGCAGTTAAATGCATATATATATATATATATATATATATATATATATATGTGTGTGTGTTTGTGTGTGTATATATCTATGTATATGTGTGTGTGTATTTATTTCTATCCTTAGTATTTGAATTTTCATTGTACTGTATTCTGTTGGCAGTTTGTATTATTAATATTTGTCATATGGGCTAATGGTCTGCCAATAAACTTTTTCATTTTCATTTTCGTGTGTGTATATATATATATATATATATATATATATATATATATATATATATATATATATATATACGCACCTTTCCTTTCAACCTTCCATATGTTCTGTGCGACGATTCCTCATTTCACGAAGGTCAAGTTTGTCCCCCTTCGTCGTATATATATATATATATATATATATATATATATATATATATATATATATATACACACACCTAGACACTGGAGAAATACCGAGCATCTTGAAAAGAGCAAACATTGTCCCTATATATAAAGGAGGGGACAGATCTCAAGCAAAGAACTATAGACCAGTGTCATTGACGTCCCACCTCACCAAAGTATTTGAAAGAATAGTTAGAGAGAAAATTTATGATTTCCTGGAGACACGGGAAAGATTCAACGAAAATCAGCATGGATTCCGATCAGGTAGATCATGCCTATCACAACTAATAGAACACTACAACAATATCCTAGATGCATTGGAAGGCAATGACAACTACGATGTTATATACACAGATTTTGCTAAAGCTTTCGACAAATGTGACCATGGTATAATGGCACATAAAATTAAATATATGGGAATAACAGGCAAAGTTGGAAAATGGATCTACAACTTCCTCAGAGAACGTCTGGGGGTCGTCAAAATTCAAGGTATATCATCATCAGAATCGGAAGTACGCAGCTCAGTACCACAAGGGACAGTACTGGCCCCACTCCTGTTCATTATCATGCTAACAGACATAGACAGCGGAGTAAACATCAACAGTATAGTAACATCCTTTGCAGACGATACAAAGATCAGCAGAAAAATCAGCGATGTACATGACGTGGAGGCCTTGCAGAGGGACACGAACAAAATATACAAATGGTCAGAAGACAACAACATGTCATTTAACACCGAGAAATTTCAGCTCTTGAGATATGGTAGAAAAGAAGAACTTAAACAGACTGCATATTATGCTCCAGATAGACAGGAAATTCAGAGAAGCACGAAAGCGATCGATCTCGGGATAATAATGACAGATGATGCGAAATTCGAAACACAAAATCAGATAGCGATAAATAAAGCAAAAGAGTCACCGGACAAGTACTAAGAACGTTCAAGAGAAGGAACAGGACAGTAATGATTCCCCTGCTAAAAACACTGATTATACCAAAACTTGAATACTGCTTAGTTTTGACGTCCCCATATAAAAAGGAAGAAACTAATAAACTAGAAGAAACGCAAAGGCATTTCACAGCCAAGATTGATGGCTGCAAAGAACTCAACTACTGGGAAAGACTACGTAAACTAAATCTGTACTCCCTGGAAAGAAGAAGAGAGAGCTAAACCCAATTACATTTCAAACAACACTGGAAAATAGGAAAGGCAGAATGTGTAGTGTTCCCAGATTAAAGGCCCAACAAGGGACCTCCTCAACTCTGAAGGAAAATAGCTTGGTTGTCAGGGGGCCAAGACTTTTCAACCAGCTTCCAAAGGACCTCAGAAACGTAACGGGGGTCAAAGTTGAAGTCTTCAAGAGAAGACTGGATGCCTGGCTCAGGACGGTACCAGATGAGCCGGGCGTGCCTGGCTATGTACGGTGGAAAGCGCAAGAAAGCAACTCGCTCCTCCACCAACCCAGACCTAGAGGCGGGGCCACCAGTTTGACCTCCGTGTGAAGAGAGACCAACGCACGAAACAACATAAGGTTCAAAGGTAAGATAAGGTGTGTATATATATATATATATATAAATAATTATAATTCCATTGTAATTCCATCTCATACAGAGTGCAAAAAGAAAAAATATCATAATAGCATTACATTATACTGCAGGCAAAAATTTCGCGGATATTATTATGACACTTTTGTCATCCTGTATCTGATTGTATGGGACAAGTGTATTGATCTCCTATGAGATATGTATGAAACATTGAATCTTATATAGGTGAAAGGTGTTATTAACATAAAAACGTTATTTATTTGGGACAATTTTGCCTGCTCACGCATTTTGGTAAATAAAAACATTTTTTGGACTCAAATTCCGAGGTTTCGATCATCTCGGAGAGACGATGAAAGATTTCAAAGATTTTCGTTTCTCAGTCGGAAAATTTAATAAAAAAATGGAAGACGGGTTTTTGGTCCACTTTGAGTTATCAGATGGATCATAATTTAAAACTGGAGATAAAATTACAAAACGAAAAAAAAATATTCATTTCGACCCCAAATCTTTTTTTTTTCTTTTTTTTAACAAAGGCAAAATTGGCTTGGTGTATCTTTTTTTTTTTTTTTGTCCTTTAAATTTATTTCTTTTCTTATTCATTTGTTCTTTTTACAATTCTAGGTCTATTTGTCTGTCTGTCTGTCGGTCTGTCTGTTGGTCTGTCTGTCTGTCTGTCTGTCTGTCTGTCTGTGTGGCGCTATCTCTCTCTCTCTCTCTCTCTCTCTCTCTCTCTCTCTCTCTCTATCTTCCTACTTCCTATCTTCGTATTTTTCCATCTATTGCTCTGTCATTGTATCTGTCTTCTTTCCCATTCTCGTTAGATACTATTTCCTCTCCTTTCTCTCTTTCGCATCTTGAAATTTATCTGTATTTTGTTTTCCCAATTTTGGAAGAAATAAGTTGATAATAATTTGGAATTTTAATAAAATGGGGAGCATTAACTCGACTTGGGTAAAATGAAGTGTGAAATATGATAAAATGCGGACAAAAGAATTCAAAAACGGGTTTGAATTACTGCTATGAATTTTAATTAAAAAAAATTTTTTTTAACTTTTAAATAATACTAAAAATTTATGGTCATAAAACATTTGTAACGTAATTTCATTTCATTTTACGCGTTTGTAACGCGTGACACTTTTATATCTGTATTAAAAAAAGGGGGGTTTCAGGTGGCAAATGTCCATAAAATCTATTTTTGCTTATGACTCATGGAACGACTGTATATTTATAGATATATATCGTTCGGTATATATATATATATATATATATATATATATATATATATAATATATATATATATTAGTGGTGGACCGGATATCCAAATCCGCATCCGCATCTGCGAATATCCGCATCATTTTTAACATCCGCACTTCTGACTGCGGATGTTATGCGGATATTACCTCTAATAATTATGCAATTTACAATTAAATTAGCTTATAAAGTAGCTTATAAGGCCCAGCCATGCACATTTCATGTAAAGTATTAATTATTAATGAACAAACAATATATAAACCTGAAAATATAAATACCTGGTAACACAGAAAATTGAATGAAACTTGTTTCATTCAATTTTCTATGGCTGAAACTCTTGAGAAAGTTATTATTTTTATCATAATGAAGACATTAATGTTAATTTTAATTCTATGCATTGCCTGCCATAATAGTAATATCACAAAATTTGAAAAATTATGTCATATATTCATAATTCTATATTATATTGATAGATTAACTAAATATCCGCATCCGCAGATGTTGAAAAACTGGCATCCGGTCCACCACACCACTAATATATATATATATATATATATATATATATATATATATATATATATACAAACTCAGAATGGTCCCCCGAGAAACTTATATGTTAAACACAGACCGTGCATGGAACAAGGAACTCTTCTGGGAAATTACATCCACTATAGTTCGAATAAGTAATGATAAATGACAAATACTATAGTTTTTTTCTTTTTCATGATGGAAAGCCCAACCTGGCACCGGGTTACTCGCAAAGAGGCCCAAATATAGCTTCCCTCACCAGCTATCTGCAAAGCAGATACGATCCAGCTTTGGAACAGGATCGTATCTGCTTTGCAGATAGCTGGTGAGGGAAGCTATATTTTGGGCCTCTTTGCGAGTAACCCGGTGCCCAGGTTGGGCTTTCCATCATGAAAAAGAAAAAACTATAGTATTGTTATTTATCATTACTTATTCGAACTATAGCGGATGTAATTTCCCAGAAGAGTTCCTTGTTCCATGCACGGTCTGTGTTTAATATATATATATATATATATATATATATATATATATAAAACCTTGGTTTTGCTTCCGCCCGAATCATTCATTCTGACGAAGGTCAAGCTTGTCACTTCACCTAATTAGACCTACAGTTTAACGTAGAATCCAAACCACGCCCTACCAGCAACCCAGCGTTTTTAACCACTAGGCTACCCAGGGTAACCATTTATCTACCAACCAATTTCTTTATTGTGTGGAAGGATGAACAGTTGAGTTTTGCTGCACGCCGCCTGCCGTCACCGGGTCTTGATCCTGGGGTCGATGGATTCGTAGTCAGCGACGCTAACCACTACACCACCGAGGCGCATATACATATACAGTATATTACGCTTCGTATAAACTGTATTGCAAAATACCTTTCATACGATATTTATACCGCTGCATTTAAGAAAACGTGTAATTAAAACATGTTTCCCTGAGAAACTGTCTGGTCAACATCTCCGCAAGTCTCGTTCTTGACATCATTTATCAAAACTTTCCAAGACACTTAATTGATTACGGGCGCAAAGATTTCTCGAAGTTCTTGCACGAATGAAGGAAAAGAAGAAGAAGAAAAAGTATTCTGAAAGAAAGAGATTGCCTCTAAATGTCCCCACCCCGTATTAATCTTAAGTTTTACATTAAGGTGAAATCGTAAAGTGAAAAAAAAGATTGGTTTTAAATCTTCATTCGAAGCTTTAAGATGTCAATTTCATATCCTTGGCCTTCAATAACTTTATTTTCTGATGCGAGGTGGCTGCGGCGCGCGGAGGCGGCGGCGGCGGCGGCGGCGGCGCTTTCGGGTGGGGTGGATTTATTTATACCTTTCTGGGTGATCGACCACAGTCAGCGAGATTCACATACAATTACTATTCGGAATTTATTAGTTATTTCTCACACACACACACACACACACATACACGTACACGTACACGTACTATATCTATCTATCTATCTATCTATCTGTATATATATTACATGCGTCTATATTTGAGGGTAAAGTATTAAATCACACAAGCTTCCCGTAAATATTGGAGGATAAATTCAACAATAGAGAAGTTTCTGTAATAAAAAAAGGCAATGGCTGAACCATTTTTACGAATAATGTGATTTTTTTTTTTTTTTTTAGGTTATTGGTATGAAAACTGAGTTACGTACGAGGGACCCAAATAAATATTATTGTTTTTCGAAATACAAAACAGACTCTAGACGATATTGTTTTAAATATAATTCCGAATATTATTAACTTAAAAGAAAAAAAAACGCTGGTATTTATAAATTCCATTTCGAACGTTCTCTCTCCGAATGAAAAACAAATAAAAAGTTTTTTTTTTATTATTTTTGAAAGGTACGCATAATCCATGTGTGTGTATGTATATATATATATATATGTATGTATGTGGAACCTTTAATTAAATTGGGTTGAGGCCTTTTCATTTATATTTTTTATTTTTTTTCCCCAAGTGGCATTATTCCTCAGAGGATTTCCCCTTTAACCAAATATTGTCAAGTTTCAAACTATAAATCGTGTGTGTGTGTATATATATATATATATATATATCACATAGAGAGAGAGAGAGAGAGAGAGAGAGATTGATGGTGGTTCCACTATATCAATTATTTATATTGCTTCTGAACCAACTCTGAAATAGGGTTAAAATGCGTATAAGCAATTCTCTGCTCCATTTTGCATATTGACCAAAATTCATTTAAATAATTCCCGATGAGGTGCTGCGGACGTACTCTCCTCATTTATTATTTATATATTGATTCTCTTTTATTCAGATTATTCAGATTTACGTTTTGATGCATATGTTCCCTTAATTATTCATTTATATATATATATATATATATATATATATATATATACAGGGTGGGCCAAAAGTTAGGAAACAGGAACTATGCTTTTCAATGCAAATATATTTTATGTGTTATTTTATGTGAGTTTGAACGACGGTTCAGGATCGACATCCGGTCGACGCCTCTGCAGCATCCCGCCTTATTTGTGGGTTTTGGTGAAGGAGGGAATTGCTGTCTGATCTCCTCCTGCCCTCGTAGCCAGCCACGCATGGCTGGTCAGGGACTTTGCGTAGGAATCTGTCCAGCTGGTTCTTAAAGATTTTCAGGTCCAGTTTGTTTCTATTTCATTTCTAAGGTTAGGGACAAAGCCCTCAAGTATTTTCCATATGTATATTATTGTGTACCGCTCGCGTCTTCTTTCCAAAGAGTAGAGTTTCAGGGACTGTAGTCGAGACCAGTTGTCTTCACCTTTCGTTTCCTCTCTCTTAGACAAAAAAGTCCTTTGTATAGTTTCAATGTTCGCAATGTCTCGTTTTCTGTATGGGTTTGTGAGTACTGAGCAATACTCAGTTATTGGTAGACCTAGACTCTCCCATAATCTGAGCATGATTTTCTGCTACGGAAGGAAGCTCCTCCAGATGATTCCCATTATTTTTCTAGCCGTTGTAATTTTGATGTTATAGTGTTCTCTGAATTCTGCATCCGATGACATTATTACGCGAAGATATGGTGTTATCTGTTTGGCTTGCATAGTTTTGTACCCTTTTTTCTGTACCTCCTTGTTATTACCATATCTTAGAAGTTGGAATTTGTCTTCGTTCAACTTCATATTGTTGTCTTCTGCCCACTGAAATAATGTTTCAATGTCGTTCTGTAATTTTCCTATGTTATCTTCGTTCAATATTTCCTTGCATATCTTCGTGTCAATGCCCTTCGGTGGTATAGTGGTTAGCGTCGCTGACTATGAATCCATCGACCCCGGGATCGAGACCCGATGACGGCAGACGGCGTTCAGCAAAACCCAGCTGTTCATCCTTCTACAGTCTACACAATAAAAATTGGTTGGTAGATAAATTGGTACCCTGGGTTAAACTGTAGGTCTAAGGTGGAGTGACACGCTTGACTGTCGTCAAAATGAGCAATTCGGCGGAAGCAAAACCAAGGTTAACCGGGGTTATATAAAATATAACCTGAATCTAAAAGGAAATAATAAAAAATAATCTCATAATTTTATAACACGTACTCATAATACGCCATTAAACGGCAAAAAAAGAAGCACTTTGGATGACGTCACCGTGTATCTATGAACTTGCTTAATTTGGCAAGAGATGACGCTGGCGATCGAAGAGACCCTCTTCGATAGAGCATCGAGGTTGAGCAGGAATTTCGGACTTACAAACCATCGTACGATGCTATTTTATTGATTTTTAACATGACGTCTAATGGGAAAAGGATGGCGAGAAAGCAATTAACAAATGAAATTTATGTACACTCAAAGAAACATTTTCGGGGCTATGTTATACTGATGAAAATAGTTCTTAATATAAAGAAGCGGAGGGGCTAAAATGCTTTATATGAAGTTGTAAGTACTATACCATCGTTCATTTTCTTTTATTTTTATGGAAACTATTAAAGCTAAGTGTAAATATACGTGTAATTGCTCGAAAAGTTGCGTGTTAAATATATTAGCAAAGAATCTTAGAAATATAATGACTTTAACTCTTTTAAGGGATTTTATCATTTTTTTTAAATTAGTAATTTTCTATTTTTATCATTAGTGAAGAAATGGCTTAATAATTTTATTTTATTTAGTGAATTATGATGATCTGAATATGTTTAGTATTGCTGGCGGATTAATACGTTGCTTTTTTTTTTTTTTTTTTTTTTTTTTACATTGGCAGTATCTCTTATATTTATAAATAGTAATAATTAGTAATGATCGAAATAATTGAATTAATTAGTAAACAAAATTTAACTCGTCAGAAACCAAATTAAGTTTTAATAAAACTTCGTCATGGCCAAGCAAAGCCATTCATATAATAAATTACCTTCTAAGAGATTCACTTCCTGGTCCGACAGAATTAAAGAGATTTAAAACAATGAAGGGGACTTGCGCATATATATATATATATATATATATATATATAAAACCTGTCAAGGTTATACCGTCCATGTAGAGAGAGAGAGAGAGAGAGAGAGAGAGAGAGAACCACGTTTCACTTAACCAACCCTCACAGCGGAAATATCTATCTGCACATCCGGTCCAACTTCCCATTGCTTTGATTAAAAACGGAAACGCTTGCATGCTTTTACTTTTGTTCGATTTTGCTTTCGTGATGCGAATACGCCACAAACAATACGACAAACCTTGGATGTACGGTAACCAATAAATACTGTACGAAAGGATGGATCCGCTCATTGCGTTTTATGGCCACGTCGAGTCGTATATGAGCGGAGGTTGGAACGAGGGTCGAAAGTAGTTCCAAAAAGTATTTATGTTAGTAGTAATAAGCAAAAGGAATTATTTAACGTTATTTATGACTATTAAGTATAATAACGTACCAGAGGGACAACGACAACAATTTGTAGTATTATTAAGATTATACTTAATTAAAAACGTAATTAAA